>JAKEPQ010000464.1:600000-1095446 GCA_024500445.1 Entomyzon cyanotis
CATGGAACTTAAACTACATCCTTAAACCATCTCTATACTCAACATACATTTTCATTAACTACTACTCCCCCACCCTGTCCTTTCACAGATAGATTTTTTTTTTCACATTTCATGGGCTTTCTCCATCCCTCCAGATCCATGACTTGGGCACCATTCCATCAGGATGAGTGGTCAGTACAAGAGAAGCAGAACACTTGATCATTGGGCACCAACACAAGCCTGGCTCAGGTCATTGTCACATTCTCCTTGCTCCTTGCAAAATTCATTCTTCATCAGTTCATGTGATTCCTTCTACTTTACTTCTTGCAACATTCAACTTACACCACAGATTATTTTTCCCCAAGGTTAAATCTCCTTGAGGCACACACCAGGTCCCCCCATCCTTCTGCATTACTCACCAAGTACACCCTGGTCCTTGGGCAAAGACAATCCCACAAATGCGTTTGCCTTTTCCCATGGGAGGAGAAATCCATACCACTTCCCCAGCCACTTCCCTATGTGTAATGCAGGGACCTTATCTCCTCCCACAGTGTGTAGGGGCTTAGTTTGGGCAGGACCAGGGCAGTTAGCAGATCCCTTAGTGTTAACCAGCCAAGTGGCTTCTGCTAAATTTGTATCCCAATGCTTCCATGCCCCATTACCTAACACTCTTGACATAGTCTTCAGCAGTCCATTATATCTCTCAGTCTTTCCAGAGGCTTGGGGGTGATAAGAGATGGGATATATCCACTCAATACCATGTTTCTTTGCCCAAGAGTTTATGAGGTTATTTCGAAAATGAGTCCCATTGTCTGATTTGATACTCTCTGGGGTACCATGTCACCATAAAATGTGTCTCTCAAGTCCTAAGATAGTGTTTTGAGCAGTGGCATGGTTTATTTGGTATGTTTCCAGCCAGCCAGTTGCATCTACTGATTCGCCCCAATCGAGCCTAGAGACACTTCAGAGACCAAGTTAGAGAAGTGGGTATTTGCTTTCTTCGATGCACCGGGTGTGGGGGAATTGTTTCCACCAAACACACACCTCAGCACCCCCAAAGACAGTGTTACAGGTAAAATTCATGAATATTCATTACATTCTTCAGGATAGGAGTGGTTATACAAATAATTTCTCGGAAGTCATTAATATCATTAGGATGTGCACCATGCATTCTCTGTATGTCCTGGTGGTCTTTGGAGACCCCCAAAGACCCCTCCAGGGTGAAGGTCCTTCATGGGATGATTCAGCGGTTTCTGTGCTGGTTTCAAATGCATGCTTGTAGATCTTAGCTGATAAGCCATCAGGCCAGAGCTGTTCACTCCACAATTTGAATTTGAATTAGAGTTCAGCCTTCAGCCCTGGACAGGCGCCATGCTGGCGGAAGGGGGCAAAAACTCAAATAGATTTGGGTTTTCTATTTGACCACTCCTTTCTCACTACCATGGTGAGGATGTAGCTCTTGCTTGGCATGTTCGTGGCAGTGGTCCAATGTAGTAAATTTGCCAGGCCTCACCATATCGGAAACCCAGTCACTGCCCCCTATTCCAAGGAGATTTCACTCGTGTGACTCTCTTGAGTGCAGCACGTTTCACATTCGTGAATGATCTGTGTGCTGGCCTCCATGGGCAGGTCCACCCCTCGATCACAAGCCCATCTGTATGTTGCATCCCTTCCTAGATGCCCTGATGTTTCATGGGCCCATCGGGCTATAAATAGCTCACCTTTTTGCTCCCAGTCTAGGTCCACCTGAGCTATTCCAATCTTGGCAGCCTTATCTACCAGTTCATTGTTCTGATCTTCGGTGGCACGACTTTTGGGCACCTGAGCACCTACATGACGTACTTTCAGAGTCATGTTTTCTACCCGTGCAGTGATGTCCTGCCACAATGCAGCAGTCCAATTTGGTTTACCCCTGCATTGACAATTGTTGCTCTTCCATTGCTGCAGCCACCCCCATAGGACATGAACAACCATCCAGGAGTCAATATAGAGAAAGAGTACAGACCAATTTTCTCATTCAGCAATCTCTAGGGCTAGTTGTATGGCTTTCACCTCTGAATATTTGCTTGACTCACCTTCTCATTCAGCAGCCTCAATGACTTGTCATGTGGGACTCCACACAGCAGCTTTCCACCTCTGATGGTTTCCTACCATGTCACCAATTCTCCGAAATATCGGAATAAGACTCCGTAACACTAATGTGGTGTTAAAGAGGGCATCATTTATTCAGGCCTGAGGGGCATGAGGGATACTCCTAACCCTACATGGACATGTGATTCTACAAGTGTGTTGCTTATATACAGTTGCTACATGCATATTATAATTTACCCATTGCCATAAATCCCACACCAAGTTCCCAGATTCAGTCCTTAGTTTTCTCTATTACTACATTCTTGAGATAGATGTCTTCTTCTTATCTTGTAATGCATATTATAATTTGCTCATCACCATAGAGCCCTGTCAAAGTTCCCAAACTCAGTCCTTGTTTTGGCTATAGCTGCATCAATCCCAGGCAGGGTAAGCCCTGTTTAGGCATTACTATACCATGCAAGATGTATGTATAACTGTCTTTATCTTGCCCTACACTGGGTGCCAGGAAAGGACTGTACTGGGTTGACCTTGGCTGGGTGCAAGGTGCTCACCAAGCTGCTCTATCACTCCCCTTCCCAGCGGGACAGGGGAGAGAGAATAAGATGGATAACAACTAGTAGGTTGGGATAAGGCAGTTTACTAAAGCAAAAGAAGAAAAACAAAAGTTTGCATGCTGTATTGGGTTTACACAGCCTAGGTTTTGGTAGAAGGGGCAGCTACAGGGGGGGCTTCTGTTGATGCCTGATGATTTTTGTCTTTTCTTTTTATACCCTTTTATACATTTTAATACCCTTTCTTTTCCCTTGTACCCTCTATACACACTGCTTGTACTTTAGCCCCACATGTTTATAATTCTTGTAGTCTGATATTTAGCTTGGTTTGGGGGTCTTGCAAAGTAGAAAGACTAAATATTCATGCTATCTCAGAACTAGAGGCTCCAAACTTTGACGGAGCCTTCTCTCTGGAACATATTTTTGTAAACTATGCTGTAGTCTCATTTGGGGGGGGGGGTAATAAGGGGGAAATTACTTCATCTATTAAGTTTCTTATGGGGGATTTTAGGTAGATATGCTAATTTGTGACATCCATAAATTTGTATATGCCTTGTACGAGGGGCTTCTTGTCATTTCCACCTTTGCCGAGTGTGCACCTAGGATCCTATTAAAAACCAAGGTAATATACCCTTTTCTCTTTACTGCTGTGTCTGCTTCATATTTCTACCAGCCGAAAAGGCATCACTGTGAGAAGCTGCTAGAAGATTCTTCCATGTCCAGCAGAGCCAATCCCTGGCAGGTCCAAAGATGGATGTGCCGCTGGCCAAGGCTGGGCCATTAGAAATGGTGGTAATGCCTCTGCAATACCATATTTAAGAAGAAAGAAAAAGAAGAGATTGAGCAGTTGTAATTGCAGCCAGAGAAGAGTGGAGTGAGAATATGTGAGAGGAGCAAATCTGCAGACACCAAGATCAGTGGAAAAGGAGGGGGAGGAGGTGCTCCAGGCATCGGAGCTAAGATTCCTCTGCAGTGTGTGGTGAAGACCATGGCGAAGCAGCTGTCCCCCTGCAGCCCATGGAGGCCCACAGGGATGCAGAGAGCCACCTGCAGCCCATGGAGGAGCCCTGCGCCAGAACAGGTGGATGCCTGAGAGGAGGCTGTGATCCAGTGGGAGACCCATGGACAGAAGGGCCCTGCTCCCAGGCTGGAGCAGCCTGTCCTTTAAGGACTGCACCCCGTGGAACAGTGACCCACACTGTGTCGGCGTTGTATTGGGGACTAAGCCTGGTTCATGCAAAGTTCCGTTTATTGAACAGAAACATCATGGTTTTATACTGTTACAAAGTATAACTTTTGATGTTACAAGAACTTGGTCTTAATGGGTTACTGATCACCTTCATCATTCCCAATCACCCCTGGTAATCACCCATCACATAGTTTTGCCTCAATCAGTCTCCTGCCTCTTCCAGGGGCTATTTAGGTTAACTTCCCATTAACTGTCTCCCATTAACTCATATCTAAAGATCTCGATAGTTGCAAGCTTCACAGCCAACACCCTGCACTTCCACAACGCTGCAGCAGTTTGAGGGATACTGTTGCCCATGGGATGGACTCACATTGCAGCGGTTTGCAGAGAACTGTTGCTTGTGAGATGGACCCATGTCAGAGAAGTTCACGGAGAACTGTCTCCCCTGGGAGGGACCCCACGGGGTGCACCAGGGGAACATGTCCTCTCCGTGAGCAGCAGGAAAAACCATGGATGATGAACTGACCATAACCCCCATTCCCTGTCTCTCTGTGCCACTGGGGTAGGAGGTAGAGCTGGGAAGGAGGGAGGAGGGGGGGAAGGTGTTTTTAAGGGTCTTATTTTACTTCTCATTATCCTGCTCTGATTTTGTTAGCAATGTTGGAAAACAATATAACTTTAAAAATTTTATTGTATCTCTCTAGTTAGTTTTAACTTGATTTTACCTAGAAAAAAGGAGCTTTCTTTAGTTTTTTTTTTTAAGAGATATAGTATCACCCTACAGAGACGGGATTAACATACCACGGAGTGGGAGTGACCCCGAAGATAACCAGAAAGATAAAGACCATTAACAGAACATCCGCAGGACATTGTGGCCGCCAACCGAACATCCACAGGTCATGGGGTTATCTCAAACATTTACCAGATACCACCTCCAGCAGGGATGAAGGCATCTGATCCAGAAAAGGAATGATAAGAAAAACTGAAGAATGAAATACCTAATTAGCATCAGAAGCTAAGAGATTCGGATCCAATGAGAACCTGAATATCGGAGGTTACTCAACTCTGGTCCAATGAAACTTTAAAACAATGTATCTCTATGGGGTTTTGACTATAAAATTCGGGGGAAAATTCTCTGACAGTATGTGTGCTTGGAATACTTTCCTGGGCACATCCTGGCCAGCAAATAAAGTAATGCCAGATTCTCTAGCACTTCAAATACAGTGTTAGAGGGTTTTTCTTTTTCTCGCAGATTCGGTGACAAGATTCGGTGACAGCAATAAATTAAATTCTTATCTTTAATTTGAGTCTGTTTTGCCTGTGACAGTATTTGATGAGTGATCTTTGTCCCGGTCCTTATCTCAACCCATGAACCCTTTATTATATTTTCTGCCTGCTCTCTAAGTGTGGAGAGGAGTGAGTGAACGACTTTGGTGGGAGCCTGGCATCTGGCCCGGGTCAACCCACTACACACGCACATAAGCAAAGGGAAAATTTAATTTCCACTTCCCATCAGCAAGCAATGTTCAGGCACTTCCCAGGAAGCAGGGCTTCAGAGCATATGTAGTGGTTGCTCCGGAAGGCAAACACTGTAGCATAACAAATGCCCCCTGTTTGTCCTCCCTCCTGGAAGGCAAACATTGTAGTGTCACCGAATCTGCGGGAGTTGAGTAACCTCCGATATTCAGGTTCTCATTGGATCCGAATCTCTTAGCTTCTGATGCTAATTAGGTATTTCATTCTTCAGTTTTTCTTATCATTCCTTTTCCGGATCAGATGCCTTCATCCCTGCTGGAGGTGGCATCTGGTGGATGTTTGTGATAGCTACCATGTCCTGCGGATGTTGCCGTTGGTAACCCCATGACCTGCGGATGTTCGGTTGGTGGCCACAATGTCTTGCGGATGTTCTGTTAATGGTCTTTATCTTTCTGGTTATCTTTGGGGTCACTCCCAATCCGTGGTATGTTAATCCCATCTCTGTAGGGTGATACCATATCTCTTAAAAAAACTAAAGAAAGCTCCTTTTCCCTAGGTAAAGTCAAGTTAAAACTAACTAGAGAGATACAATAAAATTTCTAAAGTTATATTGTTTCCGACAGTAGAATAACAAATGCCCCCCCATTCATCCTCCCTCCCTTAGCTTTATCTGAGCTGATGTCATATGGTATGGGATATCCCTTTGGTTAATTTGGGTCAGCTGGCCTGGTTGTGTCCCAGGATCTTGCCCACTCCTGATACCAAAATGGTTAATTCAGTTTCTACTGTGTCTATGAACCTTTAGCAGAGACACAAATCATACAGAATCTGCTTTGCCAGCAAGGATGGTTGGAAGATATCTGTCCCAGGAATGCAGCTACAGCCAAAACAAGGACTGAGTTTGGGAACTTTGACAGGTTTCTATGGTGATGAGCAAATTATAACAAGCATGTAGTGACTGTATATAAGCAACACATTTGTAACAATTGGGGTGCATGTTAGGAGGAGTTATCCTCCATGCCACTCCAGGCGCCTGAATAAATGATGCCCTCTTTAACTCTAAAACTGGTGTTAAGGAGTTTTATTTTACCCAATTTTTTGTAATTTGGTGACAGTAATTGGCGATCCAGATGGAACCTCAACTTCTGAGCCTCTGCGGATCCGTGGTTGACAGATCTCCAGCTGGCACCAAGGAATTCTAGGGGAGACCCTCTACTGCAGACCGTCAAGGGGCTCGAGGCAAGATCCCTGGGGTAAGTAAAAGGCATCATTTAAATCTTGGGGTTATTGACAAGGGGGTACTAACCCCACACTGTTTCTGGTAACTCTGATAACTCTGGTCATGGAGTTTGAGCCCCTGGCAGGGTTTTACTCCCTGTCTTGTCTGTAAGCCTACCAGGGGTTTGAGGCCCCCCAGGTCTGGGGGACCTGATAAGGTGTTTGATTCCCCTCTGAAAGCCTTGTACCTGGCTGAGGGGCTGTAGCACCTTAGTCATCTCTGGAACTTAAAGCATTGTGCCCGGCCAAGCGTTTTGCCATAGCCACACCTGCAGTAAAGAGGAAAAAAGAAAAAGGGGAGAGAGAAAAACTGTTGTCCACGTGTACTGTTCTGTGCTGTGCTGCTAGACACCTTCCCCCTCGCGAATGCTGCGTGCCGAGCTCCTGGCGCAGGTGAGAGCAGGCAGGCAGGCAGGGCCCCCCCCGCCAGTAGCGGCTCAGCTGCGTCTGAGCCTGGCCCTGGCCACTGCCACCACCAATCTGGGCGGCTTCCCTGCTGGAAGCAGCACTCCCGACCATGTCTGGGCAGCACCCCTGCCCCCCGCCCCCCCCCCCCCACCCCAGAAACTGCCACTGGAATTCTCTGCATCTGTCTGAAGAACCTGTTGAATTTGCTTTCTGAGGGTTGTTCCTTGTATTATCAAATATGGGGGTAGTTTCTTCTAAAACTAAAGTGGGAGATGATATTCTGAATTCTCTGTTGAAAAAGTATACTCAGATGCTGTCAATTCTTTTTGGACGCTGGGAGTTTGTGCATGGGAATGAGTAGCATGTGTTGATTTGAGTTTGCCAGCGTATGAACACGGGGATGCCCATGATATATATAAAGTCTGCTTGCTGGGAGAGTGTGGAAACATAGCTGAGTGTCTGTTGGGGTTTTGAAGTGATTGATATGTGCTCTGTTTTCTGTGCATGTGTGATATGTGCTTTGGTTTTTTGTGCATGGAAAGGCAAAAAGACTGGAAGAAGTTTGAAAGTGACTATTTTACAGATTATGTTGTCTTGTGCTTGCCTCGCATACTCTGTGTGTGCTTTCTGTGCTGTGTCTCTGTGCTGTCTATGTGCACTGTGTCTCTGTGCATGTGTATCTCGTTTCAGTGCATATACACTGTATGTCTATGTGTACACTGTGTGGTTTTGTGTGTCTGTGGAAAAACAGTAAGAGTACTCAGGGACTGCAATACAAAAACTTAATATGTAATCTAAAAGAGGTTTTCAGTACAATATTGTACTCAAGTGTTAAACATGTTCAGCTGCTCCAAGTGTAAACAGGCAGTCTCTTTCAAAGATATCAGAAATTGCCAGAGATTGCTTAAATGGAAACAGAAGATTGACTTTTTAATAGACACTGGAGATAGTTATTTGGTACTAAATACAAACCAGGAAGAACTAAGCCAAAGAACTGTAAATATTGTTGGTGCAACAGGGAGAACAAAAAACCAACCATTCTTTAAAACTGTTAATTTCAAATTTGGAAAACGGTGGATCTATGTATGCCAGACTGTTTGATTCCTCCTTTAGGAAAAGACCTGTTAAGTAAATTGAAGGCTCAAATTATATTTAAAGATTGAGAAATACAATTATTGGCATCTGAGACTAAGGCCATCAAGGCCAGAACTTTTATGTTACAGGGTACACAGGAACCAGACAATTCTGGAGGAATACAAGAAGTCATGGAAAATGCAGTAACATCCTCGGTTTTGGCCAGTGGAGCTCCAGTGCCTTCCTGATTACCTCCGCCTGTAAGCATTACCTTAAAACCTGAATCAAAACCGGTAAGGCAGAAACAATATGCTTTACAATTAGAATCTAGAAAGGGAATTGGGAGCCTTGTGGCTAGCACAGGTCCTTCCCGTGGGAACATTTTGCTATATTTCATAAACAAGATAAAGTTTGGATGTTTTGCAAACAACTTCTCCGGATTAGGTCAGTTCGGGCTTGGCCAATTGGGCCTAGGGGGAGGTCTCGGGCTGACCAATCTGGGGCACCTCTGTAAACTCTATATATATGGAAATCAAAACAATAAAGTTCTCTTCTTCTCTCTTTCCTTGTCTGAGACCTTGGGTCAGTCCTCAGCTAGCCGCTCAACAGCGACAGAGCCTAATAGAGAATTTCAGGGAATTTGGATTATTGATAGAATGTGAGTCAGAATATAATACTCCTATTTTGCCAGTTAAAAATCCTGGGACAGGTACAGGTTAGTACAAGACCTATGAGCGATCAATCAAATAGTTCAGAATATCCACCCTGTTGTAGCCAATCCTTATACCCTGTTAACATCCCTTATAGAACATCACCAATAGTTTACAGTAATAGATTTGAAGGATGCCTTCTTTGGCATACCTCTCAATAAACAAAGTCCAAGCATTTTTGCCTTTGAATGGGAAAATCCCCAAATAGGTCAGAAGACTCAGTTTACCTGGACTGTGTTTCCACAAGGATTTAAAAATGGTCCAACAATTTTTGGGAGACAATTGGCAAAGGAATTGGAGACCTGGAAGAAAGAGAACCCTGAAGGATTAGTCTTGCATTATGCTGATAACATCTTACTAGCAACTGAAACTAATGAAAAGTGCATGGAATTGACTATCAGTCTTCTAAATTTCCTCGGCCAAGGAGGCTACAAAGTATCTCAGGAAAGAGCTCAAATCATGAAACAGCAAGTTACCTACCTAGGGTTTGAAATAATTCCAGGAGAGCAGAAATTGGGAACAGACAGAAAAGAGGCCATCTGCCAGGTACCTCAACCTGCAACTGCCTGAGATTTAAGAGCATTTTTGGGCATGGCTGAGTGGTGTAGACTGTAGGTCTAGAATTATGGTTAAACCATTATATGAGCTTTTAAAGGAGGCCCCAGAAGGACCTTTGATTTGGTCTCCTGAGAGTGAATGTGCGTTCCATAACCTAAAGATAGCCCTGATGTCTGCACCTGCCTTAGGGCTTCCAGACTTAACAAAGCCTTTTGAGCATTTGTGCATGAACGACAGCACCTTGCCCTTAGAGTCATGGCTCAGAAGGTGGGAGACTTCAAGAGGCCTGTGGAGTACTTTTCAAAACAACTCAACAATGTTAGCCAGGGATGGCCCGGATGCCTGTGGGCTGTAGCAGCAACTGTTCTCCTCATCCAAGAGGCCAGGAAATTGACTCTGGGACAAAAGATAACAGTGTATACTCTACACACCGTAACCACCGTATAAGGCCAAAAAGTGGGGCATTGGCTTTCCCTGAGACATATGCTGAAATACCAGACTGTTCTAATGGAGCAAGAAGATGTGGAGTTGAAAGTAGCAACAGCAGTAAATCCAGCTCAATTCCTGAACACCCTGATGCAAGGAGAAGAGCAGCTAACCTATGATTGCTTACAGACAATTGAGCAAGTGTATGCAAGCTGACCAGACCTGCCAGATGTACCCATTGAAGATCCAGAGATGGAGTTCTTTACAGATGGAAGTAGCTTTGTACAAGATGGAAAACAAAGAGCTGGCTATGCCATAGTCATGTCAACCGAGGTAATAGAAGCTGCATCGCTGCCTGTGGAAACCTCAGCACAAAAGGCAGAGCTCATAGCATTATGAAGAGCACTGATATTGGCAGCAGGAAAAAGAGTAAACCTATGAACTGATGCAAAATATGCTTTTAGCATTGTTTATGCCCATAAAGCCGTATGGAAGGAAAGAGGTCTATTAAAAGCACAGGGATCTCCGAGTAAATACAAACAAGAAATATTGTCCCTCCTTGATGCTATCTGACTGCCCAAAGAAGTGGCCGTACTACATTGCAAAGCACCGCAACATGGGGATTCCCAAATTCATGTAGGAAATAGACTTGCGGATAAAGCTGCACGAGAAGTTGCGCAACAAGGCATCCTGGCATAAATACCTGAGAAAGCTATTTCACTTCCAGAAGTTAGCCCTGGATATAGTCAAGTGTATTTATGATTAGCTACTTATCTAAAAGCCCAGAATAAAGAGGGTGGATGGCTAGTAAATCCCAACAATCATGTCATAGTCCCACCATAACTAATGTTACAAATTGTAAAGGAGAAATACCAGCAAATTCACTGGGGAATGTATGCTATGGTGACAAGTCTATGGACTCAGATACTCAGTGTCTGTATGACAAATATTGTCAAGTCTGTTACAGAAAAATGCTTGATATGTCTTAAAAAAAATCCTTTGAATTTAAAGACTGCCTCCAGGGATCACTAAAAGAGGAAACACTCCTGGAGATTACTGGCAAATTTAGTTTTCTAAGCTACCACGCCAACAAGGATACAGGTATCTCCCGGTATTAGTGGATACCTTTTCCGGGTGGCCAGAAGCTTTCCCCTGCCACACCAACAAGGCTAGGTAAGTCACCAAGATACTCCTCAAGGAGATCATACACAGGTTTGGGGTGCCTGTAGGGATGTCATCTCATAGGGGACCCCATTTTATATCTGAAGTGTTACAGCAACTTAGTAAACAGTTTGGTATAAATTGGGATTTACATACTCCTTGGAGACCACAATCTAGTGGAAGGGTAGAGTGAATGAATCAAACTTTAAACAGTTTGGAATCAGGAAATGGAACAATATTTAACTTCATTGGGGAAATGTTTGAATTAATTAAAAAGGTTTATCATTCTCTCAGAACTTCTTACCCTAGACACCCCAGTTCATTCATTTCAGCCTGGGGATCACCTATACACCAAGACCTGGAAATCAGAACCACTTCAGGAGCAGTGGAAAGGACTTTATCTAGTTCTGTTGACTACTAGAATGGCAGTGAAAGTTAAAGGAATTAACTCCTGGATTCATTGCACCCAAATTAAGAAGGCTCTCAACTCAGAGTGAACAGTGGAAAACACTGGACCCCTGCAGCTGAAAATTTCAAAGACATCTGCAAACAAGGAGTGGAATGTATAGACTAATGTTTATGGGAATCTTTTTTATCTTTAGGTGGAGGTGTTGAAGAAAATTTAATATTGACTTTAATTCAAGGGTTTGGTAAGATGTGCAATATGTCCAGCATTACAACCTGCCTCCCTATCCTGGGTTCACCAGGGGAACCTATTCCTTTGGAAATGCAATATTATACAACAGCAAAAGTGAACACCACCAACCATTTGGATGAGAAGGAGAGATGTAGGCGATGAGGAGATGGTATTCTTGAGGATACGACAGCTTGGAGGACAGGAGACTATAGAACTATTTTGGAGGGAAAAGGAGGTAAGGAGTGTCCAACAGGGTTCCATAGTCTTGACCAACATTTTCTGGATTTTGCCTTAGCAGCCTCAGGAGACCAAGCAGCCAGGTTGTTAGATTTATGTGTTACTAAAATTCACACCCAAAATATTTCAGACTTGCCAGAGTGTCAAACTCTCCAAAGCAAGCCTTGTACCCAGACAAAGCCCTTAGAAGGATGATGGACATACTTGGGGAAGGTAGAATCATACCTATGTATAATCTAAGCAAGAGTCAATGGAAGTGTGGAGAAAAACCAAAACAATGAAAGTCAATCCAGCGCCATAAACTGGATGGCCAAATTAATTCTAAATTGTAGTAGCCAAGCTTTAAATTGTGTTAAATCTCTGGAAGTTCCCTCCCCAGGTTATACTGTTTGGGCTACTTTGGATGGATATTGGACCACCAGACTCCTGCTTGGACCAACCAGCCGGCACATTACCTTAGGGTTATTAACCTTATGCCCAACTTGGAGAAGAAGCCCCATAAAAGACCAGTATTGGAATAAGGTAAAATGAGACACTGAGGAGGAATGGACAGAGCCTTCAGCTTCCACACAGTTTGAAGGGACCCTAGAGGGTTTTCTCTTACCTGGAACCACAGCTCTAGAAAAATGAATTTTTTTAGATAATCTAACTTGACAAGTAAGGAAATTATCCATAGCTACAGAAAGGGGATTTCAAAACATAAATAGGCAAATACTGGCAAATACTAAATTGACATTACAAAACCAACTGGCCTTAGATCTATTGCTGGCCAAAGAACAAGGGCTTTGTGGGTATTTAAAACTGGATAGACAACACTGTTGTGTCCTCATCCCAAATGTAACAGAAGATCTCCAAAAATACCTTTAAATGTGGCAAGTTGCTGAGGATAGCAAGGCTATCCAAAAGGCCCCTGAAACGAATTGGTTCAATAAAATTCTTCAAGGAATAGGGGGATGGTCTGTGAGAGGATGGCTGGCTGGAATACTGGAAACCATCATAATTATAGTTGTAATTGTAGTAATTATCGGTCTTGCCATTGGTTGCATTCACAAAATGATAAATTGTAACCTTGCAGGAATGTATACGACTATACATAGACATCAAGTTGAAACTTATCAAATGGCCTTAAGGAATTTGAGAATTTTCAAAGGGGGGAACTGATACCAAAAAGGTTAATTTAATTTCTACTCTAACTCTGAGCTTTTAGCAGAGAAACAAGGCATGGAGAAACTGCTTTCCCAGCAAGGATGGTTGGAAGATAAGGGGAAGACATCTGGCTCAGGAATGCAGCTACAGCAAAAACAAAGACTGAGTCTAGGAACTTTTACAGGATTCTATGGTGATGAGCAAATTATAATATGCATATAGTGACTGTGTATAAGCAACACATGTATAAAAAATCATGTGCACACAAGGAGGAGTTATCCCTTGTGGCACTTCAGGTCTGTTATAAATTATGCCCTTCTTAACACTAAATTGATGTTAAGGAGTCTTATTTAACCAGTTTGTGGTGAATTTGGTGACACTGCCAGCCCCTTGATGGGGGGGAAGGGAAAGAATGTTAGAGAGTCAGCACTGCTCAGCAATAGCCAAAACACTGGTGTGTTATTAACACCTTTCCAGCTACCAATGCAAAGCACAGCACTGTGAGGCCTGCTAAGGAAAAATTAACTCCAGCTCAGTCAGATCAAATACACTCTGTTAGGAAAAAAGGGCAAACTAGTAAGCGTGACAATGTTGTGGGCAGCTGCTACCAGCTGCTTGAGCAGGAGGAGGAAGTGGATGAGGCTTTCTACAGGCAACTAGAAGCAGCGTCACAGTCACAGGCTCTGGTTCTTGTGTGGGACTTTAACTACCCGGACATCTGCTGGAGAAGCGACACAGCACAGCATTAACAGTCCAGGAGGACCCTGGAAAGCATTGCTGATAATTTCCTGTCACAGATAGTGGAAGATTGTCGCTGTTGAGCCGCTAGCAGAGTAAGAAAACCCAGGTTCAAAAGGTGGCATCCAGAAGAAGATTTTATTATTTAATTCCATCTTATATAGACTTTTCAAAGGTCACCCGGATTGGTCAGTTCGAAGCCTCCCCCTAGGCCTGATTGGCCAGGCCTGAACTGTCCACATCCGAGAAACTGTTTTAATAACATCCAAACTTTATCTTTGTTTATAAAACACAGGAAAAAGAGAGAAAAGTTCCCATGGGAAAGGTCTGTGCTAGCCACAGACGATCCCACAAGGAATGGTGTGTTGCTCGACCTTATACTAACGAACAGGGAAGGCCTTATTGAAGATGTGAAGGTTGGGGGCAACCTTGGCTGTAGTGACCATGAGATTGTAGAGTTCAGTGTTGAACAAAGAGGTAGCAGGACAGCAAGCAAGATTGTGACCATGGACTTCAGGCAAGCTAACCTTAGCCTTTATAGGGATATTCTTGGAAGAATATCATGGTAACAGGCCCTACAGGGAAGAGGGGTCCAAGAGACTTGGGTAATGTTCAGGGCTCACTTCCTCCAAGCTCAAGAACAATGCATCCCAATGAGAAAGAAGTCAGGCCAAGGGCACAAGAAACCTCCATGGATGAATAAAGAACTCCAGTCATTTCCCAAGTATAAGCAAAAAAATTGCCAGAGATGGAAGCAGGGTCAGGCCACTGGGACGAAATATAGAGAGGTGTTCAGGTTAAATAGAAATGAGACAAGGAAGGCCAAGGCCCTTCTAGAATTAAATCTGGATAAGGCTGTTGTACTGGGTTACATTATGGGGTGTAACCAAAGTATGTATTCTACCACTGTGGTGTTGCGTCCCCGAAAAGCAGCCGCAAGCCCCAACACCACAAGGAAAGGCAGATGGCTGCGCCAGACGCGCGGTGGGCTGCGCCGGAGCCGGGGAGCACACAGGAGCCGCGCGGGGCTCAGGGGACAGAAGCCCAGCGGGAAACGAGGTGGGACGAAGAAACGTACGGACGCAGTCTGCGGTCTTCCAGGGAATTTATTAGGATCTTCGGGTGAGGGTCCAAGGGCAGCGAAGGGGGACGGGAAACCGGGGACAGGCGAAGGGGCTGAAAGTCCAGAGACTGCGACAGTGAGCACATGCTGGCAGGGGTTTATAAGGGAAGGGAAAAGGGGAGGAGGTTATCTCTGGAGAGCCAACCCGGGAAAGTCTGAGGGGAGAAGGGCAGGGGTACACACCAATAGGCTTCTGATAGGGGAGGATGCATAATTCAAAAGAACCAATAACATACAGAGCTAAGGAGAACAAAGGAGAAACCCCTTGAACGCAGGGAGGGGGGGGGCAGAGCGCAGCACACTGTTACATACCACCATCTACATTACCTTCTGATGAACTGCTAAAATGGGTGGAGCAGTGTTTCTTATCTTCACCATGACTCAACAGTGATAACTCCCTTCGAGGAAGCAGCAGCACAACCCAACCTGAGGGGGCCATCTCTGCTAATGGGCTATCAAGGACTCTCCAGAATGACTCAAAGAATTATATCACCCCATTGTGAAATCTCCTGCCCTGGGGGAGCTACCAATCATTCCCACCTGTATATCATCTGGGGTTTGGGACACCACAAGACCACCACTGAATACCCAGAGGAGAAGAGCTTTTGACAACCACCACTGGACCTCCAGAGAAGGACCAGACCTTTCCATGGTATTACTGCTTCGACAAGACCACATCCATCCATCACTCCAACCGGACTGCAGCCACCATTTAATCGGACTGCTACCACCACCCTGACCAACAGGGTGTCAAGTTGTATTCTGACTTTGTCGGTTTAAGCCAGTGTTTCTGTACTATTGCCTTTATTGTAATTTTCCTATTAAATTGTAGCTCTGACTTGAAATCTCTCAAAGGTATTGGTGTGGGGATAATTCCTCCTGCTGTTTTACCTTCAAACCAGCACAGCTGTCAAAGATAAAAAAGGGCTTTTTCAAATATATCAATAACAAAAGGAAAACAAAGGGTAACGTGGGCCCATTACTAAATGTAGAGGGGACCTTGGTAACAGAGGATGAGGAGAAGGCAGAGGTTCTGAACACCTTCTTTTCATCGGTCTGCACTGACAAGACCAGCCCTTGGGGATCTCTGATCCAGGAGACCAGGGTAAAGGAATGGTGGAAGGAAAATGTTCCCTTGGTCAAAGAGGATTGGGTTAAAGAACACCTAAACAAACTCAACATCCACAAATTGTAGCAGGGCACCTCGCCCCCCCCCCCCCCAAGAGCTTATCTGTTGCTTGTTAACAGGTGAGATAACTCAAACAGGACAAGTTGTCTTGTAGTGAGTTATTGTGGTGCCATGGTGTTAACATTAGTCTGGCATCTCCCAACTGGCAATAAACATCTTACTGTTGAAATTAGATCTCACAAGATAAGCTGGATTTCTGACTGACGTACACCTCACTTTACAAACTTTAAAAGCTACACCAAACTTTTACAAAGCAGAAATCTTCTATACATTTTCCTGGAAATGTGTGGAGTTTCTCCCCTGAGCAGGGACACCTGCTTTGTGGTTACTCCTCTGGAGGTTGAGTGAAAGGAATTGGTGTACATTATCATAATTTTGGTGATAAGTTACATTTGACTTCTAATCAATACTATTTCTTTTCTAGCTTTAATATAGGTACCTTGATATAGTGCACATTTATGTTATGCTGTAATCTACTAGTAGGGTTTTTTAAAGTTTTATACTGTGTAGTAAGTAACTCTGATTAAGATCTTTTGTCTGTTATCTCCTGTCTGTTTAATAAATAATTCATTTTATAAATAGACCCGATCTGCCATCCTTAAAACTTGTGGGCCAGAACAATTTCTTAAATTTAAGCTGTTGCCAAAAATCTGAAGCTAAGGCAGGGTTTGTCTGAAGCTCCCACTCGTCCTGTGACATTTTTTGGCATAGTCGAAGGCAGGATGGCAAACAATTTAGAGGAACAGACTAAAGGCTTAGCAGATTACCTACAAAGGCACAGTTTTCATATTGAATCTGATGATCCTTGGCCAGTAGGTAACTGGTATGAGTGGGGAAAAAACCCCAAGAGAAAATAGATGAAAAATGGGGATCGCTGAAAGATAAAAAAGGAAAAAGTATTATTTGTCATGCACTGGCACTATGTTTAAAATCTGCATGGCAATGGAGGGAACAGATGATAAAAGAAAATGATAATTTGAGAAATGAAATAAAAGAAAGAAACCATGTAGAATTGTATTTACAATACCAAAATGACAAATTGAAACTAAAAATAAATTAATTATGGAGAACTGCTTTGGCATTAGGAATACTCAGAGGTGCTTTAAGGAAACAACCTAATAATGTGTTAGCAGAGTTAGTCCAGGCAGTGTGGGGGAAGAAAGCAGCAGATTCAAACCCAAACCTTTTATAGAGGAAAAAATCACTCCAAATTCCTTTGAAACACAGCAACAAAAAACCCCTTAAGCGCAGGGTGACCTTTGGGCCTCTTCACTCAGCACATTTCTGCATATCAATAGTTTTCTGATAAGGATGGCCCCTACGTTTATATGGCTGTAGGAGCAAAGAGACAACCTTTAAAATTCTTAATTGACAATGGAGCTCAAATTCTCTTTGTTTACTCCTAAAGAAGATGAAATACTAAACTTAAGTTTTAAAAATAAAAAAATTGTTTAACTGGCTTTAATGGAACAAGTATTTTCTGTTACACTGCCAAAATCTGTTTTGAAGTAAATAAAAATTAAGAACTAAGAGGCATTATATTTAGGATGCATTCTGCTTACAATTCTCCAATTTGGCTGGTGAAAAAAGCAGATGAGAGCTGGCACTTAACAATTGATTATCAAAAGCTTAATGCTAACATGGGACCACTCACTGCAGCAGTCCTTAATATTGCAAACCTCACTACTATGCTGCACGCACCTGCACATAAATGCATGGCAGTTTTGGATATAAAAGACATGTTTTTTATGGTCCAAATTCAGGAAGAAGATAAACCCAAATTTGCATTCACTTGGAAAGGAACACAATATCCCTTCAGTCACCTGCCCCAAGGGTATAAGCACTCACCCACCATAGCACACAATGCTTTAGCTGAACTCCTTCAACAAATAAAAATCCAGGAAGGAGTACAGATTTATCAGTACATTGATGATATGTTGGTAGGAGGTGAGGAGGAAGGTGCAGTAAGAACAGCAGCACAGGATATATGGAATAGATTTAAATGAAGAGGGGATGGAAGTGCCTTCAGCTAAGTGCCAAGGTCCCTCTAAGGAGGTGAACTTCCTGGGAACTGTTGCAGATAAGAAAAACCTTACAGATTAAGGCCCTTGTCACCCTTGTTTAATCGTTCTTCACTTCTGTTCATTTCTGTCACTTCTGCTCACCAGAAAAGCACCCTTGTGACCGTACAGATTCTCTCTCATGGGAAACTTTCCCTTCTCTCGTTAGGTATGAGAAACATAGAGAAAGACTATGGGAACAGAGAATGTTTTGGAATTGGATGTTGAGACACCTTGGCCAATCACCCCGGGCGGTGGGTGACCGCTGGCCAATCCGAATACTCTTCTGTATAAAAACCAAAATCATAAATAAATTGCTCTTCTTCTTCCCTCTGACACTGTGTGCTGTTGGCTGGGTTTCTCTCCGTTATCAGTTCAACAGTGACACACCCTAGGAAAGGTTCAGCTAACATGGAAGTAAGAAAGAAGTTATATAACCAGAAAATAAGTTATATAATCAACGCGTGTTTCACCTTTCGGCTGGTCTTAGAATTATGAGGCAGAAATGGTTAAAGGGATAAACAGGTTTTACCTCGGTATTTTAATAGGATCCTAGGTGCACAGCTCTTCAAAGGTGGAACATGCTGAGATGCACACACACCATATAATGCGCATACAATTTTATGGACCTTGCAAATTAGCATATCTGTGTAGAATCCCCCAATAAGAAACTTAATAAATGAAGTAATATTCCCCTATTCTAAGAATCCTCCCCCCCCTCCCAAATGAGGCTAGAGCCCAGTTTACAAAAACTGTCCCAGAGAGAAGGTTTCAACCAAGGTTAAAACCTCCAGTTTTGAGATAGTATAGCGCTCTCTGGCCTCCTACTGTGAATGTGTCGCTGTTGAGCGGCTAGCTGAGGACTGACCCAAGTTCTCAGACAAGCGAAGAGAGGAGAAAAGGCACTTTATTGTTTTGAATTCCATATATATAGAGTTTACAGAAGTGCCCCAGATTGGTCAGCCCGAGACCTCCCCCTAGGCACAATTGGCCAAGCCCGAACTCACTCAATCCGGAGAAACTGTTTGCAAAACATCCAAACTTTATCTTGTTTATGAAATATAGCAAAATGTTCCCACGGGAAGAACCTGTGCTAGCCACAGCTCCCCCTTTTTGTTTAAGATCAGAAGGCATTGCTTGTGAGCCCCAGTGGATCAGCATGAAGGATCTGTTTGGTAATGGCCAGTTACCAAACAGAGCCTGGTCAAAACTCAAGAAGGAGTCTGTCCGGAGGTGGCCAGCCACCGAACAGAGCCCGAACCAGATGCTGATTAAGGTGGTCAAAGAGGCCCCTTGCAATACCCTAGATAGAGTATATATAAAACTAAATCTACATATAAATCTGTAATTCAACAAAACATGCTTTCAAAGTCCTTGCTTTCTGACTCCATAAATGAGTTTCAGTCTCTGCTTGTGGATGGACCGGCTTCTTGGTCATCATCAGAAGGATCGCTCGGTTGGTGTTTGGCATCCTGGTTGTCATTTTGAGGTTGCTGGTTCTGTCTTGGGAGCCGCAGATCAGGGCGGACGCATTTTGCAGGCAGCCATCGTACCCCAGTATCTGTGGAGACGCAAGCATACCCTCGACCCCAAGCAATAAGCTCATGTGGGCCTTCCCAGGTGTTAGTAAGTAGGTTCCGTACCCATACCTTCGCCCGGGGCAAACGCAACTCGCCCGAAGACTGCAATGAGAGAAAATGGTTCAAAATCACAGGATTATTCGAATTTGGTGGCACTGTAAGGTGATTGATTGTGTACAAAGCTTTTTCCAATCGACTCTGTGGTGTTTCCCCATGCATTCCCCCTCTTTGCCTTTCCAAGACACGCTTCAGAGTACTGTGAGCGCGTTCCACAATGGCTTGGCCAGTAGGAGAATGCGGAATACCGAACGTGTGGTCTACACCCCATAGGTGTAGGAACTGCCGCGTCTTCTGTGAGGCGTAGGCAGGACCATTGTCGGTTTTCACAGTGGCTGGCACCCCCAGGACCGAGAAGGCTAATTTCCAATGGGCAATGGCATCACGACTTTTCTCTCCAGTATGGGCAGTCGCCCACATAGCTGCAGAGAAAGTGTCAACAGACACATGCACATACTTGACTCGGCCAAATTCTGGAATGTGTGTCACATCCGTCTGCCACAGCTGCAAGGCCTTTAGACCTCTGGGGTTCACCCCCGATGGCAGAGGAGCAGCGAGTCCGTGGCAGTCAGCACAAGCACTGACAATGTCACGAGCCTCAGTTGGCGTCAATTGAAACTGCTTCTGCAGGGTATGTGCACTTTGATGAAAGAAACTGTGCGATGCCTTGGCTTGTGCGATTTTGTCAGGCTGAGGTGCCACCCATGCAGGGTTGGCTAACATGTCAGCCCTGGCATTGCCTTCTGTTATAAAGCCTGGTAAATTGGTGTGGCTTCGAATGTGCAGAATATAATATGGATGCACTCGAGCCTGAATTGCCTTCCATAGGGTTCGCAATAGCGAAAACAGAGTCGCATTATTGACTTCTTTTAGAAGCGAACAATCCAAACGTTTCGTTATGTCTGCTACATAGGCAGAATCAGTGACCAGATTCAAAGGCACCTGAGAGAACCGCTGAAAAGCCATGGCAACTGCTTTCAATTCAACCAGTTGAGCAGAGCCTGTCTCGTGGCCTTTCAGCACCTGCCACTCAGATCCTTCCTTCCAGGTAACAATGGCCTTTCCTGTTTTCCCAGAACCGTCCGTAAAGACGGTGGGTCCACGGACCGGCACCCGGCTGTTCTTTGGCCGCAACATGAGATTGACTGAATTTGCCAGCTGCAGCAATTTGTGACTGGGCAGATGATAAGCAATCTGCCCTGAGAAATTTTGCAGTGCACTTTGCAAAGGAGCGCTATTAGCAAGACTCCATTCGAAATTGTCCCGTGATATCGGAACAACAATCGTTGCAGGATCAGCTGCCATCAATTGTAAACACCGATACCGGCATTTAATTATCAGGCAGGCTATCAATTCGAACAATGTGGGTGCTGTCTTTTTTGGCTGATGGGGCAAAAAGACCCATTCCAGGATGTGCAAAGGATCATCCCATTGTTTGTTCCACTGGCCAATGATACCTGTAGGTTGGAGGTCTGGAGCAGTAATGAAAACAGTGATATCAGTAGAGGGATCTACTCGATAAACCTGATGAGCAGAAACAGCTTGCTGCACTTCGTTCAGCACTCGTCGCGCCTCGGGAGTCAATTGTCGAGGCGAGTTTAGGTCAGAGTCCCCTTTCAAAATATCAAAAAGTGGGGAAAGTTGCGCATTGGTCAGTCCCAAATACAGACGTAACCAGTTGATGATGCCTAGCAACTTTTGGGCATCATTTAGAGTCTTAATAGTGTCTGAGAACTGCACCTCTTGATGCTGTATGGTTCGATCCAAAATTTTGACTCCCAAGTATTTCCAAGGAGGCTGTTGTTGAACCTTTTCCGGAGCAACCTGCAACCCATAGGAGTGCAAGGCATCGAGCAGTCGAGGCTGTAACCTCCGCAACTCATCCTGGGTGGCTGCTGCCACCAGGATATCGTCCATATAATGGTAGCAGAGTGCCTCAGGAAACTGCTCACGGATTCCGGACAAGGCCTGCGTGACATACCATTGACAGATAGTCGGGCTATTTTTCATGCCCTGAGGTAACACTTTCCATTGAAATCGCTTTACAGGCTCCGCATTGTTAATTGCAGGCACTGTAAAGGCAAACTTTGGTCTGTCATTGGGGTGCAAAGGGATTGTAAAAAAGCAATCCTTCAAATCAACGATCAAGATTTCCCACTCTGTGGGAATCATCGTGGGTGAAGGCATGCCAGGCTGTAAACTCCCCATACTTTCCATCACTGCATTGACTTTCCGGAGATCTTGCAACAGTCTCCATTTCCCCGATTTTTTCTTAATCACGAAAACTGGGGTGTTCCAGGGACTGGTAGAAGGCTCAATGTGTCCCTGTTTCAGTTGCTCCTGAACCAGCTGACAAAGGGCGACTAATTTGTTTTTCGGCAAGGGCCACTGTGGTTCCCATATTGGTGTTTTTGTCAGCCATCGTAAAGACAGCGTGGAATATGGTGCGCCCTTGCACACAGTGACCCCTATCAAAAATTTGTCGTGATCCGCACCCCCCAAGCTGCCAACACGTCCCGTCCCCAGAGGTTCACTGGAGCTGGAGTGACATAAGGCCGAATGGAGGCCGTGTGTCCCTCTGGATCCTTCACCAACACAGGTCGCTTACTCAACCGACTCTGTGTTGTGCCCCCAACCCCGCGATATTCAGTCCCACCGGGCACAAAGGCCACGTAGGAGGCCACGAAGCGGCGGAAAGGATCGTCGCATCAGCACCTGTATCGATCAAACCTCGGACTCGAACTCGATGTGGACGTGCTTTCGGCATGATGAGGGTACATGTCATCTGTGGTGACTCATTGGAGATAGATGCAGCCCAGTAGACCTGCGGAAGTCCTGGCAGTTCAGTGCCGTCACCTCCGCCAGCTTGCTGGTCTACCCTGGGAACGGAAGACTTACAAGGCAACAAGTGAGCAAGGCAAGTGTGCGCAGGAATGGTGACAGGAGGATCAGGAGTGGAAACCGTAGCATGAATTTGGCCCTCGAAACCAGCATCTATGAACTCTGGAAGAACCAGGATTCCTTGGCTAGTGGCCTCAGGCCCTGCCGTGAGCAGTGCACCAGTCCCCTGATCCAGGGAACCGTCCACCTCCAAGGGAATCCTGTGGGCATCGTCAGATTCTAAGACGACTGTTGCTGCGGTGTAGGCGTTGATCCGGGCTGAGCCTTTGGTGCCTCCTCCACATTGACCGGGTAAGCCTGAGCCATCACCCTGTTCTGGGGGAACTGTTGTGATGGGGGGCAAATCCCCCTTTTTGCACCCCTCTTCACGTTTCCCGACAGGGGTCGACCATCTACATGGTACTGTGACCTGCAGTAGTCTGAAGTGTGACCTGGCCTACCACACCTCTTACACTGAGGAGTCTCGGTCCCTGAATTTCCCTTCTTCCCGGAAGTATCTTTCTGTTTAGATTTGACCCGTTTCCGTTTGTTCCCAGATTTGGGCTGTTTTTTATCCTGATCAGTGGGTCCCTGATCTGAGGACAAAAACGCAGCCAAGGCGACTTTTCCCTGATTTTCTGACTGCACCCTGGTGCACGCTCGCATCATCTCCTGCACAGAAGGATCCCCCGGTAGGGCATTGATGATCCTTCTACATTCGTCATTGGCATTGTCTCTTGCCAAATGTTTCATCAGGATCTGTCTCGTGGACGAATCCTCAACCTGCTTTTCTAAAGCTGCTGCCAGCTTTTCAAGAAATGACATGTAAAGTTCGGATTGCCCCTGTCGTATCTGTGTATACCGTGTTTGCGGGGCAACCATCTCAATAGTTTTCAAAATGGCTCCCATACCGAGCTGTTGGGCTTGCTCCAGGATCCGAGGATCCCAGGCAGCCTGAACGTTGGGGTTAGCATAAGGTCCCTTACCCATGAGGACCTCAGCCCCAATCAAGCGCCTAGGATCCTCGGCAGGCAAGGATGCATTCCTCCTCACCTGTTCCTCAACCATCGCTTTCCAATTGTCCTCAAAGGCGTTGTACTGCATGGGGTGAAACAGCACCTGAGCGAGGTACATAATATCAAAAGGAGCAAGCAAATCACTATTTATCACTCTAAGAAGTTGCATCACCACAGGAGAAGACAAACCAAATGTCGCCACTTTGGTTGCCAAATTGTTTGTGACGCGCCATGCGATGGTGGAGTGGCTGTTCCTCGTGTCCATGGCATCTGGACCAGGCACATACACAGGAAAAGCCTGAACGTCCCCTTGCGGGAAGCCACCACCATCTGAACCTGCCACAGCAGATTCACACCCCTCTCTCTGTTTGGGCACCCCAATCTTCCCTACAAGGTCCCAGTCCCCTGCCTCCAGGGCACCCTTCTTGACTGATTCCCAGAACTGCGGGGAGTCACGCGGGCGAAAAGGCCCTACGCCAGTGCGGCGTCTCCAAGGGTTAGCCAGGACCCAATGCCCTCTCTTTTTCGTCGCCCGCGCGAACCCCCGCCCAGGAGGAAGAATGCCGTCCTCATCACTGCCGGAGTCATCCGAGCAGGGCTTGCAACCAGCACTCCCCATCACATAGGACGGAGACTGACCGGAGGCAGCACCCGCGCTAAGAAACTGCGCGGCGACCGGGACGGGGGAGGGGCAGGAAGACGGCGGCGACACCAGCGCGTCGCCAGGCGCGCCCGCCAAGCCCGCCGGCACAGCGCCAGCACGCCGCGCCAGGGCTTCACTTGTCACAGAACCCGGCAGAGGAACCGGCACCTGCCCAGGGCCAAAGCGGCCCCGCGCCGCCGGCACCACGCCGGCCGCCAGGCCGCCAGGAAGTCCAGACCCCATCCGGAGACCCGGGGGACGGACTCCCGGGCCAGCCCCACACAGACCGTGGGGCCTGCAGGAACAGACCTCCATCCGCTGCCGAATCGCAGCCACCTCGGCCAGTAAATCATGAAAAAATGAAAGCGGAGGAAAACCCGCCGCGCCCGGCACGGACGCCGCGTCCGCCGGGCCACAGGGAAGCCGGGCCGGCCCCGCACCCGCGGGAACGCCAGTCAAAGCCCCCGCCGCGGAAGCACTGCCCGCCGGCGACTCCCCTTCCGGCCCCACGACCGCCCCGGAATCGGCCGCACCCGCGGCCACTGCGGCCAGGGGCCGCGCCGCCGCCGCGCCCGCCGGGCTCGGCAAAACGCCGGCCTCTCCCGAGCCAGCCGCCGCCCGCGCGGAAACCCCCGCGTCGGCCGAAACCACCGGCAGATCCGGAACCGGGACCTCCGCAGCATCCCCCCACCCCCACACCGTCAGCCCCTGCCGCGCATCCCGGCTGCCCACGGGGGAGGGGCAGCCCGGCGCCATTCCGCAGGGGAGGGGGGGTTCTGAGGCTGCGCACTCCGCGGCCGGCAAAGGTGGGGGGACCTGCGCGGCGGCCGCAGCAGAGCCGACCCGCGGTCCTCCATTCTTCAGCAACCCGGCCAGCTGCTCCGTCGGGTGGACATAAGTGCGCTTAGGTAGATCAGCTGGAGAAACATACGGAGGCCCCGCGGCTGCATCCGCCGCCAGGGACGGGACGTCAGAGTCCGTCTGGGCCGGCGCGTCCTTCACGCTCCGCCCCACGGTCGAGAGCAGGGTCCCCACGTCCGTACAAGCCCAGAGCTGCGAATCATAGAACGCCTGCCCTTCCAAAGCGTCCCAAATGTCTCTCCAAACCCCATGGAAGCAGATCGTAGAGCCGTCTCCCCGCATCCACTCCATGGCCAAAGCGCGGCCGACCACGAACCAAAACTCACAGTCCAGCGCCACATCCCAAACGGCCCGGGACACGTGGCCTGCGACCCATTCCAACAAGGCCCGAGTGACCCGCGGCGACTGATCGGACGCGGGGCCATCCTCAGAGACCTCCAGAAAAGCCCGCAAGAGCCCATCCGCAGGAACGGGGAGGTCCATGTGCGAATCAGAATCAGCCATGCCTCAGGGCAGGCAGAGGGGGGGATCCGGGCCCGGGGGCAAGACTGCTGCGTACCTGCAACTGCGCGCAGCACACGTCGGTGGTCACCAGATGTCGCTGTTGAGCGGCTAGCTGAGGACTGACCCAAGTTCTCAGACAAGCGAAGAGAGGAGAAAAGGCACTTTATTGTTTTGAATTCCATATATATAGAGTTTACAGAAGTGCCCCAGATTGGTCAGCCCGAGACCTCCCCCTAGGCACAATTGGCCAAGCCCGAACTCACTCAATCCGGAGAAACTGTTTGCAAAACATCCAAACTTTATCTTGTTTATGAAATATAGCAAAATGTTCCCACGGGAAGAACCTGTGCTAGCCACATGAATGTTTGGTCTTTCTGCCTTGCAGAACCCGAAAATTAAGCTAGAATACCAGACTACAAAAATTATAAGCATGTAGGCTAAGGGTACAAAGAATATATAAAGGATACAGAAAATATAAAAATGGTATATAAAAAAGAAAAGGCAAAAATCATCAGGCATCAGTTTTTATGGTGATTGGTTGGGGATATGCATGGACACCACATGATCTAAAAGGTGATTGGGTGAAGGGACTGTCTTGGGTTAGAGACAAGTTTAGGAGGAAAGTGCTCTGAATGAATGCCTCCCCCAAAAGAAAAGGGTTTAGGCACTACCTCCCCCCCAACCACGAAAGGAATTTCTTGGATGAAAGTGAAAAAAACCTGTTTATTTAACATAACAAACAAAGTGCCCTGCAAGGCATGGGGAAAAGGACTTATGAAACTTAAGTAAACAGCTGATGGATTTTAGTGTACTTTTTTACTTGGGCATAGCTTCCCCCTCCAGGGGGTCCTGGGGGCCGGGTGGAGTCACTCTGGTGGCTACCTGGAGGATTCTCGCCAACCATCCTCCCAGGGATCTTCTGATTCCCGGACAAGAAAGCAAGTTGAAAAAAGTCCAAAAAAGAAGCAGAAGAAGCAGTCCCAGGGAATCAGCTTCTTGCTGTTGCAGTGTGGCTCTGCAAAGCTCCACGAGGTTTTTCCTTTGTTCCCCTGCTCTGTATGTTATTGGCTATTTTGAAGGCATCCTGCCTTATCAGAAGTCTATTGGTGTGTTCCCCTGCCTTTCTTCCCCTCAGACCTTCCAGGATTGGCTCTCCAGAGCCAATCCCTCCCCCCTTCCCTTCCCTTATAAGCCCATGCTGGCGTGAGCCCAGGCGTTACTGTTTCTGGGCTCTCAGACCTCTTGCCCTTCCCCCGCTTTCCTCTCCCTTTCTCCTTCCCTGCAACCCCCCTGAAGACCCCAAATAAACCCCCTGGAAGAACAGAAACAGTGTCCAGTATGTTCCTTTGCTTCACCCATGGTTTCTGCAGAGTTTCTGTCACCCGAGCTTCATGCCACACTGTGCGCTCTCGCATGATCGCGGTGCCCCGGCACCAACCAGCCCGGACTTGCGTGGGGGTTCGCATTGCAGTGGGGACCCTTTTTCGTGGGGTTTCGGGGGTCCTGCCGCTTCCCCCAGAGCGAGAAACCTCATCTTGCCGCTGCAGCAGCTAACAAGCCAGAGGAATGTGTGTAACCCGTTACTCCCCCGAAAGAGTCCTTGAACGGAGAAGAAAAAAAAGCAAAAACTCTTGCCAGAGCAGCCTTGACTCCAGTTACAGGGTTTTTTTTTCTTCTGGGCATAAAGCAGATGATAGGGGACTACACCATTAAGGGGAATACACCATTATTTACAGTTAACCCAGGACAGGGATGCATGGACATCAACACCTGCAGTGGCAGGCAGCCAATGCATGTTTGTTTGGCTTCACAAGAATGTAAACTGATAAAAGGCTTACAGCATAAAAAGGCCTGGTTTTTTGCAATAAATTATTTTGCTTTGCACCTGCCAAGGGGAGTCTGTGTCATCAATCATCATTACCTATGGTACCCGATATCAGGGCTTATCAGACAGCAGTGAAGATGTCAACTGCAACAGGGAAGACATGGACTGCAATCAGTGACTGGTAACGAACCCCACTGAACCAAAGGATTGGATCGATCACCAACTTCAACTAAAGGACTCAAAATGTGGGCACATCACCTTAAGGTGAGCAGTGGGAAATCAGAGAGGCAAAAATGTCCCTCGAGTCCAAATAGAGGCTCTTGCCTTGACAGAATAGAGACATTTCAAATGCTAGGCTGATTGCCTTGCTGAACTAGGTGTCCATGCATCTGGAAAATTTCCCTCCTAACGGGACTTTTCAATTGGATGCCTGGTGAGCAGTATGACAAAATAGAGGACCCTCAGACCCCGACAATGACAGGGGAATTTTTTGGCAAACCACGATCTGGCAGAGGGCAAATTGCTGGCTCAGCCTATAAGATTAGGTCAGGTTGTAAATATCATGGAACCAGGGAGCGTCCCGGGGGTGTTGGTGCACTTTAAAGGTATTGCAACAGATTCTCCACTTTGGAGCAACTCTTATTATTGGTTAATGAACCCTTTAAGTGTTTTCTAAATGAGAAAAGCCTTGATGTTAAAATCCCTCATCCCAGGGGCTGCTTGGTAGGTCAGCGCAGGTACAGCAGCACCGCCAAGGAGCCGGCGCTGGCCGGCAGTGGCGCCACAGCTTGATCTCCCTTGAAACAAACAGCGATGCAACAGTGCTGGAAAGAAATAGCACTGGCTCCGTCCAGGGAGCGGCGAGAGCCCGGGGCCCCTCCTGAGCATCGTCCATGGCAGAGGCGTGGGGCCTGTACTCACTGTCCATATCAGCATACCGAGCGTGGCTCACAGTGCTCTGTGTGTCCCGCGGCTCGGGCAAAGTAATCCCATCTGCGCTAAACTCCAGCAGAGCTGCTCCTGGAGCCCTCTCTGCCTCTTGCTCCCCCCAGGGAGGCAGGAAAAGCTGCCCAGGAGAAGTGGCACCCGGGAACAGCAGTACCCCCTGCTCTCCTTCCCCACACGCCCCCCTGCCGCTTGGGGCAGGTGGGCCCCAGCAACCAGCAGACTTGGACACCTGCGCTGTGCGGCAGGGGGTGCCTCCAGGGCTTCACAGCCGATCCGTACCTTTTTAATTGGTGCAGCTGAGTTGTATTTTAGCTTTGTTTCCAGTTTTCGCAAAGAGAAAGCCTTGCAGCAGGATAAAGGAGAACTAACAATAGCAATACCTAAGTGGTTGATAAGACACTTGGGCACGGGAACCTAATGAAATATCACCTGTGTTTAAAGCAACAGTAAATACTTCATTACCTTGGGTGAAATTCCCTTGGTAAGGAATCATTGGGCTGTCTGTGATTTGGTTGCATTGGAGCAGTAGAGAAACAGAAGTGGGCTAAAAAATTAAAATAAAATGTTTCTGCCTTATGTTGATGAGTAGTTTTGAAAGTGCTTTATATAGAGTACACCTCTGATGTTCATGGAGCTTTAGCCAAATGTACATTGTTTAAGTTAGTTTAGGCTCTCCCAATGTGTTATCAAACATACAGATTTGGTATATGAAGGGCAACAATCTGTCTTATTTACAGCTTTTATTGTGGATAGACCTCAGCTCCCTTTCCCCCTCTTCTCATTATTGCTGTTTATCCTTAGACATTCCACAGGCTTTCTATTTTTGCTGGATTTCACTAGGGCCCAATATTTCTCCTGAAGAGCCCATATTTTGTATACTTCATCTCTTTTCTACAGTGTCCTAGGTTGCAATATAGATGTATTCTATTACCACCTCCACAAGCTGTTAAAGCAGGTGGGACACTGGTTGTCATCTCCTGTTATGACTCACCCCTGATAACTGCTAATGGGCCATCAAGAACCCACTGCATGACTCACGGAATTACCTTATCCTATTGTGAGATGCTCCGCCCAGGGGGGAGGAGCCAAGCATTCCCACCTGGATATAACCTGGCTTTGGAACTGCACAAGTCAGCCCCTGTCTACTGGATTCCCAGAGGACAAGAGCTACAACTGGACCTCCAGGTGGAGACCAGACCTTCCACAGGTTCACTGCTTCAACTGAACTACTTCACTTGGACTGCTACCACCACCCTGACTAACAGGGTGTCAGGTTGTATCCGACTCTGTCAGCGTTTTTTCTTGTATTATTGCATTTATTTTTAATTTTCCTATTAAATTATAATTCTGACTTGCGATCTCCCACTGGTTTGTTTTCAAACTAGTACATACGGTTACAGATTACAACACTTAATCTAAATCTCTGAAGGGAAAACCTACTATATAACTTAAAATTGAATGACTATCTTTTACAGGGGCCACATTTCTTTTTTTGAGGCAGTCCCAGATTTACAGATTTTTCTTCTGCCTGCAGTCTACTGACATCATTGCAGTCACAGGCCTACGAATGAGAGGTGAACTTGATAACATCAACATTTGTAACCATAAGGTAAAATTTATGTTTTCTGTACGTAGCCAACTTTTTCAAAGAGCTGAGAAAGTTGACACCTATCCAGCGAGGTATTTAGACAATGGCTGGGACTCCAGCTGTGCCAATGGAACATCACAGTTGTCTACGTAGGCTAGTGGCCTTGAGAGGCCTAAGCAACTTAAGGCAAACAACATAGTACAAAAGTATTTCCAGGCAGCACACATAGTTCCTTCTATTAGTCGCTGGAATACACCTATTCTAGTGATCCCATAAGTACTCAAGGAAGCAGCATTTATTGCATGATTCCCAGGCTATTCCCTCAGTTCATCATTAATCCTTATGTGCATAATATCTTGGCTTGTGGACAGGCTTGGCATCTTAATCTTACTCAGCATGGGCGTCCTGGATTAGAGAAAAATTTCTCTAGGTGGAGAGTGCGCTGAACAAACGCCTCCCCCGAAAGCCAAGGTCTCTGGCATCCCCCCCACCCACAACAGAATTTCTTAGATGAAAGTGAAAAAAAATTATTGAACAAAACACACAGAGTGCCCTGCAAGGCACAGGGGAAGGGGAAAACAGGGGAAAAGGCGTTATTAAACCTGAGTTAACAGCTGGTGAACTTTAGTGTCCTTTTCCTCAGATGTAGTTTCCCCTCTCCGGGGGGTCCCCAGGGGGGGCTAGGCAGAGTTGCTCCAGTAGCTCCCTGGAGGATTCTCATCTCCTGTCCTCCGGGGCTCCTTGGGTTTTCCAGGTGAGAAAGCAAATCGGAAAAAAAGGATCCAAAAAAAGAAAATGGCAAAGAAGGAATCCCAAGGAAAGAGTTGGCAACTTCGACAGCAGTCGCAGCAGCCAGTCTCCAGAGACAACCCTTTCAAGGTAACACTTGAGCATCCCACCAGCAATGCACTTAACCCATATCCCAAAGGTCCAAAGGCATCCAATGGTATTTTATGTACCTTGGTATCACCTATGGTGACTGAGGTAGCTGTGGTGACATCCACTCCAGCGCTCCCTTTGGTTTTGGCACTGAGTTTGCCACATAAGCCTGAAAGGGGTTGGTTGGACATATTTGTGTCTGGGCGCGCATCCCCATCACACTCTTTTTTCCATTTCCTGGCAGCCCTTTGGGTGGCAGCGCTCATCCCCGGTTATTAAATTTAGAGTGGCATTGTTTGGCATAGTGCCCTGGCTTGCCACAGCGCGCACACAGTCCAAAACATATATTGCTCGCCATTCCCTGGTACTGAATAGCCACTAGGTTGGTTAGGGCAGTTTCTCTTGAAATGCCCTTCTTGACCACACTGAAAACGATTCTTGGAAACGTGCACAACTGCAGCAACTTGTTTTGCAAGCTCCTCCATCTGATACTTCACCGTTCCAACTTTGCTGCAAGCCTCAATCATATCTACCAATGTAGGATTCTGCAGCAGCAATAAAGCCTGCTTACAGTCCTCATTCACATGATCTTTAGCTAATTGCAAAAGCAAAGTTTCTTGGACTGCTACATTGTCAACTCGTTTCTCAATTGCCTATAACACTTTATATGGCTCACTTGATTTCTGTTTAACTGTTGTCCACGATATAAACAAATTCACAAGCTGACATTTTTAGAAATATAATATTGAACATTTATTAGAAGAATAAAGGCATACAGCGCCAGGCGCATGTGGCAAGTTTGTCTTTGCCCGCAGTGTGGGCTCTATTCACCTTAATGTGTACTTAAGTACTTTCTGTAACTGTTACATATTCATTAAGCCCTGAAAAAAAAGCTATTTACACTTCAACCACCCCTCTTTCTTCGATCTTTGCCCCCTTATGCCAGCACGGTACCCTCTTGGGTCCTCTGGTTTGCCTCAGGGCTGAAGGCAGAAACCCCCTCTCAATGTTTCTTCAGCTCTAATTCAATTTGTGGCTGACAGCTTCTCAGGGAGGTGTGAATGGAGATAAGAGACTTCCTGGGATGCATGATGTTGGTTTCTTTTTATTTCTTTAGGGCGTCTTGATCTCTGGCCTTGTGGCTTATCAGCTTAAAAGACATTTATAACCATGTATTTCTTACCATGTTTTCTAACATATTACAACTATTTCGAACTTATAATTCACTCTAACTTTGTTTCTACTTAACTATATTTTATCTTAGTACTACTTTACACAGTACATTATCACTTGTAAATGTTAAATTCATATATGCGAAAGCCAACATTCACTATTCACTCATTTATCACATCCACAACTGACGAGGAGCCCCTATATGTGGTACATGCTACATTGCTTGAAATGCAAGCTCTTTCCCTTGCTGTAACACTAAGGAATGCAGTCGGGCTTGAAATTGCGGAGAGTTAAGCAGAGGGTCCCCCATGAGCTGGGCCGGACCTGCTCCAAAAGAAGGGTCATCTTGAGGGCATTCTAAATTATCCATTGTGACCTCATTCACTAGCCATCTCCACTGTGACTCAAAAATCATCATCTGAGTCGGAGTGAAGCAAATTTGGGCTAGCTGCCAACAGTCAAAAGGGGTAAGCTCATTAGTAAAGATAACTCACAGCATAGACTGTGTGAAATGAGAAACAAACCCATGCTGCATCACTGTGTTTCTTAGGTCTCTGATCACACTGCAATGAGAAAGGGTCCCACTCATCATGGCTGTTGCCACTATTTCAGGTCACAGGGCATGCTAGAATCCAGTCCGCCAAATCTGACTCTCCTGCTTCCCTAGCTTGTTCATACAGTCTTGTCCAAAATCTTTTTGGATGCGCCCCCTTGCCGAGACGGTCGCTGGTTCTAGCGTAAACATATCTTGCAGTAGAGGGGCGGTTGGCTGACAGCCTGCTCCTACTGGCCCTGATAGAGTGATCAAAACAGGCTCAGGAGCTTTGTCCCAGGGCCGTACTGCCTGTGCCGCCTTTGGAGGCATTGGAATGTCATTATTGAAATCTGCAGGGAGAAGGTAGCTCTCAGGCAAAACCGGTAAAACAGGTTCCTGCACAGGAGCAGTCGCGGCGGGGGGGAGGAGCGGGAAGAGAAGGAGATGAAGGGAAGCAGCCGCAGCAGGGGAGGGGGGGGCTGGCTACTGGAGCGGTGGCGGCGGCTGCTGCCTCTCTATCAGCTTTCATTTGCAGCAACGAGTCCTGAACCACGTCGTTAACGATTTTGTGGCTATCTCATCCCCCTTTGTAGCTTCCTCCCATAACACTTGTCCTATTTCCTCCCATGTTTTGACAAAAAAAGGCAGTCTGTACGTCTGCTCTTACCCTATTTCTTTTACACCAAATGAGCAGGGTGCATAACACCCACTCTTCATATATAATGCCTCTCTTCTGTAAAATTCCCAGCAGAATGTCCAAAACAGAGTTTTCTTCTGCTGGCATTTGAGCCCCCATTTCTATGTTCCCAGCCACTCACCTGGGGTCGGGTGTCTCTTTTTCTTTTTTTTTCTTTCTTAAATTATCCAGACTTCTTCAGGCTCTCACTCCACCTGTTTGCTTGGCTGAGCTCCACTGCTGGCCGCTCTCTGATCCGCAGTCCTGACCCTTATCACATTGGGGTCACCATTTGATGGTAGACGCAAAGCTGACACCCTAGATGGTAGCAAGCATCAACAGTTTATGCTCTCCCAGTACACCCTTTTATACCCTTTCTTCACATGCATAACAGGTGTTCCTTATTACATTACAATTAGTTAGCAAACTATCCACAGGTGCCTTTTCTAATTAGTCATACATGTCCACATTCTCTGCTTCTTTCTCTCACAAAGTTGTTTATCTCGCTTGTTTAGGGGCACAGCTGTAACTCACCTAGGTCTAGGCTGCCCGCAGCCCGTTCCTATCATCCTACAAACTGACATCCTGATGCACGGTGTAGGAGCGGCACCAGCCGCAGAGAACACCTTCCTGGCCTACCTAGCAACAGTAGCTAGCAATAGCACTGTAAGAATTCTGCAACTCATCTGGACAAACATTGATCACCTCTGAGGAGAGACGACTCAATGAGAGGAAAAATGACCTACTCACCATCCAGCCCTCGTAGCCAAGGCAGGAGCAAGGGTAGGGCTGCCAGGAATATGGCTGTGCCTGGAAGCTTATGGAGGCAGCCTGCCAACAGAGACCTTGTGTCCCACTGCACCTGTCACAGTAGAGATGGACACGCAATGCAAAAAACATGGCTACAAGCCAGGAAGGTGAAAGATAGAGTGAGCTTTATTGCTACAAAGTCTTTTTTATACTATTTTCTAATATTTGTGCATTACAGTTATTGGCTCTTCAAACCTGTCATACAACACCATTGGCCAGTTATTCCTAGTACACAACTTCTGTGAAAAACAACCTCCCTCTTGCAGGTGTGAATTTTCCCCTGTTTTTCTGCCTTATTGTTTTCTGCTTCTCGCCTCTGTCCACGCCAGGGTTCCCACGGATATGGGTTGTTGTCCACACTTTATTTTTACTTCTTGCTTCTGTTCATGGTAAGGTTCTCACGGGTATGAGGTTGTCTGTAACACGGTTGGTGTTTGTGAGCCTGAGACAGGCCTAGACAGACCTGCCATCTATTCCCACATGCACCCAACCATCATATTGTTGTGTTCTGCTGACCTTCTCCAGTTATTTTCTGCCCCACGCTTCCAGAAAGACATTCAGTAATGTCAAAGTCAGCATTTCCAGCTAATGGACTCCCTCCTGCCTAAACAGCATGGCCCCCAAGCTCCAGCCATATGAGCTCTGGAAGAGTAGCCACTTATTTCCAAGTACAGAAGAAGCAGCTCTCTTCCTGGGGACATTGGACACTATCTTTTTAGTTTCCCATGCCGTGGGTCTCTTTGTCAGTGGCATGGTTGTTTTTGATGCGTCTTTTTTGATTGTGATCTGTATTCCATATATCTTATCCTGTGTGCAGCAGATGATCAGTTATAGTCTTAATAAGATAATGGCTTTACAGGTGCAGACTGTTTTTGCATTAGAGTACATGAACCCTTTGCAAAAAAACAAAGAAGGAGGAGATGTTGCAGATAAGAAAAACCTTACAGATTAAGGGCCTTGTTACCTTTGTTTAATCCTTGTTCACTACTGTTCATTTCTGTCACTTCTGCTCACCAGAAAAGCACTCTGGGAAAGGTTCAGCTAACGTGGAGGTAAAAAACAAGTTATATTACCAGAAAACAAGTTATATATTCAGCGTGTGTTCACCTCATGGTTTTTTATGGCGACTGGTTGGGGATATGCATGGACACCACATGATCTAAAAGGTCATTGGGTGAAGGGATGCATGGACATTGACACCTGCAGTGGCAGGCAGCCGATGCATGTTTGTTTTGCTTCACAAGAATGTAAACTGATAAAAGGCTTACAGCATAAAAAGGCCTGGTTTTTTGCAATAAATGATTTCTCTTTGCACCTGCCAAGGGGACTGTGTGTTTGTGGCAGGACGTCCCTCCCCCTCCCTCTACCAGATGGCTGGTGCATAAAGATAAACTCAGGTTGGGTCAAAAGCCCGTCAAAGGGTTATCTCTTGGTGCCTGAGAGTCTGGAGCCTCCAACCCAGAATCCATATCTTGGTATGGAGAGCAGATGTGGAAAGAGATGAATAAGTACGTAACTGAAAGATACACTTTTACACTATAAAAGACACACACAGAGGTAGAAGTCTCCTACACACACTCTGGAAATGTGCAAGGGCTTCTCCCTGGAGTCTGGACACAGGCTCTGCTGGTTACTTTCCTGGGGTTTCCTAAGTTATATTATTTCTTGCTAGCTGTTAATAATAGGTAGCTTTTCACGCACTGAATTCTCTCTACTAGTAGATATTTTCCTTTTTATTTTATTCCTGTATAGCATGTAGTTTCGTCCTATGTCAGTTATTTTCTGTGTCTAATAAATGATCATTTATGTCATGTTAGACCTAATCGGCCATTATTAAAGAACTTGTGAACGCGACCAGGTCTTAGGGTGCTGGCTATCCCAATAAGAGCTACTGCCTGCTGCCAAAGACCTAGGCAAAAGGCAGAGATTTATCTAAGCACCTGTCTCCATTCGTAACAATGTTGTTAATCATCTTTACTGGGAACCTGGTGGGTAGCAGGCCAAGATGTAATTCCAGATGAAACCATGACAAAATTAGATGCTATATCTACCCCCACTACTATAAAGGAACTTCAAAAGATCATGGGTACTCTGGAATACTGGAGAAATCATGTTCCTGGATTTTCTGTAATAGCAAGACCCTTTTACACACTAATGAGGAAAAACCAAAACTGGGAAAAGGGATTATTATCTCTGACCCAAGCTCTTAAACAAGTAGAAAAATTCAACCACGTCAGCCTGTAAAGAATCCAAGGAACTTTTAATCTGTTAGCCAGTATTAAGAAAGGCAGTACTCTGTCAGAGGGAATTGCATAGACTGACAGTGCACTGCATTATAAAAGCATTTACATCAATCTCAGGAAGGGAGAAGGGGAGTGTATTCCCTCATCATCCACAGAAGATAGCTCCCCCACCATAACGAGGCCGTCAGTGTAAGGGCAAAGCACAAAGCCATTGTTTGTGTTAGATGTTCCGAAACTCAGCAAAATAAAGACATAAGTGGTGCAACTGACAAACTCCATGTCCTGCAAAGGAGCTTGCTACTTGATAACTATTTGCTATTTTCTATTTACTATAGCATGCAATATATATATATCACTGCCTTTATCTGGCCCCACATTTGGGTGCCAAAAAGGACTGTACTGAGTTGACCTTGGCTGGGTACCAGGTGCGCACTAAGCTGCTCTATCACTCCCTTTCCCAATATGACAGGGGAGAGAAAATAAGATGGAAAACAACTAGTAGGTTGAGATAAGGGAGTTTATTAATGCAAAAAAAAGAAAAGCCAAAGTTTGCACGTGCATAAGCAAAGAGGAAAAGTTAATCTCTACTTCCCATCAGCAAGCAATGTTCAGACACTTCCCAGGAAGCAGGGCTTCAGCACACATAGTAGTTGCTCCAGAAGGCAAACATTGAAGAGTAACAAATACCCCCCCTCTCTATTTGTCCTCCCTCCCTTAGCTTTTATATCTGAGCTGATGTCATATGGTATGGAATAGCTCTTTGGTTAATTTGGGTCAGCTGGCCTAGTTGTGTCCCCTCCCAGGATCTTGCCCACTCCCAGCCCCTTGATGGGCAGGGGATGTTAGAGAGCCAGCACTGCTCAGTAGGAGCCAAATCACTGGTGTGTTATCAACACCTTTCCAGCTACCAATGCAATGCAAAGCACAGCACTGTGAGGGCTGCTAAAGAAAAATGCACTCCAGTTCAGTCAGATCCAATACACAAGCATGAAGGCCAATGTCATGGACTAAGTGAATTCAACAAACTTTTTTTTTTGTGTGGACATTTTATAAACATTTGACTGAGGTGTTCCAGATACTAAAGGAGTGATGTCTCTATGTATATCTATCAAAAAAGACAAATAGGGAATGTGATGGGATATTGGGAATGTGAAACCTGGCATGACATAAATGAGCAGTTGTATTATTGTGGCAGGATGTTCCCCCCCCCATCTCTTTCCTTCTCCATGGCAGAACATAGATAACTCCAGTGGGGTCAACAGCCCAGCAGGAGGTTATCTCTTGGCACCCGAAAGTCTGAGATCTCTAACCCAGAATCCATATTTTGGTATGGAGAGCAGATATGGAGAGAAAAACAAAGAAATGAGTACATGACCAGAAGCCACACTTTTACAACTATAAAAACTCACTAAATGTCACAGAGGCAGAAGTTTCCTACACTCACTCTGAAAATGTGCAAGGAGCTTCTCCCCGGAGTCTGGACACAGGCTCTGCTAGGTACTTTCCTGGGAATTGTGTGAAAGGATTCCAAAGTATACTTTACCGCCAATTGGCTGGGTAAGATACATTGGTTTCCTAAGTTATATTATTTCTTGCTAGCTGTTAATAATAGGTACTTTTTCGCATGCTGCATTTTTAGCTACTCATAGTTCTGCTTTTATTTTATTCCTGTGTAGTATATAGTTTTTTCCTAAGTCTTATGTCTGTCATTTTCTGTGTCTAATAAATGATCATTTATGTCATATTAGACTCAATCGGCCATTATTAAAGAAATTGCGAATGAGACCAGGTCTTGGGGTGCTGGCCACCCCAATATGAGCAACTGCCTGCTATCAAAGGCCTAGGCCAAAGGCAGATATTCATCTAAGCTCCTGTCTCCCATTTGTAACAATTGTGCATCACTTGGGTTTTTTTATCATTATCATTATCATTGTCATTGTCATTATCATTTACCACTATTACTGTATTTTACTTTATTTTCAATTATTAAACTGTTCTTATCTCAACATACAAGTTTTACTTCAATTTTCCCCCCATTCCACTGGGGTTGGGGGGAAGAGAGGGTGGATTGAATGGATGGCTGCGTGCTGTTTCATCTCCAGCTGGACTTAAAACTATGACAGACATCCAACTTTTTGCTAGGTATTAGTGCAAGGACGCCTTGTTTGGCAACCACTTTAGCTGTTTTGTCAGCTAATTGATTCCCTGTATTAACTGGGAAATCTCCAAACTGATGGGCTTTACAGTGCTTCATGGCCACTTCTTTTGGCTTTTGCAGACTCTATAGCAGTTGACTAATTTCTTCTTTGTACTCAATAGGAGACTCTGTGCTGATAACAATCCCCTTTTCTTCCATACAGCTCCATGGGTGTGTATTATTCCAAAAGCATATTTTGAATCAGTCCATATGTTTACCCTTTTTCATTCAGCAATTTCTTGCACTCAGTGTAAAGTCATTAATTCTACTTTTTGTGCTGAGTACAGAAAAAGCTCCTGTTTACATACTATATTTTACATACATATTCATAGGTTTTCCCAGAAGCAACTAGGTGGGTTACCCTGTCACAAAAGAAAATCAGGTTTGATGAGCAGGATTTTCCCCTCATGAAGCTGTTCTGACTGTGACCAATGACTGCGTTGTCTTTCAGGTGTTTTTCAGTACCTCCCAGAATAATCTTCTCCATAGCTTTACCAGGCACTGAAGTGAGACTGACAGGCCTGTATTTCCCGGGGTCCTCCTTCTTGCCCTTCTTGAAAATTGGGATAATGTTCACCAGCTTCCAGTCAGCTGGGACCTCTCCCAATTCCCAAGACTGCTCCAAAATCATCAAGAGAGGTTTTGCAATGACATCAACCAGCTCTTTGAGGATTCTTGGATGAATCTCATCAGGCCCCATAGATTTGTAGGGATCCAGCTGGAGCAGCAGATCCCACACAACTACAGGGTCGACTGGGAGTTGATCATTCTCGCAGCCATGGTCCTGCCACTCAGGGCACTGAGACCCCCTTGGTCCATCATCTGTGTTGAAGATGGAGGCAAAGAATGTGTTAAACACCTCTGCCTTGTCTATGTCCCTGTTTGTGAGGTGACCATCCTCATCCTGTAATGGGCCAATGTTATTTTTACGCTGCCTATTGCCATTAATATATTTGAAAAAAACTTTTTATTGTCCCCTGTAGCATTATGGGTTCCCATTGTAACAGATGAGTGACAGCAATTCCCCTTAGCATTTGTGTGGTAGAAGTGCTTTATTGCAAAAATCCAGGGTTTTTAAACTCTTGTTATGAGTTTGCATTCTTGTGAGGCACAACTAAACATGTTAAACCAACCACCATAAACCATGATAGGAACATGCGTCAGGTATAACCAACCACCAGCACCACAGTATGAGCACTCATTGGTTTGAATAATTGTTTTCCAATTATGTAACTTGTTTTTCACCTCTAGTTTAGCTGAGTCATTCCCAGAATGATTTTCTAGTTAGCCAAAGTAACAGGAGTGAGCAAGAGTTTTACAAGGGAGACAAGGCCCTTGATTTATAAGGTCTTACCTATCTGCTACAGTCCCCCACAGTTCTGGCCAGCTTCAACTCCAACTGAGCTATGGCCACAAGAATTTTCACCCTACATTGGCAAGCAGCATCTCTATATTCTTCCCATGTCACCTGACTTTGCTTCCACTGGGCATGCATCTTCCTTTTTTTGCCTTATTTTGCAAGAGAAGATTCCTCTCAGCCAAGCTGTCCTCCTGCCTTGCTTGCTTGACTTCTGACATTTGGGAATTGCCTGGTCCTGTGTCCTTAGGAGGTGATTTTTAAAAAGTGACCACCACTGATGGACCCCAGCACCTGCAAAAACTTTTTCCCAGGGGACCTTACTTACTAGTTCCCTGAAGAGCCTCAAGTTAATCATAGAATCATTAAGGTTGGAAAAGACATTTATGATCAAGTCCAACCAGCAACCCAGCACCACCACCATCTTCACCATTAAACTACATCCTCAAGTACCATATCAGCATGTTTTTTGAACACTTCCAGGAATGGTGACTTGACTACTTCCCTGCGGAGCCTGTTCCAATGCTTTACAACTCTTTCCATGATTTTTTTCCCTGATATCCAATCTAAATCTCCCCTGGTGCAACATTTCCTCTTGTCCTGTCACTTGTTACGTGGAAGAAGGGGCTGATACCCACCTCACTACAACCTTGTCTCAGGTAGTTGTAGAGAGCAAAAAGGTGTCCTCTCAGCTTCCTTTACTCCAGGCTAAACCCCAGCTCCCTCAGCATCTCCTCATAAGACTTGTGCTCTAGACCCTTCACCAGCTTTGTTGCCCTTCTCTTAAGAGGGCTTTATTCTGCTCCCTGTCTCTGTCTCCTAGCTCTGGGTCTGGGTACCTTGAGGACAACTGGCCTTGCTATTAAAGACCAAGAAGGCATTAAGTACCTCAGCCTTTTCTTTACCCTTTGTGACTGTCCCCTCTCCCATCCAATAAAGGATAGAGATTCTCTGTGGCCCTCCTTTTGTTGATCTATTTGCAGAAACACTTTTTTTTGTCTTTTCCAGCAGTGGCCAGATTAAGTTCTAGCTGGGCTTTTGCCCTCCTAATTTTCTCCCTGCATAACCTCATAACATCCTTGTAGTCCTCCTGAGTTGCCTGCCCCTTTTTCCAGAAGTGATAAACTCTCTTTTTCTCCTTGAGTTCCAGCCAAAGCTCTCCATTTAGTCAGACTGGTCTTCTTCCCCTCTGTCCAGTCTTTTGGCACATGGGGATGTGTGGCTAGCACAGGTCTTTCCCATGAGAACATTCTCCTGTGTTTTATAAACAAAGATAAAGTTTGGATGTTGTTGAAACAGTGTCTCGAGATTTGGACAGTTCAGGCCTGGCCAATCAGGCCTAGGGGGAGGTTTCTGACTGACCAATCTGGGTGACCGCTGAAAAGTCTATATATGTTGGATTCAAAATAATAAAGCACTTTTTCTATGCCACGCTGAGAATCCAGGATCTCTTCTCAGCTAGTGGCTCAACAGCGACAGGGATGTCCTGCTCCTGTGCCTTTAATATTTCCTTTTTAAAGTACATCCAGCCTTCCTGGACTCCTTTGCCCTTCAAGACTGCCTCCCAAAGGACATTCTCAACCAGTGTCCTAAACAGGCCAAAGTCTGTCCATTGGAAATCCAAGGTGGCAGTTCTGCTGACTCCCCTCCTTACTTTTCTGAGAATCAAACTGTAATTTTGTGATCACTGTGCCCAAGATGGCCTCCAACCATCGCAATACCCACCAGTCCTCTGTTCACAAACAGCAGGTACAGCTGAGCACCTCCCTGGTAGGCACGCTCACCAGCAGTGTCAGGAAGTTCTCTTCCCCACACTCCGGGAACCTGTTGTATTTCCAGCAGACATCTAGCAATTTGAAGTCCTCCACAAGAACAAGGGACAGCGATTATGAGGCTTCTCCCAGCTGCTTATAGAATATTTCTTCTGCCTCTTCACCATGGTTGGATGGGCTATAACAGACTACCACCAGGATATCTGTCTTGTTGGCCTCCCTCCGATTCTTAACCATAAACACTCTATCACTACCATCATCAAACTCCAGACAACTGAAACACTCCCTAACATGTAGGGCTACCCTGCTGCCTCTCCTTCCTTGCCTGTCTTTCTGAAGAGTTTATAGCCATCCATTGCAGTACTCTAGTCATGCAAGTCATCCCACCATGTTTCTGTGATGGCTACTATTTTGAGAGACTAAAATGGTTGATAGTTTAAACATTGCTAAAATCATTTGAGACTTTTGCCCACTATAGCAAACTGCAAAGAAGAAGCTGTTCATCTATGACTACCAAAGCCCACCCCCTCCCCAGATATGACTACGAACTGGAATTTGAACTGTGATGGGAACTTCAGATAAGATAAAGGGGATACTATTGTCCAATCATCCCAGACCTAGGGAGAAGAATGTATCCACAAGTGATACTGTAAGAGAGGCTGGGATGCTGATGGCTCAAACATTCAGGGGGAAGCTGACAATGTGCATCTGCATGATTTTCCTGTGTCTTTGCCCCATCATTCCCTGCAACTGGCAGGAAAGAAAAGAACACAACTTGTGCTCCAGACCCTTCAACCAGTTGTCCCAAGGCCCTGAGGTCTGTGACAGGACGTGCCCCCCTCTCCCTCTACCACATGGCTGGTGCATAAACTCAGGCTGGGTCAAAAGCCCATCAAGGGATTATCTCTTGGTGCCCGAGAGTCTGGAGCCTCCAACCCAGAATCCATATCTTGGTATGGAGAGCAGATGTGGAAAGAGATGAAAAGAATAAGTATGTGACTGAAAGGCACACTTTTACACTATAAAAGACACATGAAATATCACAGAGGTAGAAGTCTCCTACACACACTCTCTGGAAATGTGCAAGGGCTTCTCCCTGGAGTCTGGATGCAGGCTCTGCTGGTTACTTTCCTGGGAATTGAGTGAAAGGATTCCGAGGTATACTTCAGCATGAAATTGGCGTTGGTAAGATACATTGGTTTTATAAGTTATATTATTTCTTGCTAGCTGTAATAATAGGTACCTTTTCGCATGCTGAATTCTCTCTACTAGTAGTTACTTTCTTTTATTTTATTCCTGTGTAGTATGTAGTTTTGTCCTGAGGCCTTGTGGCGGGATGTTCCCTGCTAGGCCTCCCCCCACTCCTTCTGCTCGATGGTGGAAGATAGATACATCCAGTGGGGTCAACAGCCTGGCAGGAGTTATCTGTTAGCACCCGAAAGTCTAAGGCCTCTAACCTTAATTCATATTTTGGTATGGAGAGAGGATGTGAAAAGAGAAACAAAATTGCACATGCTGACCAAGCAGGCACACTTTTATCCTATAAAAGAAACACTAATTTTCACAAAGGTAGAAGCGTTTCTACACGGACACTGTGAGCGTAAGAAAGCCTCTCCTCAGAGTCTGGACGCAACTCTGTGGTAACTTCCTGAGGATTGGGGGAGGATTCTGATGTATCCCAGCAGCAAAACTGGATTTTGGTAAGATGATTGGTTTTCTAAATTCTATTCTTCTTTGCTAGCAATAATAATAACAATAATAGGTACCTTTTGCACACTGCATTTTTAGCTATTCATAGTTTTTCCTATTTTGGGTAGTGTATAATTTGTTTAGCTATTCGTAGTTTTCCTATATTGTGTAGTATATAAGTTGTTTAGCTCCTTGCTTTGTTATCCCTTGTGTCTAATAAACAATAATCCATTTTATATTAGACCTATTTCGGCCGTTAGTAAAAAACCTGCAAGCGAGACTGGGTTTCTGGGGGTGCTGGTCACTCTAAATAGGTTAATTGCCAGTTGTCACAGGCCTACACAACCGGCAGAAATCTATCAACCCTCTGTCTCCATTCACAACAGTCCTATGTCTGTTATTATCTGTGTCTAATAAATGATAATTTATGTCATGTTAGACCTAATTGGCCATTATTAAAGAACTTGCAAATGAGACTGGGTCCTGGGGTGCTGGCCTCCCCAATAATAGCTCCTGCCTGCTGTCAAGGCCTAGGCAAAAGGCAGAGATTTATCTAAGTGCCTGTCTCCATTCGTAACAAGGTCCCTCTTGATTGTCTACAGCCTTCTTGTTGGGACTTCATTGCATCCCATCTGGAAAGCCAATAGTAGCCAGTGGGCTATACCAGGCTGGGAAGTTTCTTGGTGACATCCCTTACCCAGGCCCCAGGGAGGCAGCACACCTCCTTATGGGTTGGTTCTTGTCAGCATATCGGGCCCTCTGTTCCTCTCAGAAGGGAGTTACCAATGAAAATTACCCTTTTTTTTTTTTTTTTTTTTTTTTACTGAGGAGGTCATGATGTGAGGGGGTGGGCTGCCCTGCCCTAGGTGACCCCTCCAACCTGGATGGACCTTCATCCACATTCTCATTTCCCCGGTCTTCACATTCCAAGGCCTCATACCTATTGTGTAAGGGCACCTGCAAAGTTGAGGTAGGTTGGGAGAGGATTCAACTGCCACTCCGAGCAGAAACCTGTTTCCATTACCCGCCATCTCTAAAGTCCCCTCCGTCTGATGCCTTAAAAGCTGGTAAAAATAAGAGGCAGATGCAGCAGTATAAGGAAAAAGGGTATTACCTTGGTTTTAATAGGACCCCAGGTGCCTCCTTCTCAAAGGTGGAATCATGCCTAGGAGCACACCGTGTACAACGCATATACAATTTTATGGACCTTACAAATTAGTATATCTGCCTAAAATCCCCCAGTAAGAAATTTATCAAAGGAAGTAATTGTCCCCCTATTCAAATTATCTCTGTGGTGGTTTTGATTGGTTCAAAACATCAGTAAAGTATTTTTAACATCTAGGAGAAATTTGGACTTCTCAGAAGCTGTTGTGGTAGGCCTGGGGAGGTGTTTGAGGGGTGGGGAGTGGCACAAAGATGGCTCCTGTGTGTCCTGAGTGTAAGTTCTGGAAGTTTTTACATCAAGTCCAGCAGAGCCAATCTCTGATGGCTCTGAAGGTGATGGTGTCTCGGGTTAATGATAATCGAGCCCCATGTTGGGCGCCAAATACTGTCTCAGGTTAATGATAAAACTCTCTCTCTTTCGAGAGCGAAGGGCTTTCAACACCCCCTCCCCCCACCTACAACAGAACCTCTTAGATGGAAGTGAAGAAAAAAAAACCATTTATTTAACAAAACTAGGCAGAGTGCCCTGCAAGGCACAGGGGAAGGGGAAAACCAAGGGGAAAAGGAGTTATTCAACCTGATTAAAAAGTCCTTTTCCTCAGACGCAGCCCCTCTCCTCCTCGCCCCACCCCCCGGGGCCGGGTGGAGCTCCCTGGAGAGCTCTGCTGTCCTCTGGCCCTCCTGGGTCTTCGGTTGACAAAGCAGATCGAAGAGAAGGGGTTCAAATGAGGAAAAAGAAAAAAAAACGGGAACAGAGTTCACTCCGACCGCCGTCCCGCACACAGTCTCTGCCGAGCCAGGAATCCTCCCCCCGGAGCGAGGCTTGGGGAAAAGTTTTCAAAACAACCCGCGTTTCTCTCTGCGGCTGGGTGTAGTTAAAGAGACAGGACTACACAGTTTTTACACATTTTTTTTTTTCTTGGGCATATAAGCCAACGATAGGGGATAAAGGATTATCATAACATCAATCCAAGACAGATGGACATGCTGCCGGCCAAGTTTGGGCCAATTAGAGGTGCTAGTTACGCCTCTGTAAGAACATAATTAAGAAGAAATCAAAACAAAGCAGGCACGCACTTCTTTCACTTCTTTGTAGTTGGAGGAGGAGGAGGAGGAGGTGGAGGTGAAAATATGTGAGGGAGAACAACATGGAGATTGCCAAGGTCAGTGAAGGAAGTGGAGGAAGCGGTGCTCCAGTGCTCCCGGTGCCGGAGCTGAAAACTTTCTGCTAGCCGTGGTGAAAGCTATGGGGGGAGCAAGAGGTTTCTCCTGCAGTCCATAGAGTCCATAAGAATGCAGAAATCCACCCACAGCCCACTCCAGAGGAGCAGGTGGATGCCTGGAAAAGACTGTGAACCAGTGGGAGTCTCATCTAAGAGTTAAAACTGCAAAAGGCCTTGACTGGGAGAGAAAGGCCTTGCTCCTGGCCTGGAAGCAGCCTGGCCTCAGCTCAGGAGAATCTGCACAGCACCTTATGGACAAAAAGACTCACGTTGCAGCAGAATTCGGGCGGGATGTTGCTCATGAGATTGGACCCACGCCAAAGAAGTTCCCAGAGGACTGTCTCTCATGGGAAAGACCCCGTGGCTAAGTAGAGACCCCTTCTCCCTGATTAGACTGACCAGAGAACCCCTCTCACCCTGCCTCCTGTCTGTGTTGCTGGTTTGGGAAGAGGGAAGGGGGGTGAGCAGAGAGACTGCTTCTTAAGAGGGTGGGGGTGAGAGCAGAAAAACTGTCTGGAGAGAGAGAGAAACAAGTAGAGATAAAGAGTATTTGTAGTAGAAGAATTGTAGTGATAAATAAATTTGAAAATCTGCTCTGTGGACTGAGAAGAAACCCCACACCCTGCCTCCCTACCTGGCTTGTTGATTGTAAAGGAGGAAAGGGGGTGAATACTATAGGTTCGTAAGAGGGAGGGGGGAGTGAACAAAAACTGTATGAAAAGTTTATTTTTGCCTTGCATTTATCCTCCAACTCTGTTAGATAATTAAAACACCTCTTTGCAATTTTAAGTGAAGCCTGTTTGCCCTTTTTTTCTTTTTGTGCGTCCTTCTGGCAATGTCCTATCTCATCTGACTCACGAGATTGATGTGTATTTTTATAATTTTTTTCTGTAGCAAGAAAAAGTCGAGGTGCCTGGCGTTTAGTCAAAGTCAAACCCCGACAATCTCCCACCACCCAAATGAGACTACAATCTAGTTTACAAAAACATGTTCCAGAGAAGAGGCCCCATCCAAGATTGGAGCCTCTAGTTCTGAGATAGTAGGGATGTTTCATCTTCCCCAGAGCACCCCAAACTAGGCTAAATATCAGAGTACAAGGGTCATAGACATGTAGGGCTAAGGTACAGGGAGCAAAAGGTACAAGGAATGGGAAAGGGTATAAAAAATATATAAAAGGGTATGAAAAGGGTATAAAGAGAAAAGACAAAAACCATCAGGCATCATTTCCCCCCTTTTAAGACTAACAAGACTTTACCTTGTCTAGTCTGTACACTACACTACCCACAGCACCGGTTTATATAACTAGCTAGAGCAAAGATAATAACTACAATTACAAGTATTATAAATGCTTCCTTTGCCCAGACCCAGTCTGGTAACAATGAAGTAAGGGCATGGAAGATATGGTCAAATTTCAAGGTGTAATTTCTGGAACCCACTTCATATAGAATTTGAATCCCCTTCAAAATTTCCTCCAAACCTTTCTTAATTTTTCAATGGCCAGTTATCACATCCATCTAGAGGTGGTAACTGGGTACAGATCTAGCAATTGCTCATATTAGAGATCTGGATACATTTTGGATCACAGTGTTGTGCAGCTTGAGCCATGGTTACTAATTGGGCAAACAACAGACATGTAAAGAACAATTTAAACTACATCACTTATCCCTGTGGCACCAGTCACATTTACAATGCCTTGATTCAGTTTCCCCTCAGCCTGCCTCAAAGGTGCTTCTAGGACAGTTTCCTTCTTTCTTGCTTCATATTTATTAGATCTGGTGCATTCAGCTACCAGACTAGTAGCCCCTTTAGCCTCTTGGGTTACTTTTCCCCTCATCTTCCCAGTAAGCCCACTGGCTGCTGTGGCTACAGCCCCAGCCCCGGTCTCCTCCTCCTCAGAGCTATCTGCACTGAATTCATCTGGCTCGCTTTTAATTGCAGCTATTTTTCCCTCGGCCCCCCCTTCCCCAGCCTGGGAGGGGTCAGGGACAGCAGCAGATGCACTTCTCTCCTTGCCTGGACTTGCCTCTGCTCCTCCCCTGCCTCCACCCTCAGGGGGCTGGTGGGTGGTGATCGGCCCACCCCTGTTTCTCCCCTGCCTCCGCCCGCTGGGCGGCCCAAGAAGAGTGGCAGCAGAGGGGGCGGTGGCCACCCACCCCCCATCCCCAGTCCCACCATGGCAGGGGGAGGGGAGCTGGCGGTGGCCACCTATCCCCCACCCCCATCACTGCATCGGCCTGGGGCAGGGAGGGGGGCTGCTGGCGGCGGCGGCAGGGGAGGAGTGAGCCAGGCTCCCCCAACCTCTGCCAGTCCGGGTGGCCCCTGTAGCGACAAGGGGTATGATATTCTTTTTCGCAAGGCAGGCAGTCTTTTTTCATTTGTTTGTACACCTCCTCCCATATCAGGAATGTTAAAAACAACTCTGCATACCTTAACTCATCAAACTTGCCCTGGACCTGAAGCTCTACCAGTAGTTCTGTAATTAGTTGGTTGTCCAAACTACCTAGATGCAGCCATTTCCCTCCCCCACTCAGTTTCAACACAGACCACACCCACAATCAGAGCCTAGTGAGTTCCTCCGTGTTCAGATGGGTCCTTTTTCGCATTAGGTCATGCCAGTTTTTTAAGATCAGACCCAGTGGGGAGTCCATTGGGATTTTTGGGTTAGCAGAAGATGCACCACCCATGTTTCATTTATAAACAGAAAAGAAACAGCCGGAAAGAAAGTTCTTAGCCTAGAGTGTGGCACGAGAAACAAACCAGCAGTTCCCACACCACAGCAGAGTAAGAACAGGAAAGCTTAAAAGAGCACACGCGCGCAGCTTAAAGACCCTGGCGAGGCTCAAACCACCACCCCTCAGTAGACGAACCCACACCCCCAACCCCTGGGCCACAGGCTCCCCCTGAGCCACCACGTGGCCCCATTGAGTACTAGCGAGCCGTCCCTCTTTCCTCACGGCCCCCCTGCGGGAGCAGAGTAGATTGTAAACCCCTCCTTTATGGCCTCCCTTGCCCACACTCCCGCCCTACCCTTGGAGATCTCCCCCAGATGCCAGCTAGCAATAAAACTGTAAAACCCTTCTCCTTTGAGCTCACCTCTCCTGCTGTGTTTCTGCGGTAAGTTTTTCGGAAACTACCTGGGTTTTGGCAATCCTGAATCGCCACTTCCCTCTCGATGTGCCGGCGAGTGGGGGGGTGCAGCGGGGTGTTTCTCAATTCAGAATTCAATTTTTTTGGGGTTTCTTTCCCTCCTGCCTGGCTCACCAGAACTGATGCCTTAAAAGCTGGTAAAAATAAGAGGCAGACATAGCAGTATAGGGGAAAAGGGTATTACCTTGGTTTTAATAGGATCCCAGGTGCCTCCTTGTCAAAGGTGGAATCATGCTGAGGAGCACACTGTGAACAACGTGTATACAATTTTATGGACCTTACAAATTAGCATATCTGCCTAAAATCCCCCAATAAGAAATTTATCAAATGAAGTAATTGTCCCCCTATTCTAATTATCCCCCCCCCCAATGAGACTACAATCTAGTTTACAAAAACATGTTCCAGAGAGGAGGCCATATCCAAGGTTGGAACCTCTAGTTCTGAGATAGTAAGGATGTTTCATCTTCCCCAGAGAACCCCAAACTAGGCTAAATATCAGAGTACAAGGGTTATAGACATGTAGGGCTAAGGTACAGGGAGGGAAAGGTGCAAGGAAAGGGAAAGGGTATAAAAAAATATTTAAAAGGGTATGAAAAGGGTATAAAGAGAAAAGACAAAAACCATCAGGTATCACTTCTGCCTGATGGTGAGAGGGTAGGGGATCCATTGCTTCTTGTGATGTGGATGGTAGGTCCATTTTTCTAAGGGGTTAGTAGAGTGCAGCTCCACCAGTCAATGTCCTCCTCAGAGTCTCTAATACTGAGAAGTCTTTCTACTTTGTCTTCTTCAGTAATGATAATGATTAGACAAAAAAGATCTTAATCAGAATTGTTTGCTACACAGTATAGATAGCTATAACTCCCAGTATAGTGCACTATTTTTAAGCAAAATTGAAGAAATTATATTAAAGCTAGCATTATCATTATTGTATGATTGCCATTTTTACAATCAATTTAAATAAATTTATATAAACATATTTGCTTTTTCATCCATAATACTTCTGGACAAAGTTGCATAAAGGTTCAATTACCCCTGTATAATCTTTTAGACATAAACCTTTGACTAAGTCTGGGGCTAAGATTGGATCCAGATCCTAGACTCCTCACTGAGAATGAGTTTAGAAAGCAAGTGGGTCCTTTTTTCACCTCATGGCTCAGTGGGAGGACTTCTTTAATAAACTTTCTCTGAAGCTCCCGTTCTGCCTTTGACACTATTCTCAACACAGGTATGCATCTAATCCTTGGTGAAAAAATACTAAAAAACTTTTGGCACCCATCCTAAAGCAGATGACTATTTTATGGGTTTTCTGGCATTAATCTGTGCACAAATTTCAGTTACTTGCTCAATAAAAACATATGCTAATACAACAATGACATGGTGAGTAACACAACCAAGGAACAGGGAAATAAGCATTTCCAAGTGTATTAGTACTGAAGTTGATCAAAATCTCAGACCCATTTCACCAAGCCTACATATTTTGGAATAGATTCACCTGCTGTAGTGCAAATCATTTAAATGTCAGGACTCTAGCCTAAGCTATTTACATGTTGGTTATCCTCTGTGGTCAAGGGAGAGAAAGAGATGCATCCAGAGAGTAACTCATCATAATTCGGGAGTCTGAGACGTCTATATGTATACCTGTCTCTCTACACTGATGATGTAGAAGAACAGATGAGCTTATACTAGGTACATAAAATTTAAATGGCTAATACTGAAGGAGGTTACTTTCATTTTAAAAAGAAAAAGAAAATAATGCATACTCATAATTGAACTTTCACACTATGTTATGGTCATATTTGTTTCCCTTCTTTCTCAATTGTCAATTTTGTCAATTTTCTGACAATCCTAGAATTAAGAGGAACATAAAGCAAAATATGTAGTTTCCGGGTAGTAAAAAAAAATAATTATTGTAAATATTCAGTTGTCTTTACTGCTTTTTAGATGACTACTTTATTTCTCACTCCACATTTAAATAAAGCCTTGCTTATAGTAGGCATTATCAACAAGCCTGTTTACCTGGAAGTGCCTGTGTGATGTTCCTCTTGGTGGCTAGGGCTGCCCGAACCCTCACAAGAAGCTTTGTGGGTCACAGATGTATGGCAACCATGTATAGGGAGTTGGTGCTGCCTCATAAACAGAATTTAGAAAGGTCTGTTGTTCCCACTTTGCAGAATTTTGTTGGACAATTTGAAGTACTTTTATTTCACCTCCATCTTTATCTACATGGACAGAATTTTCTTTCATCAAATTATTTTTTCATCATGGTTATTGTTCATCAAGTTTGAGTGGCATCATGGGGCCTGAATAAAATAGTGCACTACCACAAATTTTCAAAGGACAGCAACACATCAATGGATAGCAGTGAATGCAGATGACTTTTAACTTGTTATAAATTAATACTCTTTTCATAATGCTGCATATATGTGACAGGACCTTTTACCCCTGAGACTTATCTACTTCCCTCATGGCTAAGTCAGCGGAATAAGCTTGCCTGTGGTGAGTTATCTTGGCTGAAAACATCCTTAGCCAGCAATAAACATCCTGCCTTGAATGCATGGGAAAGGATAAGCAAAAATACATGACTGACAGACACAAGCACTTTTACAAACTATTAAAGACCAGTATAATTTTCATAAAATCAGAAATCTCTTACATGCTCTCTGAGTATGTGGAGAGCTCTCCTCAAAAGTGAAGACGTGCACCTCGAGTGACTTCCCTGGGGATTGAGAGAAATTAGGAGACTCTTTGCACACGACCACCATTCATTGGTAAGTGACATTGGCGCCTAATCGATACTATTTCTTCACTAGCTGTAATATAGGTACCTTTTATCATGTAGTGGTAATTTTTTTTTTATTTATTTACTAGTAGTTCCTTTTGGTTTATCCTGTGTAGTAAGTCTGTCAAAGTTTTACACCTGTTTTTTCCTTGTGTCTATTCAATAAATAATTAATGTTGCAATAGACCTGATCGGTCATTTATTAAGAACTTGCAAGTGAGAGTGGTTTTGGCGTGCTGGCTGCCTCCATAAAGCTGCTGCCTACTGCCAGAAACCCAGACAAAGGCAGGGACTTGTCTAAACCCTCTCATCTCATTTGTAATGATGTAGAACGGCATATTCCAGAGTTGTCTCATTAATACAGCTGGTGCAAAATTAGAATGACTATTTCACAGGACACTGCAAGACTATTTTAACCCTAAGTCATGATTGAAACTCCAAAAGATGAGATTCTTGCAGCAAATAGCACCAAAAAGCTGTGAAAATACCAAATACCTTTTGGCTCTGTGTGTCATGAGTGAATCTGGATGATGTTTTAACATAGTGCTTTCTGATGGGTGTAATTTTTGTAATTTTTCTAACCTTTTTGCACCTCATTTTATAGTGGGCTTAGCAGGCAAACTACACTGAAATTCCCATGTTTTGTTGTGAGGCTCCACTAATGCACTGCAATTATGTGTTGCAGGCATTGCTGCCATGGAAAAGAAGAGACATTATCTATCCATGCTACTGCACACTTCAGGTATATTAATTTCAAATGTTTATTTATAAACATTTAAATCCTCCTCGGGCTTTGTGATTTCAATACAGACATATAGAATCTATATATAAAAATGCAGTAAAATTAATAGAAATTAAACATTTTCTACCATTTCCTAGAGGGAATATTGAGAACTTCAGCAAAATCAATTTCCTCATAAAAATTTCACCAAAATCACATAAACTTAGAAAGATAAGGCTGTTTTACTGCAAGGGCAGTAAAACCCTACTACAGGTGTCAACCCAGGTGGTAAGACTGCTTTTATTTATCACCTGTAGATACTGTAAGGTTTTGGCAGGACTGAGAAGGAAGCAGCCTGTACTGTTCATCACCCTCTTGAACTTAGACAACAGGCTAGATTTGTCTGCTTTTACTTAGACTTATAATTTAAGCATTTAGAGTCAGTGAATTGATGCCTCAGGTCCATTTACATTTGGTGGAGGAAAGTAGACACTCGGAAAGCAATTAATTGCATTTTATAAGATGAACCATGAGTAACCCGCTGGGTGGGGCAATTTCTCTCTATTCACTTCAAAATGAGCCTGGAGTGAGTGGTTCAGATTTGCATTTCTAATACTCAGACAATCAAATTTAGGTAAGGAGTACCCTACCAAGGTAGACTATGACACCAACAGTGTCTAAGTCAAGCACCTGCAGCAATCAACCTGGATTTAGCCTGTAGTCCCTAAAAAATGTTGCCCTCATCTGGGAGTATTTTTTTCCATTCACAACATCTGAAGTTATTAACAGACACTGGTTTTCACAAATAACAAGATTTTAAACTTGGATTTTTACTTCATTGCTGGTTGGTTTTAGGGCTGTCATTGTTACCAAACAATGGCTCTTTAAAAAGGAGCCTAGGCAGCAGTGGGGGAGAATGTTGGTAGATTTAATCTGTCAAACAGATAACAGCTGATGGGCAAGCTCTGGGTAATATCCATGTTTTAGAAAAACAAATTAAAGTTTACAGCTTGACATGCTTCAGTGCTCTCAGACCTAGGGAAGGAAGTTAGCATGGCTTGGGAACGGGGATGTACCACTGATAATGGCAGAATTTATGGGCCACAAGGACATTTGGCAGGACTCCCAAGGTAAGGAGGAAGTAATTGTGATGAGATCAGCTCCAAGTGGGTGAAAGGTAATTCTGGTAGGGGGATCCATGACAACTGACCCACAGACCACCAACCCAAGAAATCTCCTGACCCAAAAGAAGAGAGAAACTGAGCATGTGGACTAATTAGCATGAGAAGTGAGAGAATCATTAACCAATAGAAGTTAGAGTACTTACTAATAAGAGAACTATGTAACTTGTAGCCAATGAACACTAATTCCTTTGTTTGCTAAAATGTATTGATGCCTGATGGGTTTTTTGTCCTTTTTCATTATACTTTTACACTCTTTTTATATATCCTTTTACCCTTCCCCATTCCTGTACTTTTTACTCCCTGTATCTCAACCCTACATGTTTATAACCCTTGTACCCTTGCCCTGCTCAGAATTCTTTGGGGAAGACGAAACATCCCCACAATCTCAAGAGCATGAGGCACCAACCTTGAACAGAGCCCCGTCACTGAGACATGTTTTTGTAAACTAAGTTGTAACCCTTTTGGGGGGAGGTGATTTTAATAGGGGGGCAATTACTTCATTTGTTAGACTTCTCATTGGAGACTTTTAGATAAGTATGCTAATCTAGGGGGTCCATAAATTGTATACGGGGGATATCGTGGGGGCTCGAGTCGTCGTGGTGCACCTGGAATCCTATTAAACCAAGGTAATACCCTTTTCCTATACTGCATGTCTGTGTCTCAAATTTTTATCAGCATTTAAGGCATCAGTTCTGGCGAGCCAGGTAGGAGAAGAGGGGACCCCGAGTTTCAATTCTAGACCGAAAAACACCCCGCTGCACCTCCCCCACTCGCCGGCACTATACAGGAGGGAAGCGGCGGTCTGGGATTGAAAAACCCAGAGAGTTTCCAAAAAAACCTACCGCAAAAACACAGCAGGAGAGGTAAGATCAAAAGGGGTTTTTTACGGTTTTATAGCTAGCTAGCATCTGGGGAGATCTCCAAGGGTGAGAGGGTGGCCAGGGGGCCATAAATGAGAAGTTTTCACAACTTACTCCACTCCTGCAGGGGGACTGTGAGGAGAAGGGGACGCTCTTCGTTATTACTCACAGGAGCTGCGTAGTGGCTCACTGGGGCTGCGTAGTAGCTCACGGGGGCCGTAGCTCAGAGGGAGCTGTGGCCCACAGGTTGGGGTGTAGCTTCGACTACTGAAGGGTGGTAGTTGAACCTCGCCACGGGTTTAATCTGCGCGTGTGCTGTTTTAAACTTGCTTTCTTTACTCTGCTGGCACGTGGGAACTGCAGGTTCGGTTCTCGTGCCAGTCTTTAAGCTAAGTGCTTTCTTTCCAGCTGTTTCTTTTCTGTTTTTAAACGAAACATGGGTGGTTCGTCATCTACTAACCCAAAAATCCCACAAGATTCCCCACTAGGTCTGATTTTAAAAAACTGGCGCGATCTAATGGGTAAGAACACCCCCCAGTACATGGGAAAGTTATCTAGGCTGTCGTTGTGGGGGTGGCCTGTGTTAGAACTGGAGGGGGGAGAAGAATGGCTCAATCTAAGCATTCTAGAAGATCAATTAGTCACAAAACTATTAGTAGAGTTTCAGGTCCAAGGCAAGTTTGATGAATTAAATTATGCAGAGTTGTTTTCTATATTCTTGAATCAAGAAGAAGTGTACAAACAAATTAAAAAAGACTGCCTGCCTTGCGGAAAAGAATATCTTACCCCTTGTCGCTACAAGAGCCAGCCGGATCGGAGGAGGTGGCAGGAAGCTGGCTCTGTCCTCCGCCGCCACCACTGCTGCCGGCAGCCCCCTCTCTGCCCCGGGCTGATATGGCACTGGGGGTAGGAGATTGGTGGCCACCGCCGGCTCCCCTCCCCCCTGCCACAGTAGGGCTAGGGATGGGGGATGGGTGGCCATTGCCCCCTCCGCGGCCACCCTCCCTGGGGCACACTGAGAGCAGAGGCAGGGACGGAGCGAGTCGATCAGTATAAATAAAGTTTTGATAACTGATGTACATGTTTTGTGGAGTAATCCCTATACTTTCAGTGCTGAATAAAGTAATGTTGATTTTGTAACCTAAAAAACTGGTTAGACAGTTTATTTCCCAGTTTTCGGTGACGTTGTTGCAGATGCTATCTTCACTTTCCACAGCCAACAACATGAGTCTTTATTGCTTTGATAAGTTTCTTTTGTAATTACTTTCCTGGGGATGAGTTTAAAAAAAAACAAACCCAAAAAACCCCCCTTGCATTTCATATGACACTCAGTGACCTGGTACAAATTAACATTAAGAAAAATATTCACCTTCAATATGCATGAATATTCTTATTTCCTCATCACTTGTACTTGTTTTATGTATGTACATCACTATGTAAATTAACAAAGAATCAAGAATTTTAAATCCCAAAGGAGATTTTTCAGGAAAAAAATGAACTTAACAAAATAAAACAAACAAAAGCAGTGGGAGTTTGCTCAAAAAAGGGTTATTAGCTTTTTCTGAAGACCTTAAGGATTAATGAAGACATAGTCTAGGTTTATTTAAACACTTTGGTTACTATAGTGCATCTAATATCTGCAAAGTTTGCCTTTAAGAATATGATTACTGTGTTTTAGTGTAATTTTGAGTGTTAGAAGCACAGTATTTTCACTACCTCTTCATCTCTCTATCACATATATGTATTTTGGGATGCCTGTTAAGAAAATTTGAGCAGTACATTTCAATAGCAAAAAATTTGGGGGGAAAAAGTACTTGTGAAAAGGCACATAAAGAACCAACTTTCTAAGTATTCAGATCTAAGATAGTTAAATAATTATGCTGAATTAGCCTGGCAGAGTTTGAATAAAGCACCTTATTTAGAGGAACTATTTATTTCTTTGTATTTTTCTACAAGAATAAAATTCTCAATTAAAATTTTACTTAATGAGGCAACAATTATAATTATTCTTAAAATCAGTTCAAACAAGCTTCTGCTTGTTTCAGTTTTAGGAGCTTTTCTTGTGAAAGTTCTCAAACCACTGTAAGAACCAAGTATTATTTCAAGGCAGTCACCTCTCGTGGCTGCTTATGTTGGTATCATGGTCTTGGTCGGAAGAAGTAAAGATGTGTGATGGGGCTCAGCCTTAGGTAGGGCTCAGGCCTTACCACCCTGAGTTGGAAAGGGCACAAATATTGTGTTGGAAGGCAGCTAATAAGTAGTTCTCTACCTTGACCTCTTATCATCATGGCCTATGGCTTGAACTTGTCCTGATAATTTTTCTGTTCTTTTATTAGTATCACAATTTCTGATTTCTGGCTCCATGCAAAGTTAGCTTGGTTCAATAGGATTTATAATCTGGGTTAGTGCCATTTTTCCATCCCTGGCTAAACTAATGCATAAGAAGTGGGATTCAGTTACAGAATCAGGAAACTAAGTTTTGGTGTCTACTTGTAAAGATAGATACAGCTCAGACCTATGCCATACCCATAAGTCACAAGTGATTCAATTGATTAAATAGCAGGTTTCAAGTGCTATTTCAGATGTCTCATTGTATGCTAGATATCTGCAAGTTATTGCTACATATTTCAAATTACATTCATACGCCCATTCACGCCTATAATGCCATTTGAAGGTCATGCAAAACATCCTAGAGCTTCTGAAATAGTACAAGATGCCTGCCTGCATAAGCAAATGAGATGATCCTTAGAGATCTGTGCAGCCCAGTGGACTATTGACCAGCCACTATGTACAAGACTAATGCCTATGTATTAGTGTCCATCTGACTCATTCTCTAAGCTCTATTGACTTTCTTGGCTAGATCTCCATCAACTCTGAGTGCTCAGGCATATAATTAGATGGCACACAAATTTAAATAATCTAAATTTAGTTCTCTAAATCTGGTGTTGAAGCCTGCATCATGAGTCTCTACAGTTCCTTCTGGATTATTCATCCAGTGCGAACACTAACGAGCTTGTGCTCCCATAACTTAGTAGCTCACTCCTGTGAAACAGCTAAGCAACTCCTGAATCAGGGCAAACTTGGAAAGCAAGACAGCTGCATTTACACAGTATTGCATCTTAGCAAAAATCCTCAGTCTGACCCCATCTACAACAGGGCCATCTCTGTTTCTGCTACTATTATTGAATTAATGCTTAGTGTGACAAAACCAACCAGAGGGTCCTTTCGATGTTAACAAAAGGTGGCTGTAGGGGTGTCAGATGTAATGGCCCTTCATATTTGAATGTCTGTACCTCTGTTTCTCTCTTACCCCTGTTCTGTATGTGAATTGTTGCCTACTTGTGTTGGGGCCTGGTCTGTCTTAACAGACCTATAAAAGTCATTGAGGATAGATAAGAGGAACTATTTTGCTGATGCTGCAAGTATTTTGCTGATGCTGCAAGAAAGCAAGAAGCTGGCCAGAGAAAACAGGATATATTGCCCACTAAGCAGGAAATTGCGGTTTTAGTATATACCAATCATATAATGTGTGCTTACCGCATGCTAATGGCTTATAGCCAGTTGTAAAATTACGTGGCGCATATACGAACCATATGTAGAGTTCCGTGGTGCGTGTACGGAAGATTAAAGGTGTATTGGTTTGAAGACAAACCAGTGGGAGATCACAAGTCAAGATTGAAATTAAAAATAAGTGAAATAATACAAGGAAAAAGCACTGACAAAGTCAGATACAACCTAACACCCTGTTAGGGTGGTAGTAGCAGTCCAACGGAAGTAGTCCAGTTGAAGCGGTGATCCTGTGAAGGTCTAGTCTCCAGCTGAAGATCCAGTGGTAGCTCTTGTCCTCTGGGAACCCAGTAGACAGGGCTAGCTCAGGTAGTTCCAAGGCCAGGTTATATCCAGGTGGAAACACCTGGCTCCTCCCTCCTGGGCAGAGCATCCCACAATGGGATGAGATAAGTCCATGAGTCACACGGTGGGTCCCTGATGGCCCATTGCCTGTCATCCGGGGTGGGTCATTAGCAGGTGATAACAGCTAATGGATGGCCCATTGCCTGTCATCCTGAGTGGGTCATTAGCAGGTGATAGCAGCTAACGGCCCACAGCTGGTGGTAATAGAATACTTAAACACATCTACATTGCAACCTAGGACAAAAGGCCTTAAAAGAAGTGCTGTTGCAAATAAAGGTGGACAACTCTCTGCGTCACATTGGTGTTATGTCGTTCTCGACTCGCATGGAACAATGAACCCCGACATACTTGTATGATTCTGGATGGATGGCTCAAGTTCCAGTAGCAGGGCCATACTCTTAATGACAAGAAAGAAAGCAAAGGACAGGAGCGACAAAAGGAGACAAATGGAGACTCAGAAAACAGTCTATAAAATCTTGGGATTTGTTTTTAGAAAATCTAGGCCCAGGTTCTAACATAATTTTTTTTAATATTTCATTTATTACTTTTCTGGAACTACCAGAAAAAAATCATATACATATGGTTCCTAAAATAGGGTTGGAGTTGCTTTTTAAAGAATGTTTTATACCTTCCAACACTTGTCAAGTAGGAGCCATGCCTCCTCCATGATTCATGGTTAATAGCATACTTCCTTTAGACAGCTTTATTTATCCTACAGGAACATGAAAATATCCCTAAAATGGCTTTATTTTGAAACAGTTTTATGTTGGCATTTATTTAAAAGCACATAGAGAGAGTTACAGGGGGAGTCAATAAAGAAGAATGTGAAAATGTATCCTTCCATAAAAATCAAGCCTGAAGGAGCAGTTGGACTTTATGTGGCTTATTACTGCCTTTTGTTGTAATCAGCCTTCTGGAAGAGCAATAACATCAAGGTGTTGTTTATACACTATAAAATGCTAAAATGGCATTGTAAAGATTAGCTGGAAGGCGAGGATTGTTTTGAGGGCTTGGGTTTTTCCTTTTCCTTTCTATTCTCACTACAAAGAAATACTGCACATGAAAATTGCATCCCTCATTTTTTTCAATGACTCTAATGGAAAAACTGTTAACTGCAGAGAGGTAGTATGGCCCACAGTCTAAAGGGACTAAGAATAAAAAAAATTTACTTGAATCCTCACTTATGCCACAAATATAGCTTTTTATCCAGGTTCACATCCCATGTGCCTCTTACCTCAATCAATGGCTGATGCAACTGAGAGTTCAGGCACTGAGTCCCGACAGCATTTTTAAGTCCCTGCTGATGCCTTAAAAGCTGGTAAAAATAAGAGGTAGACACAGCAGTATAGGGAAAAAGGGTATTACTTTGGTTTTAATAGGATCCCAGGTGCACTCTCGTCGAAGGTGGAATTACACCGAGGAGCACACCCCGTGTATAACGTGTATACAATTTTATGGAATTTACAAATTAGCATATCTACTTAAAATCTTCCAGTAAGAAACTTAACAAATTAAGTAATTGTCCTCCTATTCTAATTACTCCCCCCTAAATGAGGCTACAATCTAGTTTACAAAAACATGTTCCAGAGAGGAGGCTCTGTCCAAGGTTGGAGCCTCTAGTTCTGAGATAGTAGGGATGTTTCATCTTCCCCAAAGAACCCCAAACTAGGCTAAATATCAGAGAACAAGGGTTATAAACATGTAGGGCTAAGGTACAGGGAATGGGAAAGGGTATAAAATTTATAAAAAGGGTATAAAAAGAATATAAAGAGAAAGGACAAAAACCATCAGGCATCACTGCCCTACAAAATGGTTAAAGGTAAGGAAAGTATCTACATTATGGGGTTTCTATTTAAACCTGGTTTTTCCTAAGAGACAGCAACATAAGACCATCAAGTAATGTCATCAAAGTAACCAGTTTAAATTTCCTGAACAGGAAATAAGTTCAGTGTCTTTGAATAAGCTCAGTCCCTTGTGTATATGGGGTGTGTAGGAGGGATTCTTTACAACAAATTAGCATGAATGCAAATGACTGTGTTCAGAACTTCCTTGGACTAACAGACATCCCCATGATCACAGGGACAAGATCATTACATGTGAGCATGGAAGAGATATTTACTCTCATTCCTTTGCCATCATTTCACACATAGTGACTGCTGGCTCTGTCATCAAGACTTCTTGAGATGAAGAGATGAAGCTCATTTCAAACCCAGCATTAAAGGCTTTAAAGTGACAGGTTGAAGAGTCTGAGAAATGTCTTCCAGAATGCTTTATCAAAATCCAGAACTGTGTGGAAGAAATAGAGTTAGAAAGTCACAATTTTGGATTTCTAAACATTGAGTACCATTTTCCCAGCTCTTCTCAACATTTTCACTCTTCTGTAGAAAATTTCCTGGCTTCCAGCTGGCTTCTGAAGAGTACCAGGGAGTGGGAATGTATTTAAAACCTTAGTTGCTTTATTGGAGAAGAAATTAGGGGTACCTTAATATAATGTAATAGGAAAATATGCCTTATCAATTATGTTATATTAATTTTCATAATTACATTGTTTTGCGCCCAACATATAAGCTAATTTGCAACACTGTTTTCAAACTCTGGTTACTTCTCCTGTCTAAAAATCCCAAAGCTGCAGACTGCTGAGAACTGGGAAGATGTACCAGTAAAGCAACCACTTAGCACATGTTCTGTTTCTTATAGTCTCTCCCAAAACATCTGTTACTGATCACTGTCTGATGCTGTGCTGATTTTTTGCCTTTTTCTTTATATATTCTCTGCATTCTTTACACATATATTTTTAGCCTATTATTGTATTAGTAACTAGTCCCAGTAGTTTTCCATACCCTTCCCTAGGCAGAAAGACCAAACACATTCCAGGAGCTCCTATTCTATCTTGGTTCTCCCTGGCTACCGAGGTTGAAAAACAGCTCTTTGAGACACATTTTCATAAACAAAGTTTAGCTTCCATCTGAGGGGGGAGGATTTACAGAGGAGTTGAACCTGGGGAAAATTACCTCACCTCTTGTGGTCCTAATTGGTGATTTTTGTCAAATATGCTAATTTGCTAAATTTATAAAACTATTCACCCCCTGGGGGGTGGGCTTTTGTGGAATTTCCATATTTGCCCCTGGAGGCCTCCAATAAAAACCAGCTTTTATATTACCTCTTATACTAATATTATCTTGAAAGTGTGTTGTTTCACTTCTAGGGTCTTTCTTGCATCAGTCCAATGCAGGATACTGGGCTAAAATGAGTTTTAGTCTGGCCTAAATATTATTTCTTTGTGTAATAAATAAATATTTCCATGGCGCAAAGGACATATCTTAATTCCTACCACCTTCTTCTGATCAGGTTGGGGAGGAGGGTGGATCCAGAGGAAAGACATAGGTTGGAAGAAGTCTCAAGAAGTTATTTATTTAGGTCCAATTATTTCTAAAACATTCATGGCAGCTATTTGTCTAACCAGTTTGTAACAACCTTCAGCAAGGAAGGACCACAGTCTCTCTGGTGTTAATTGCCCTGACAGCTGGAAAGACTTTCCTCATCTCTGAGCTATATCTCCTTTCCTACAGTTTAAGACCAGGCTGACTCTCCCAACCTAAATAGACACGGAAAATGGCTTATTTCTCTTTTCTTTTTAATTGCTTTTTGATGTTTCAAGGTTTGTTGCAGTGTGCTAATAGGATTTCTGTATATGGTTTATGCTCCAGAAATTTCTCCCTAGCCAGAGTCTGTACCCTCCCCCTGCTGTAAACTTATTGGTGTACTCTTTTCCCCTTCTTGTCTCCTCCCCTCTGGCTTTCCCTGGTTGGCTCTTCGGAGCTAACCACTTCCCTCTTCCCTCTCCTCTTAACCCTCTGCGAGAGCTTTGCTCGGGGTTTGCCATCTTGGATTTCCAGCCCCTTTTACCCTTCCTCGCTTTCCGTCCCTCTTCGCCGTCCCCGGACCCTCACCTGTGGACCTTAATAAATTCCCTGGAAATCTCAGATCGCGATCCTACACTTCTTTTATCACTGCGCCTCCACAGCGACTCATGTCCCCAGCAGCTCCACTACTTGCTGCAGCCACGTGCGCCCCCGGTGTGTTTCGGCCCCGGGCGACCCCCTCTTTAGGCGGCGTGGGGTGGTCGACCCGTGAATTGCAAAACTGCGCTGCCGCAAAGGTTCTCAAAATTCTTTCTTGTAATTTCCTTTTTAAACCAACATCCTCATATACCTCAATCTTTTCTGATAGGTCATGGTTTCTACCTCAGGCCATTCCTATAGCTCTCTTCTTGTTTTTCTCCAGTTGGTCCACTCTTTACTGAAGTCTAAGGCCCCAGAATGGTGACAATACCATTGCTGAAGGTTTACACCATTTGAAAGTTGCAGGTGAAGATGTCATTGTTTGTGTGTTTGAGGATGATGCTTACTTCTTTTTTGTAGGTCTGACTGTGCCACTAATTTCCATGGAAGTCTTTCCTTCAGCAAAATCATCTCATGCTAATATTTTCTGAGGAGAGATCTCAAAGAAACAATAGTCAGATCAAATAATTAGACTCTAAAACATTAAAGAAATGATCAGACATAATTTATTTTATTATCATCATCACAAAGGCATCAGATTTCACTTTACATTTCCAGGTTGCAAACAATGAGTTATGTTTTGTGGCTTACATGTAGTCCAAGCAGCAAGTACAAAGAGACATGACAGCATTTTAATTAAAATTGATAAAGCCTCTCTGAAAATTACTCTGGGGAAAACACATCTTGTAAAGCACATAGCTGCAAAGTTTTGGCAGGAGTCTGAATCAGTGTTTGCAGAGACTAGAAAGAACCTGCACAGGGCCAGTGGGAGACTGGGATTGGAATCACAATGGTGCAGTCAGTTCTGCTGAATGAAAAAGCACTCAAGAAAAGAAAACATCTTTAATTCCCAAAATGCCATCATGTGAAAACAATAAGGGATTGAAGAGCTGGCCTCCCATGTCATATTTAGAAGGTACAAAAATCCCTAGCTCATTTTGCATACATTTGAAGATGGAAAATAGCTTGGCTTCCTGTCCCTTCTCTCTTCTGAATTCTGGACAGTATGTTCTCTAGAGCAGGAATAATTCCCTATGTAATAGTGACATGGCCTAAACCATAACCTGTATTTACCTACTCAATGTCCTAATAATAACTGGTGAGGTTTGAACCTAGTGAAGAAGAATGAAGGGGTGGCATGTACCTCCTACTGCAAGTACTAGTTTGGGATGGGGCTGTAATGCAAGGAAGTTATGTGGGAAGGTGCCATGTCACAGATTAATTTACTCAGCCCTGGAAATGTCACCATAGTCTGGAATTTTTTTCCAGCCCTGTGACTGTCTTGTCTCTTCTCACTCTCAGTGTTAGCTGCCCTGAAGATCTTTCTCTGTCCTAAACATCCTCTAAATTTACTTCAACGCTTAACAGTGGGAAAGGACACTTTTAATACCTCCTGGATGGGGAAAGCTGAAAGATATGAAGAAAACTATAGCTCTATATGTGGTGTCACCTGCCGTTGTGGTATACATCAGGAGACGTGTAGGGACTGGGGACATGTGTTGGTTTTGCTTGGCCCAGTTTTTGCTAGTGGCGGGGGGGGGCAGGCACAAAGCTCCTGTGTGTCCTGTGTGAAGCTGCTGGAAGTTTTTCACCATGTCCAGCACAGCCAATCTCTGATGGCTCTGAAGATGATGGACATGCCACTGGCCAAGCCTGGGCAAATTAGAGATGTTGGTTATACCTCTGTGATGACATATTTAAGAAGAAATCAAAACAATGTGAGCATGCACTTCTTTATAGCCAGAGAAGGAGGGGGATGTGAGAATATGTGAGGGAAAACAACATGCAGACACCAAGGTCAGTGGAGAAGGTGAGGGAGGAGGTGCTCATGGCACCAGAGCCGGAAATCCTCTGCTAGCCATGGTGAGGACCATGGGGAAGAAGGTTGTCCCCCTGCAGCCCATGGGGTCCATGGGGAATGCAGAGATCCACTCACAGACTGGGGGGAGGTGCCCACTCTGGAGCAGGTGGATGCCTGGAGGAGGCTGAGATGCAGCAGTAGTCCCCATGGAGAGAGAGGCCTTGCTCCCAAGATGGAACAGCCTGGCCTCGGAGGTCTGCACCCCGTGGACAAGTGACCCCACATTGCAGCAGGTTTGGGTGGGCTGCTGCTCGTGAGATTTAGACCCATGCTGGAGGAGTTCACGGGGAGTTGTCTCCTGTGGGAGGGACCCCATGGCAACACAGAGGACGACTCCTCTCCCTGAGCAGGGGAAGAAGATCTCAGTGATTAACTGACCAAACTCCCATACCCTGTCTCCCTGTACTGCTGGTGGGGAGGAGGGAGGGGGGTGAGCAGAGAAATGGTGTCTTTGAGGGCTTTATTTTACTTCTCATTTATCCTCCTCTGACTCTGTGTTAGCAATAAATCACTTTGCAACTTTAAGTTTCGGTCTGTTTTGCCCTCAGTGTGTCTTCTCTTGATTCCTTATCTCAACTCATGAGCCTTTTGTGTGTTAACTTTTTTCCTCTCCTCTGCCCAGCTGTGGCAGTGGAGAGCGGAGAGAGCAGATGTCATAGGTGCCTGGCATTTGGCCAGGGTCAAACCACGACAGGAGAGAAGCAATGGGAGAGCTATTTTGCCATCCCAGATGCCTCCCTGTCTCCATTAATGTCAAACATCCCTTTGGCAGAAGCTTACAGTTGCTGTGCAGGAGCACAAAGTGGGAGATGTGTACAGGAAGCAGAAGACTGCCGTGCCAGAAGCATCAGCTGTACTATAAAAATTATGCTAATGTACTTGTCCTGGTTTGAAAGACAGGTGCCTGCCAAGGAAGGTGGGAACCTCCCTTGGAATGGAAAATATGACCCCCTTCCCTCCAAATTATTATAACTTTGAAATTATGGGGCTTTCAGGCAAAGATATGGGAAAAGGAATAATAGTTCTCTACTAGAATATATATATAACAAGGCAAACAAACAACAACAGCACCAACAACAAACAAAAAACCCAGAAACTCAATGACAGCCTTCTCGGCCATCAAGCCTTTCCCCCTTTGGTGTAGTTATGACCACAGCCGGCAGGGCATTGTTGGCTCCCAGCCAGGCAGGGCAGGTCTGATGCAGGGGGCGCTGTGGCGTGAGTTCAGCTGCCTCTCCATGTGGTAATGGCAGCCCAGATGGCAGGAGACTTACAGCGAGCAGCTGATCCCAGTGCCACTCCAGGTGATGAGCTGGACTGTAGCAGGAACCTCGAACCCCCAGGCTGGAGCAGCAGAGGCGAGCACACCCAGGGTGGCAAACAAAGTATAGCAAAAACCCAAAGCTGTGGCAGGAGCAGTGGGAAGGCTGGGTGGACAAGGGGTGTTGAGTTAAAGTGTAGCAAAAACCCAAAACAGCTGCAGAAAACAGTGGGGCTGGGCAGCAGCAGCTGGGCTCCTGCAAGCAGCTGCCGTACGAAGCTGGGAGATGCTCCCTCTGGAAAGGGGGGAGGGGGTTGTGGTCCCGGGTTTCCCCTGAGACACCCAAGTAGATGGTGAAGGTCCCTCCCAGTGAGGTCAAGTGTTGAAAAGGTCCCAGTTCAATGACCACTCTTGCAAGCAAAGGCACACCCACGGTAAGGAGAATCAGTGAAGGACGAAACTCCGCAGTGGCAGCGAATCCTCTGGGCAGCAACAGTCTGGCACCAAAATTACAAACTGTCCCTGCTCCAATCCCAAGAGCGAGAGAGAGAGTGAGAGCAAGGGCCAAGCCCAGCCCCTGACCCCTAAGCAAGTCTCACAGTATCTCTGCATTTCCCAAGAGAAAACCCCCCAGCTAAGAGATTGTAGCAAACTGTACCCCTTCCCGGCTCCTGGCCACATCTTTTGTCTCTCTTAAGTATCCGTCATTCCCATCTCTTAGGCAACAAATGAGAGAAAAATTCCCTGAGTGTTGTGGTACAAATTGTATCTCCCCCCCCTTTTTCTCCCTTATATGGTTACTTTTCTCCTATTGTGCTGCCTTCCCCGCCCCTGGCCCTTGCCACACCCTTGGGTTTTCCCTATTGGTTCCTGTACCCTAACTCCGCCCATGTACTGCCCCTGTGCCCAGAGACCATTGGCTATGTACTTTCCCTGCCCCTCTGTTTCCCTAGAAAACTCCTCACCCTCTACCATGTTGTTGTCTATGCATATGGTCGTCTATGCATGTGAATCTCAATGCACGTGTCTTTGCATGTGAGGTGTTCGCCCATGAGGCATCTCTGCCTCTGGGAGGTCTTTGGCCTCTGCTGCACCATGCGAATAAACATCTTCTATGGACACCATGTGTAGATGTGGCAGGACGCTCACCCCTCCCCCTTCTCTCTCTGATCAGTCCTAAGAAATGGATGGCTCAGACAGGTTGATAGCCTATTCAACAGCTATCTGCTGCTGGCGACTGAAAGTCTGAAAAGACACTCCCCTGCAGAGTGTAGAGGGAATGTGAGAAATTTTCAGTGACTACAAATACACACTTTTATCCTATAAAAAGCTCACGAAATCTCAGAAAGGTAGAAGCCTTTCTACATGGACATCGGAGCGTGAAGTAAGGTCTTCTCCCCAGGGTTGGATGCAGCCCTGTGGTTACTTCCCTGGGATTGAGTGAGGAAATTTTAATGTATTCCAGCTCCAAATTGGATTTGGTAAGATCATTTGAGTTTCCTAAATTGTATTATTCCGGCTAACTTATAGGTACCTTTCTTAACTTGCATTTCAGCTAGCTCAAGCAAGCATTTCTTAACTTGCATTATAGCTCAAGCAAGCATTTCTTGCATTTTTAACTATTTTTATAGTTCAAGCAAGGTTTTACCCCATAATTGCATTTTTAACTATTATAGTGTTGCAATTATGTATTCGTTGTGTGTTTATGTGTGTCAATCTGTTCTATGTTTGTATGTTTGTTATGTTCTGTGTCAAATAAATGGTATTTTTAGACAAATCGGCCAGATATCAAAGAATCTTGCGAACGGGACTAAGTCTTGGGGAACTAGCTATCTTAAAGTCTGTCAAACTGCAAAAACTCATAAAATTCCTGTCTCCCATGCAAGACAAATTGGCGTAGTCGGCAGGATATCTGGCAAACGATTTAAGAAATTAACAGCTAAAGAGCTAACATCTTATTTTACGGAGGCACAAAATTCACATAGCTATGAGTAACTCTCTATATTGTGTAGTATATAAATGTCTAGCTTCTTTGTTCTGTTATCTCTTACGTCTAACAAACCATTTTATATGAAACCTAAATCAACCATCATTAACTTGCAAAATGACACTGGGTTCAGAAAGTGCTGGTCACTGAATAGATTAACTGCTGATTGCCAAAGGCCTAGGCAATAAGCAAAAAAATCTATCAGCCCTCTGTCTATAAGCAAGATGTGTAACAATTACTAGTAAAGAACTTACCAAAAACACAGATGTTACACTCTGCCAGTCAGAAACTGACTTAAAATGAGAAAAAATCCATGGAAAAAATCACATGAAACACAAAACTTGCTAAAAATTAACTAATCTCTCATGTACTTGCTTTATATCTAAGAATTGCATGTAATTAGCAAACAAAAATAACAAAAGGAATTCCAGAGTTAATAACACCACCTAAAAATGAAAATGATGAAATTCAGAAAACTCTGATAAAAATTAATGATTCATATGTTGAATTGAATCCTCACAAAAGCATAAAACCTCCTATCTCTAAAAAAGGAAAAGAAAATCTCTTTAGCACAAACAGTGTGGTGGGGGGAAGCGGAAAAAACAAACTCTTCCGTTTCAAAGAAAAAAAAACCTCCTAGCAAACTTCCAACCCTCTCTCTCCCCCCACCCCCCCTCTCTCTCTCTCTCTCTCTCGTGTTTCTACATACCTTTAACAAACCTCCAATTCCTAAGTATACTCTTATTTCTTTCCGTATATAATCAATGTGCTTTAAAACCTCTTACGTGTGTATGTAGTGTGTGTAAGAATGTATAAATTAAATCATGTCGACATGTATCTCGGGGACGCCCGTATGATATAAAAAGTGTGAGATAAAAGTGAAGTGAGAAAAAATGCGTGTGTGGAATGCTACACCTTTCTGGCTTTCTGTATACCTCTAAAATCCTTTTAAAAAAACTCCTTTGCCCTTTTTGTGCTAGATTTTAGCAGTTGCAAAGCTAAACATCATTTCTTTTTGCTTTACCTGTTTGGTTTAAAAGTAAATCACCTTAAATGTTTCCCCCACAAGGGCTATTCCGGGAACAGCCAAAGCTAAGTTTTAAAATGCAAATGAACCATTGACAAAAGAAAGAGAGAACAATTGCTTGGTAAAGAGGAAAAGCTGCAAAACCAGTTTTCCTGTCCCTCACTCCAAGCTAGCTTCATTTACATACTAAAAGCAGAGATATCTCTCTCTCTACATTGCAAGAAAAGGCAAGCAAAAGGAAAAAAAAACCCCACTGCAACATGTATTTTAAACTCTTAAGATCAGAGTTGTTTAGTTTTAACTAAAAAAATATACTAATAAGTAATTAAAAGCTATCTAATCAAAGAAGAAAACCCAAAAAGTATATAATTAATTAACAATTTTAAATTAGTACCACATAGAAATTGTGAGCAAAAATTAACACTCAAAGAGGAAAAGAAAATTTAGTTTTACTAAAAGATCTAAATTGTTATTTCTACAAACTTCAGTCCTAACAAACCCTATAAGTTTGTGAAATGATAAATTTAAATAAATGAGTAAAAAAAAATAAATTAAATTAATACAACTAACCACAACTATATCACCTTATATATCAAAATAAAACTTAATAAATAAATTAGAGTAAATCTCTAAAACATCTAACAATTGCAAGTGTCTGCCACCACTAGAGTCAAGCATGCTGATGCAAACTTACCATTTCAAGACTCAGTGATTGTATTATCCAATTTCTGTCCTAACCCATGTGCAAAGTAACACCTCGTTCCAAACAAGCCAGACCCAATAAAGCCTTGCAGACAAATAGTTCTGGCTTACCCTAAATTCTAAGGTAAAAATGTGTAGTTTTACTAATGCTTCAGCCAAACATATTGGTGTTATGTATGAAGTGCAGAGCAGTGACTCTAAAAATTGAATAAGAAAAGAAGTGATAAAAGAAAGTTTTAGAAAGTGCACAAGTGAAAGAATTAAAAGCTGTGTTGCTAGCAGTAAAGAAAGGAGCAGGGAAAGTGTGTGTGGACTTTTGTGCTGTGTGTTGCACAGTAGTTGTGTCAGTGGCAAGTGCTGAAATAGCAGGTGAGTGAAAAGAGCAGTTTAGTGGAAGGGAGATTGAGAATGGCTATTGGCTGAGACTCAAAATCAGAAAAATCCAAATAAACTGAGTTAAAACGCATCCAAATGACCACGCATTGCAATAATTTTGAAAATCTATCCCAAATTGGGATTGAACCAGTGATGCTAACAAATGCTCGAGGGCCCATGGCCTAAGTAGCTGCTGATTCTTATGGCTACCAGCATAAAATCAGTTCCCAATGAGTGTTTCCCCTATAACAAATCTGGTTTTGCTGAAAGCAGAACTTTATTTCCTCACAAACTGCCCTGCACTGCCCCCGTCTGACAGCAGTAAAAATAGCGACATGTTTGCAACTACAGGCCAACAGGGGGAATAACAATTCTCAAGAAAACATATCTATTATTGCTTAAATCGTATTAATTTCATTGCTCTATTAACCTTAAATGTTTAAGTATACTTTCAGCAGATAAAAGCTAGGTGTACCTGAATGAATAAGAAAAACAAGCTACTCAAGCAACAAGAGAAGAAATCTCTTCAAGCAGCAAGAGAAAGCTGTTTACTACCTATGCAACTAAAGAAATGAATTAAACCTCCTAAATTCCTGCAAGCGAAGAAGCCAACTCCAGACAAAGAAACCATACTGGACTGCATAGTAACTAATGAATTTACTGTAACTGAAATATTCATTGTAATATTGTTTACATTTTTCTTATGCTTACAAGTTATTATTTACAATAATGCCTTATGGATAATCAGCCATCTCAACAAAATTCTAACAAAACCCTAATAATTGTTAAAGCCTCTGTATATACAGATGTCTAAAAACATCAAAAGTAGCTTCACACCAAAAAATGAAGTTACCTAAAATGTATCTGTAAAATTAAAATTTTACCTAAAATATCTGTAAAACTAGTGTGCCTATTCCAAACAATATAAAATACTATTAACTTTGGAAAAATAAAGCTAAAAGAATTTTCTAATATTAATGTTCATTAATGATATATAAATTGTATACTAAAAATTTGCAAAAATTAGAACCAACAAAAATATATAGATCAAGTGATAACCATCCTCTCTAAAAGAAAAACCTCAAAAAGAAAACCTTATTTAGTACTATTGGAGTACTAAATGATTCAATGATCTTATTATTTCAAATAATGTTTTTGTGTATACATATATATATCTTATCTAATTTCTGCAAGTATTACCTTAGTATATCTATAACTCTGATTGTCACAGTGGGAAAGATTTCATCCTAAAATATAACTCAAATTGCAGAATCAATTTTGATTCTCCCAAAATAAAATATAAATTCCCAAATGGAATTATAGTCCAAATAATTAAAACAATTAATTTTAATTACATCTTTAACTCCCCTGAGACAATCAAATCAATTAATATATGTGTATGTGTATTCCTTTAAACTGTTGTAGAATTGTCTAACATTTAACATGTTAAGCAAAACAGGTGAAACACTGAAGAAGAAGACTGAACTAAAGAACACAAAAGAAGTAAAAGAATCACCAACCATTGACTAAACTCTTGCAGTAACTACTATCAAAAAAAAAAACAAAACTGCCTTCACAGACTTCTTCGTTCCTGATTTGCATCACATCCTCCTATGACCTTAAGATTCAAGGGGTGGAAATAATCTACCCTACATGGACTTATATCAACATAAATAACTTACTAAATCGTCTCCAATTACTATAGACATTCTGAAGTTAATGTCATATTTTATGATCTCTTAATTGTTACTACTAATGTTTCTTTTTATATATGTATGTTCTGTTACATAATCCACTACAGAAACCCATAAACTGAAGCAACAGCAAATGCTTCCTATTAATATCAATAACATAGTTAAAATTCCATTCGAGAATAATACAATTTAGAAACACAATGTATACTAAAAATTTAACAATAATACATATAATAAAAACGTGAGTGCTTTTTATAGCATGGAGGCAAGAGACACCTGCACTGTCACTTCATGAGTAAAAGTAGTGTCTTTGAGTCACAGGGGTGGATTGTGGCAGGGCGCTCACCCCTCCCCCTTCTCTCTCTGATCAGTCCTAAGAAATGGGTGGCTCAGACAGGTTGATAGCCTATTCAACAGCTATCTGCTGCTGGCGACTGAAAGTCTGAAAAGACACTCCCCTGCAGAGTGTAGAGAGAATGTGAGAGATTTTCAGTGACTACAAATACACACTTTTATCCTATAAAAAGCTCACGAAATCTCAGAAAGGTAGAAGCCTTTCTACATGGACATCGGAGCGTGAAGTAAGGTCTTCTCCCCAGGGTTGGATGCAGCCCTGTGGTTACTTCCCTGGGATTGAGTGAGGAAATTTTAATGTATTCCAGCTCCAAATTGGATTTGGTAAGATCATTTGAGTTTCCTAAATTGTATTATTCCGGCTAACTTATAGGTACCTTTCTTAACTTGCATTTCAGCTAGCTCAAGCAAGCATTTCTTAACTTGCATTATAGCTCAAGCAAGCATTTCTTGCATTTTTAACTATTTTTATAGTTCAAGCAAGGTTTTACCCCATAATTGCATTTTTAACTATTATAGTGTTGCAATTATGTATTCATTGTGTGTTTATGTGTGTCAATCTGTTCTATGTTTGTATGTTTGTTATGTTCTGTGTCAAATAAATGGTATTTTTAGACAAATCGGCCAGATATCAAAGAATCTTGCGAACGGGACTAAGTCTAAGTCTTGGGGAACTAGCTATCTTAAAGTCTGTCAAACTGCAAAAACTCATAAAATTCCTGTCTCCCATGCAAGACAGTAGACCCTCCTCAACTCCTTTACCGCCGCTGGTTGTGGAACAGCAGATGAAACCAGAGCTAGCCTTATGGCCCCCCAGCTGGTGAGACCGCAGTGTCCGGTTGGTGCACTGAGGCACTGAACCAGACTGGGCAGAGACGCTCTCAAGTAAGGTCTGCTATAACATCCTTTAAACCACAACAAATGGCGCCCAAAGTGAGGCAGAAGCTGCCCTGGAAAGCATCCCCTGCAGCCTCTGCGGCAGGAGAGAAATTGCTTTTGGGAAGCCATTTCCCTGACAAGAAGCTTGCATTCAGCAAGAGGACCGGAGGGGCAGCCGGTCGCCTCTGGAAGAAAGTCGCGCTTTCCAAGGAGGTCAGCTGAATGGCGGTGGACCATCCTGAGTGCTTTTTGTTGATTCTTCGTGCTTGGTAAGCCTGCTGGAAAGCCCCTGTAGGAGGGGAGCCGGTGGAGGCCTGGTTGGCTTCGTACAGGGGTCTCTTTTTTCTTTTTATTCCTTTTGCCTCGGGGTGGGTGGAGGGTTAGAGGTGGTGTCTTGTTGAGGTGAAGGGAGTCATGCTCCATGCGAAAGCCTTGACGAGAAAAAACCCACTTATAACAAGAGGAGACCCAAGTTTTGTACCCCCATTTTGGGAGAAGTTTTTCTTTTAAGATTAACCATCTTTTTATAAGGTGTGGGGAATTAGCAGTTGTATGGAAAGTTTTTGCATGCGAGAGTTAAAGTGAACTAATCTTTGTTTTGTTTTATTTAGTTATCTAGAAGTGAAAAACCCTGGTTCTCTCCTTAAAAACCACCTTCCCTCCCCTATGTTATTCCCCAACATGGTGCCAGCCACATGGCAGCAGCACCCCCTCCCCCACCAGCTCATGTTCTGTCCCTCAGGAGAGAGCTGACCGTATGTTTTTCAGTCTCTTCTGTCCCCTTGCCGGGTTGGAACTGATCACTCCGGCTCGGGATCCCTCCTAACCCCCTTTCCAGTATCCCAAACCTCAGCCGAGCCGACTCCACATGTTTTGCAATATGGCGCTGGCCACATGGTCGGGCACGCCATATTGTCTTCTTCCCCTTCAAATTTTCCCCGGCTTGCCGAAGCCCTGCCCCCTGCGTCCCTCATGTTCCGGCATGAGCCCCTCCCCCCGTGTCAGTGGGCGTTCCTTTCGGCATTGGGTCCCCACCCCCCCCCCTTCTTTCTTTTAGGGCGTTCCCTCTTGGCCGGGAGCAGGCATGGCCCAGCGTGGGGCAAGCCCGCACCTCCGGCTACCCGTGGCAGACTTGGCAGGGCCGTGCCGGGGTCCGGCGGCACCATGCTGGGGTCTGGCGGCACTGTGCGGGGGCCTGGCAGAGCTGCTCCGGACTTGGCAGAGCGGCAGCAGGCAAGAGCTGTGTGTCACCCAGCAGGGCTGAGCCGCGTCCAGAGACTTCTCCCCCTCCTAAGCTGAAAAGGATTTTGGCGAAAACCCCATCGCTGCTGTAAACCCTGCCTTCATCCTAGAAGCCCCAGCAAAAGAAGTGGCTCCTTTACTGCACCTGCAATGTATTAATCAAGTTTTCTGGGGTGTATAGGCCTTTGACTCCTTAATTCTATCAAGATATTTCTTTATTGAATTTATTTCTTCAACTATTGTTGAAATTTTCTAAGGGGTATGGGTCCATGGAGTTCCTTTCTGCAGGTGCTGTGAGGTAATTTCTCAGGGTTTTCTACTGACTCTCAGCCACCATGGATCTAAATCAAACCCAGGTAAAATAACACAGTCAAACATTCCTTAACTTATCAAACATAGTTCATTACAAAGTTTTTAAAGACTCACAAAACTCCTGGCTAACTAAAATATAACTCGCTGTCGATTCCCCCTTTTCAATATATTTCTTGCGAATCCTTTTGCAACCTTTCATACTGTTCATATCTGAGTATTGCAGGTAAAGTCAACACACAAGATGTTAACATTCTTAATTTATACCAAAACACAAAATTAACTATCGTAAGTATCAAGTTTACAAACAATTAGATCAACATAGGATGTATTAACACATTCAAAACTTATGTCACCAATGGAGACTTTCTTACAAAAACATTCCACCAGTGGTTCTTTCTTTCTTGAACTTGTTCAAAAATTTGATGGATCTTTTTCGCATCATGTTGAACTGTGATTAGAGTTTTTCAATCACTCCTCTGGGTTTGTTTTAATAATTGCTGCAAGTCTTCATGATGTAACAATCTCTTAAGTAAAGTGTGATCTATTCCAATGGGGGTAGGCTGTAAAACTTGAAATAACATATAGTCAGATTGTAATAATGAGTAGAAAATAACTGGAGCTGTGTAATTAAAATCACATCCTACTATGTTAACAAAGCTACAAATACAAATATTAGATAGATTACTAGAAATTACAACTTGTTTATCTATATACAAAAATTCACAGAGTCCTCAGACAAGCACATCCTTTACTTATACAGAAAATCACAGTTTCTGAATTTTTGTAAATGGCCAAAGGCACACTACAGAAACTGGTTTCTCTGAGGTAAAGTGATGCTAGTATTGATTAGATTCATAAACTCACCAGCTGATCACATTTCCATGCAATATGGGAGGAACCCGAAGTTCCAGAGAATTTCTCACAGTAATTTTAGTTTGAGATAGCCAATTGTCTTGCGAGGATACATTAAACAATTTGCATCTCACTAGCACTTCTTTGCCAATTATTCCAGTCAAGACACTCACACCCAGGTCACGACTCTGCCATCCTTTCAAAATGTTTGCATTTCCTTGTATGACTGTGTGTTGGTTTTCCTTGGCCCGGTTTTTGGTAGTGGGGGGAGCCACAAAGATGGCTCCTGTGAGAAGCTGCTGGAAGCTTCCACCACGTCCAGCAGAGCCAATCTCTAATGGCTCTGAAGATGATGAACATGTCGCTGGCCAAGCCTGGGCCAATTAGAGATGGTTGGTTACACCTCTGTGACGACATATTTAAGAAGAAATCAAAACAAAGGAGGCACGCAGTTTTTTTCTAGACAGAGAAGGAGGAGGAGGTGAGAACATGTAAGGGAAACAACATGGAGACACCAAGGTCAGTGGAGAAGGAGGGGGAGGAGTTGCTCCAGGCATCGAAGCTGAATTTTCTCTGCAGGCCATGGTGAAGACCATAGTGGAGCAGGCTGTCTCCCTGCAGCCCATGGGGTCCGCGGGATATGCAGAGATCCATTTGCAGCCCATGGAGGAGGTGCCCACGCTGGAGCGGGTGGAAGCCTGGAGGAGGCTGTGGTCCAGCTGGAGTCCCAGTGGAGATAGAGGGCCCCTGCTTCCAGGCTGGAACAGCCTGTCCTTGAAGGACTGCACCCCGTGGATGAGGGACCCACTCCACAGCAGTTTTGGGATAACTGTCTGCCCATGGGAGGACTCACATTGTAGCAGGTGTGTGTGGACTACTGCTTGTGAGATGGACCCACACTGGAGGAGTTCACAGAGAACTGTCTCCTGTGGGAGGGACCCCACAGCAAAGCAGGGGAAGGACTTCTCTCCCTGAGTGGTGGAAGAAAGACCTCGGTGATGAACTGACCCCCAAACCCCCACACCCTCTCCCCCTGCACTATTAGTGGGAAGGAGGGAGGGTTTGGGGGGAAGAACGGTGTCTTTAAGGGCTTATTTTACTTCTCATTTTCCTCCTCTGACTATGTTAGTAATAAATTCACTTTGCAACTCTAAGTTGAGCCTGTTTTGCCCTTAGAATGTTTTCTCCCAGTCCTTATCTCACTCATGAATCCTTAGTGTTAAGTTTTTTTTCTCTCCTCTGCCCAGCTGTGTCAGGGGAGAGCGAGTGAGCAGATGTCGTGGGTGCCTGGGGTTTGGCCAAGGTCAAACCATGACAGACTGCAACAGCTGTTCTATAATACTTGGCAAAGAAAACATGTTCACCATTTTTATATTCAATTCTTGAGATCATAGCCAGGTCAGGTTATAAGAGCCTGAGCAAAAGTCACTATACTTACCAGGGTCCCAAGGATCATAATTGAGAAAACTTGAGGGTGGTTTGTCCCACTTGCTCTGGTATCCATGTCTTCTTAGGAGCTTTCTTCACTTGCGAGTAGTGAATCCAGGCAGGTTGTTCCTTCATTTTGATTGCTGTGAAGGTCGTCAGAAGTACCATTCTACTTTTCTTCCAAGGGTTGACCTGAAAAAGTTTTGACATATACCCAGTCTTCAGGTTTAAAACAATGGATTGCTGTGTTGGTTTGAAAACAAACCAGTGGGAGATCACAAGTCAAGATTGAAATTAAAAATAAATGAAATAATACAAGGAAAAGCACTGACAAAGTCAGATACAACCTAACACCCTGTTAGGGTGGTAGTAGCAGTCCAACTGAAGTAGTCCAGTTGAAGCGGTGATCCTGTGAAGGTCTAGTCTCCAGCTGAAGATCCAGTGGTAGCTCTTGTCCTCTGGGAACCCAGTAGACCAGGCTAGCTCAGGCAGTTCCAAGGCCAGGTTATATCCAGGTGGGAACACCTGGCTCCTCCCTCCTGGGCAGAGCATCCCACAATGGGATAAGTCCATGAGTCACACGGTGGGTCCCTGATGGCCCATTGCCTGTCATCCGGGGTGGGTCATTAGCAGCTGATAACAGCTAATGGATGGCCCATTGCCTGTCATCCGGAGTGGGTCATTAGCAGGTGATAGCAGCTAACGGCTCACAGCTGGTGGTAATAGAATACTTAAATACATCTATATTGCAACCCAGGACAATTGCCTGGTCCAAGCTTCTGGTTCTGGTTTCAAAAACCCTTTTATTTTATGTAATTTACCTGTTTTCCCAGAGTTATTACATATTATCTTAAGTATTTTTCTCCTACCTGACTGATCTCTTCCCCCTTGTATTGAGTCTGGTAAGGCTTTCTATACAATATTCCAAATGGACTTGGGTCTTCCTTGGATCTTGGTTTGACCCTAATTCTTAGTAGGGCAAGTGGAAGCGCTTGATTCCAACGCAGATTTGCTTCTAGACAAATTTTAGCCACCTGTTGTTTTATCAGATGATTCATTTTCTCTACTTGCCCACTCACTTGAGTGTCATGATAGAGACAGACATGTGAAGCAAAAAAACACAGCTCCAAGCCAGGAAAAAAGTAGAAGGTAGAGAGAGAGTTCATTACTACAAAGTTTCTTTTATACTATTTTCTAACATTTGTGCTGCATGGCCATTGGCTTTTTACTTGTTTTTGCATAACACTATTGGTCAGTTATTCCTAGTACACAACTTCTGTGAAAAACAGCCTCCCTATTGCAGGTGTGAATTCCTCCATGTTTTTCTGTCTTGTTGATGAGTTGTTGTCCAGAATTTGTTTTGCTTCTTGCTTCTGTCTACGCTGAGGTTCTCACGGGTATGGGGTTGTTGTTCACATCTTGTTTTTGCTTCTTACTTCTGTTCATGCTAGGGTTCTCACGGGTAGACTTTTTGCTGTTTTTAAGTCAAACCTTGTGAGGCTTTCAGGCCAGCTGTCAGCCTCATCAGGTCCCACACTTGAGGGCAATATGGAGTATGGAACTGCTAGTCTATTCCTAATGACCTACTAATTTGTGGCACCATTTGTGCACAAAAATGAGTACCTCTGTCAGAGGATTTTGTAGCTGGCACTCCAAATCAAGGTATAATTTCATTTAGAAGTGCTTTGGTCACTTCTCTGGATTTGTTTGTTCTGTATAGGAATGCTTCCAGCTAACCAAAGTGTCTGTCAATACCAATAGGTATTTATACCCCCCTTTTCTGGGGAGCTCAGAAAAATCAATTTGCCAATGCTGGCCTGGCATGTTTCCTTACCCAATTGTTTGAATTTGTACTCTATTTGTAGTGTTTGGATTGTTTTTCAAACAAATTTCACACTAACTGGTGACCTGTTTAGTGATGGTTGAGACCTATTATCCTTTTAGACAGGCCTGCATATAGGCATCTTCTCCCCAATGAGTTGTCATGGTTTGACCCTGGCTAAATGCCAGGCACCTACGACATCTGCTCTCTCTGCTTTTCCCTGCTGCAGCTGTGCAGGAAAAGAGGGAAAAAAACTGTTAAACACTGGACTCATGAGTTGAGACTGATGCCTTAAAAGCTGTTAAAAATAAGAGGCAGACACAGCATTATAGGGAAAAAAGGGTATTACCATAGTTATAATAGCATCCCAGATGCCCCCTCGTCAAAGGTGGAATCACGCCAAGGAGCACACCGTGTACAACGCGTATGCAATTTTATGGACCTTACAAATTAGCATATCTGCCTAAAATCCCCCAATAAGAAACTTAACAAAGGAAGTAATTGTCCCCCTATTCTAATTACTCCTCCCCAAATGAGACTACAATCTAGTTTACAAAAACATGTTCCAGAGAAGAGGCCCCATCCAAGATTGGAGCCTCTAGTTCTGAGATAGTAGGGATGTTTCATCTTCCCCAGAGAACCCCAAACTAGGCTAAATATCAGAGTACAAGGGTTATAGACATGTAGGGCTAAGGTACAGGGAGCGAAAGGTACAAGGAAAGGGAAAGGGTATAAAAATGTATTAAAAGGGTATTAAAAAGGGTATAAAGAGAAAAGACAAAAACCATCAGGCATCATTTCCCCCCTTTTTAGAGACTAACAAGACTTTACCTTGTCTAGTCTCTATACTATACTACTTACAGCACCGGTTTATATAACTAGCTATAGCAAAAATACTAACTACAATTACAACTATTTTAAATGTTTCTTTTACCCAGGCCCAGTCTGGTAACCATGAAGTGAGGACATGGAAGATATGGTCGAATTTCAAGGTGTAATTTTTGGAACTCACTTCATATAGAATTTTAATCCCTTTTTAAATTTCTTCTAAACTTTTCTTAATTTTTTAATGGCCAGTTATCACATCTATCTAGAGGTGGTAACTGGGTGCAGATCTAGCAATTGCGCATATTAAGAGCTCTGGATACATTTTGGATGACAGTGTTGTGCAGCTTTTGGCTGAACCTTGAGCCATGGTTATTAATTGGGCAAACAACAGACATGTAAAGAACAATTTAAACTACATCATCTTGATTTACATCAGTCTCTTTTTTTTTAATGGTCTCGGGGGCAGAAGCTTTTTTCATTCTGGAGTAGTGGATCCACGGTCTTTTTCCAGCAACTTTTTCCAGCAGTGAGGTTGGTCAGCAAAACTTGGAATGGTCCCTTCCACTTAGCTTGCAAGGGGTCGCTGGTCCACCATTTCATGTAGGCCCAGTTTCCAGGCTGAAATGGGTGAGCAGGGGTGTCCAATCCTATAGCTTTGGACAGCACGACGAATTTCTGGAGCTTTTGCAAAGTGGAGCTTAAAGCTGTTAAGTATTTCTGTCAACCAATTTTTCTTTTCATGTGAATTTCTCCTGGGATATGTGGAATTTGATATGGTCTGTCCTATAGCATTTTATAGGGACTTATATTGTCCCTTCGCCTTGGTTGTATGCGGACCCTCAGTAAGGCTATAGGCAAAGCCTGAACCCATGTCATAGATGTTTCTTGGCAGATCTTACCAATCTGGGCTTTGAGGGTTCCATTCATATGTTCAACTTTGCCACTTGCTTGGGGCCTGTATGGTGTATGCAAGTCTCAAGTAAGTCTCAGAATTTTGCTAACTTTCCCGATTACCATTGCAACAAAATGTGGTCTCTTATCTGACGACATTCCTAATGGAACTCCAAACTTTGGAATTATATGGTTGAGCAAGGCTTTCACTACTTCCTTTGCTGCATTAGTGTGACAGGGATAAGCTTCAGGCCATTCACTGAACATATAAACTAATACCAGTACATATTTGTATTCTTCATTATGTGACATTTCAGTAAAATCTATTTGCCAGTAATCTCCTGGGAGATGCTCTGCCTTGGTCACTCCTAACACTACTCTTTTGCTTGTGTCAGGGTTGTTTTTGCAACAGGTTTCACACTTGCTTTTTATAGATTGCACAATATCAGTTATTCTCTTTATCATTACTTTTTTCAGATGTTCTAAAAGGTTTTCTGTTTCTCATTGTGTACTTTAATGTTTCCTCTGTGCTATTTCTTGAAGGAATGGGGTAGGGACTACAACTTGGCTTATCAGTGTAACAGCCCACCCACTTTCCTTAATTTCAGCCTTCAGAAATTTAATTAATTTTTGGTTACTCTGATCATATTTTTGAGTAAACCTTGTCAGATCTACTTCTTTCTGTGGCGCTACTGCAAATATGCCTTTTTTTGCTATCCCTCTTGCCATTTCATCAGCAAAGCGATTTTCTACTTCAGGGGTTGTCTTTTCCTTTTGATGACTTCTGCAATGCAGGACAGCTACTTCTGTAAGCTTCCAGATGCTCTGCAGGACTGCAAGGATTTGTTTTGCATGTTCAATGCCATTACCTTGAGCAGTCAGCAGGCCACGCTCCTTCTAAATAGCTCCATGGGTATGAACAACACTGAAGGCATATTTGAAATCAGTCCATGTGTTTACCTTCTTTTCCTCGCTCAGTTCTAGAGCTCTGGTCAGTGCGATCAGTTCCCAATCAGGCTTCTTCAGAGGCACATCTTTCAGGTCTGGTCTGCTGGAATAGGTCTCCTCTACTGTCTGCAAACAGTCATGCTCAGGCAGGTCGTCAAGCAATGTGGATGACAAAAACATTGCAGGGTTTACAACAGATGTTTTTAGGGTAACATCATCCTGTTCCAACAACACAGACTGGTATTTAAGTATTCTGCTAGGGGATAACCAGTATCCCCCCTTTTGCTCCAGCACAGAGATCACAGTGTGGGGTACATACATGACAATGTGTTGCCCAAGGGTGAATTTACCAGCTTCCTGTATTAGGATGACAGTTGTTGCTGCAGCTTTCAGACACTTAGGCCACCCTTGGCTATCATTGTCTAGCTGTTTTGAAAAACAGGCCACAGTTCTTTGCTGGTCCTCAAGGTGCTGTGCCAGTACCCCTAGAGTAACATTCTGCTGCTCGTATGTAAAAAGTCTAAAGGCTTAGTAAGGTCAGGCAGCCCCAGAGCTGGAGCGTACATTAGGAATGTTTTGGCTTTTTAAATGCAGCTCTTGCTTTCTTTGTCTAGTTGATTGTTCCTTTCTCAGCTGCTTTAAGGGCTTCATATAAAGGGTTTTTTGGTTTTCCCCAGTTCTCTGGTTCTTTTGAAAGCTGATGTCCAAATATAGTTGGGCTATTCTTGAACCCTTGGGGTAGCACTGTCCAGGTGAGCTGAGTCTTTTTTCCTGTCTCAGGATTTTTCTACCAAGAAGCAAAGAGTTCTTGACTACTTTCACTTATAGAAATCCAGAAAAAGTCATCCTTGAGATCTAAAACTGTGAACCACCCTAGTTCATTTGTCAGTGTGGTCTGAAAAGTGTAGGGGTTTGGTACAACTGAATTTATGTCTTCTGTGATTTTGTTAATTGCTCTTGAATCTTGCACTAATCTGTAACTTGTGCGACTATCTTTCTTTACTGACAGGATGGGTTTTCTCAGTTTAAATTTTAAAGGTTGAAAGAAAGGCCTTGTTTCGCTTATTCCTGTGGCACTGGTCACATTTACAATGCTTTGACTCAGTTTCCCCTCAGTTTGCTTCAAAGGTGCTTCTAGAACAGTCTCCTTCTTTCTTGGTTCATCTTTATTAGATCTGGTGTGTTCAGACTAGTAGCCCTTATAGCCTCTCGTGTTACCTTTCCCCTCTTCTTCCCGGTAAGCCCGCTGGCTGCTGTGGCTACAGCCCCAGCCCCGGTCTCCTCCTCCTTGGAGCTATCTGCACTGAATTAATCTGGCTTGCTTTTAATTGCAGCTATTTTTCCCTCAGCCCTGTCACTGACCGCGCAGTGAAGCAGGCGCTGCTCTCTGCCCCCCCTTCCCCAGCCTGGGAGGGGTCAGGTACAGCAGCCGATGCACTTCTCTCCTTGCCTGGACTTGCCTCTGCTCCTCCCCTGCCTCCGCCCTCAGGGGGCCTGTGGGCAGTAACCAGCCCGCCCTTGTTTCTCCTCTGCTTCCGCCCTCAGAGGGGCCGGTGGGTGGTGATCGGCCAGCTCCTGTTTCTCCCCTGCCTCTGCCCTCTGGGCGGCCCGGGGAGGGTGGCAGCAGAGGGGGTGGTGGCCACCCATCCCCAGCCCCACTGTGGCAGGGGGGAGGGGAGCTGGCAGTGGTCACCTATCCCCCACCTCTAGCACCACATCGGCCTGGGGCAGGGAGGGGGGCTGCCGGCAGCAGCGGTGACGGAGGAGGCAGCCAGGCTCCCCCCACCTCCACCGGTCTGGGTGGCCCTGTAGCGACAAGGGGTATGATATTCTTTTTCGCAAGGCAGGCAGTCTTTTTTCATTTCTTTGTACACCTCTACCTGATTCAGGAATATAGAAAACAATTCTGCACACTTCAATTCAACAAACCTGCCCTGAACCCAAAGCTCTACCAGTAGTTCTGTGATTAATTGGTTGTCCAAACTACCTAGACGGGGCCATTTCTCTTTCCCACTCAGTTTCAAACTGAGACACAGTTGAAACCACATCCACAACGAGAGCCTAGTTAGTTCCTCCATGTTCAGAGGGGTTCTTTTCCCTGTTAGGACATGCCAGTTTTTTAAGATCAGACCCAGCGGGAAATCTTGTGGGATTTTTGGGTTAGTAGAAGATGCACCACCCATGTTTCATTTATAAACAGAAAAGAAACAGCCGGAAAAAAGTTCTTAGCTGAGAGTCTGGCACGAGAAACAAACCTGCGATTCCCACACCCAGCAGAGTAAAGAAAGCAAGCTTAAAAGAGCACACGCGCAGCTTAAAGACCCTGGCGAGATTTGAACCACATACTCTTGGTAGACGAACCCACGCCCCCAACCCCTGGGCCACAGCTCCCCCTGAGCTGCCAGGTGGCCCTTCTGTGAGTAAATAGCAAAGAGCGTCCCCTTCTCCTCACAGCCCCCTGAGGCAGCGGAGTAAGTAGTAAACCCCTCCTTTATGGCCTCCCTTGCCCACACTCCCACCCTACCCTTGGAGATCTCCCCCAGATGCTAGCTAGCAATAAAACCATAAAACCCTTCTCCTTTGAGCTCACCTCTCCTGCTGTGTTTCTGTGTTAGGTTTTTCGGAAACTCCCTGGTTTTCGCAATCCTGGATCGCCACTTCCCTCCCAAACTGCTGGCGAGTTGGGGGTGCAGCCGGGTGTTTCTTGATCTAGAACTGGATTTTGGGGTTCCCTTCTCTCCTGGCTGGCTTGCCAGAACTAATGCCTTAAAAGCTGGTAAAAATAAGAGGCAGACACAGCAGTATAGGGAAGAAAGGGTATTACCTTGGTTTTAATAGCATCCCAGATGCCCCCTCGTCAAAGGTGGAATCACGCCAAGGAGCACACCCGTGTACAACGTGTATACAATTTTATGGACCTTACAAATTAGCATATCTGCCTAAAATCCCCCAATAAGAAACTTAACAAAGGAAGTAATTGTCCCCCTATTCTAATTATCCCCCCCCCAAATGAGGCTACAGTCTAGTTTACAAAAACATGTTCCAGAGAGGAGGCCATATCCAAGGTTGGAACCTCTAGTTCTGAGATAGTAGGGATGTTTCGTCTTCCCCAGAGAACCCCAAACTAGGCTAAATATCAGAGTACAAGGGTTATAGACATGTAGGGCTGAGGTACAGGGAGCGAAAGGTACAAGGAAAGGGAAAGGGTATAAAAATGTATTAAAAGGGTATTAAAAAGGGTATAAAGAGAAAAGACAAAAACCATCAGGCATCAAGATAAGGCACTGGTGGGAGAGATGCACTGAAGGGCAAAAACAGGCTGAAAACTCAAAGTTTCAAAGTGATATATTAACCTAAGAGTCAGAGGATAAATGAGAAGCAAAAATAAGCTCTTAAGACACTGTTCCTTCACTCACCCCCCTCCCTCCTAAGGCACTGTTTTATTCGCTCACCCCCTCCCTCCTTCCAACCAACAGCACGGGGCAGTGGGGGGGCAGGGTAAGGGGTTTTTTCATTGGTCAGTCCATCAGGGAGCGGGGTCCCCTACTTAGCCATGGGGTCCCTCCCACGAGAGACAGTCCTCTGCGAACTTCTTTGGCATGGGTCCAATCTCACGAGCAGCATCTCGCCCTAATTTCTGCTGCAACATGAGTTCTTGTCCATAGGGTGCAGACTTCTGAGCTGAGGCCAGGCTGCTTCCATCCCAGGAGCAAGGCCTTTCTCTCCCTTCCAAGGCCTTTGCAGATTTAACTCTCTATATGAGACTCCCATTGGATCACAGCTTCCTCCAGGCATCCACCCGCTCCTCTGGTGTGGGCACCTCCCCCACAGGCTGTGGGTGGATCTCTGCACTTCTGTGGACTCCATGGGCTGCAGGGAGACAGCCTGCTCCTCCCATGTTCTTCACCATGGCTGGCAGAGGGTTTTCAGCTCCGGCGCCTGGAGCACCTCCTCCCCTGCCCTCTCCACTGACCTTGGTGTCTCCACGTTGTTTTCCCCTCACATATTTTCACCTCCTCCTCTAGCTAAAAAGAAGTGCGTGACTACTTTGTTTTGATTTCTTCTTAAATATGTTTTCACAGAGGGGTAACTAACATCTCTAATTGGCGTACACTTGGCCAGCAGCATGTCCATCATCTTCAGAGCCATCAGAGATTGGCTCTATTGGACTTGGTGAAAAACTTCCAGAACCTTCACACAGGACACACAGGAGCCATCTTTGTGTCCCTCCCCACCCTTCAGACACTTCTTCAGGCCTACCACAACAGCTTTTGAAGGGTTTAAATTTCTCTTAGATGTTAAAGATACCTTGCTGATGTTCTGGGCTAAGCAAAACCACCACATGAGTCTTGTTATGTTCTTCTGAAACTACCTTCTACAATGTATTTGAAGGTATGAGAACACGATTGTCAGGTATGACACACTGTGCCCTGCTTATTTGCCTCCAAGTCTGCTACCAATTTTATGTCTTCTTTTGAATATTGGTATTCTATTTCTGTATCTATGGGTTTACCATCTGGTATCAAAGCCAGTGCCTCAATCTGGGCCATTTCTGTCACTCATTTGGCCTCTTGGTCTGCCAATCTATTTCCCATCTCCTGTTCAGTGTCACCATTTTGATACCCCTGCAATGCATGATTGCCACTTGTTCCAGCAAATTTACGACCTCTTACAGTCACAGGATTTTTTTCAGCATGTTTAATTTTCTTACCTTGAGCTGTAAGCAATCCCCTTTTTTTCCCAAACAGCTCCATGAGCATGTACTACCAGAAATGCAAACATAGAGTCCATACAGATGTTAATTCTCTTTTCTTTTGCCAGTTCCAGGGCTCATAACAAGGCAATTATTTCTGCTTTCTGACCATATGTTCCTGCAGATAATGGTTTTGCTTTGATTACCTTGTGGGCAGTAGTCACCACATATCCTGACTTATGAGTTCCTGCTTTTACAAGGTTGCTTCTATCTGTGAACCAGGAATCCTCATCACCCTTCAAAGGTTCTTCCTTCAGATCAGGCCTGCTGGAATAAACGGCTTCAATGGTTTCCCGGCAGTTGTGTGTCACCAGCTCCAGCATAGCTGCGGCCTTGCTGAGGAAAGATGCTGGATTCACAATGTTAGTTGTGACAATTTCAACATCATCCTGTTCTACCAATATAGCTTGGTACTTCAGGAATCGAGATGGGGAGAGCAAATTACTTCCTTTCTGCTCCAACACTGCAGAAACTGTGTGGGGGACCAACACAGTCATTTTCTGTCCCAGGATAAATTTGCAAGCTTCTTGAATGTTAAGAACAACTGCTGCAGCCACCCACAAACATCCAGGCCAGCCTTTGCTCACCTCATCTAGCTGTTTGGAGAAATATGTGACTGCTTTTCTGTACGGTCCTAGCTGCTGGGCTAGCACTCCCAAGACAATGCCTTGTCTCTCATGAGAAAACAGCCAGAGTGGTTTACACAGATTGGGAAAGCCAAGGGCAGGAGCTCTCATAAGCTCCTTTTTAAGCTGTTTGAACACCCTCTTTGTCTCTCCATTCCAATTTAGCAACCTGGTATTCTCTTTATTAGTTCTTACAGTGGCTTTACTAAAAGTCCGTAGTTAAAAATCCATAATTTGCATCAACTTGTCATGCCTAAAAAGGTTCTGAGTTCCTTTACCATCTCAGGTCTTGGAGTCTGGCAGATTGCTTCTTTGTGTTCCTTTCTGAGTTCCCGTTGTCCTCCCAAAAACACGAATCTGAGGTAAGTCACCCAAGGCTGGATCACCTGGGCTTTCTGTTTAGAGTCTCAATACTCATTAAGTCCCAGAATGTCGCTGCTGAACCGGTAATGGAGCAAAACAGCACGCACCAAGTGAAGCGGAGAAAAAGGTTTTTATTAAAGAAAAAATCTCAGCTTTATAGCATAGAGAAAGGCATTCGGATTGGCCAACAATCACCCACCCCTCAAAATGGTTGGCCAAGGCATTTCAACGCCCATTCCAAACATTTTCGATAAACATGGAATTTTATCTTATGTTTATTAAAACTTAGTAAGAGAATGGAAAAATTCCCATGGGAAAGAATCTGTGCTGTCACACCAGAAAATTAGGCAGACTCACTGTCCATTGCATGCAGTCATCTCTTGTCTCTGTGGCTATTAGATCATCCACATACTGTAGCTGAGTCCCTTTTTGTGTCGGAGGGTCTCATCCCACGAGGTCCTGAGCTAGCTGGTTTCCAAAGATGGTGGGGCTGTTTTTAAATCCTTGAGGCAAGACTGTCCAGGTTGAGTTCTCCATCCTCTATTAGGATTTTCCCATTCAAAAGAAAATAGCTTTTGACTATTTTTGGCTAGGGCCAGGCAGAAAAAGGCATCTTTTAGATCCAACACGGTAAACCACACTTGATTATCTTTTAATTTTGTTTCTTCTTTTTAATTTTCCAATTTAAAAAAATTAATTCCAACAGGTTTAGCTCTGGGTTTTAATTTTATTTCTACTGGTTATGCATTTTGGCCTTACCTGGGGTTTCAGATGCCCACACTCCTGGATAGACTTGGTCCAGGATTTCATGAAGTATTAAATTTTTCACTTTAAGTTGTGGTAATGCTAGGCTTAATATTTCAATTATTTGATCTTCTTTTACTTTAAATTCAATTTTTCTTTGTCTAAGGGTTATTTCAGCTTTCAATTATATTAACAAATCTCAACCCAATAATAATTTTAAAAAATTCTGGCCTGTGTGAAAAACTGTGTATTTCAATTTGTTTTCCCAATTGATACTTTAATGGTTTCAAAAAGTATGCACTCTCCTGTTGGCCTGTTGCCCCAATTACGTTTATAAAATCTCTATTCATTGGCATTAATTCTTGATTTAGCACTGAATTTTTTTTTTTTTTTGTTTTGTTTCCTTTTCCCCCTTCTGTATCAATATCATAACCTATTTCTGCTTTAGCAAGTCCTGAAGCAGCAGCAGCTGCCTCTCCCCCAGTGGCAGCAGCAGTGTTCCCTATTTCAGCAACAGCAGTACCTTGCCCAGCAGCTCTCAGTGCTCAGAACAGACTCACATGATCTTCCACCATATCATTCTGATTCCAATTTTGGATTTTTAAGTATCTCTGACCAATGTTGCAAGCAGAACAACAACACTTGAACTGTTCTATTTTTTTGTTTCTGATTCTTCTTTTCTAATGCCACCACAAATGTGTTGCTTAGAACCAAATTTATTTTACACTCCCTTTCCCAATTATAATTCTTTTTTAATTTTCATTAAAAAAAGAAATTAGGTCAGCTAAATTTAGTCGTAATAATTGTTCTAACACTGCTTTGTGGAATTTGTATATTGCTTCTTCCTCTCAAATTCCTTTTTCCAAGCTGAATCTGTTTAATCAGGCTTTTCTGTTAACATTTAACATACACAGGGGACAGCTATGGATGGTCTGAAACAGGTATAGCTAAAATAGATCACAAAACTCAACAAGATTGCTGGCCCAAAAATTACTACTTGGTTTCTTGTTGGGGAATAGAACCCTGGTCTTTCTGTGCCACAGACAGAGCCGCTCAGTACTGGGTCACTGACAAAACACAGGCAGAATCATTTCAGTATTGAGTCACTGACAAACACAATGTGGTCTGAGTTTATCACTGTTTGGTACTGTCCTGGATTAATGATAAAATTCTCTCTCCTCCGAGAGCTAAGGGCTATGACACCCCCTCCCCCACCCACAACAAAATTTCTTAGATGGAAGTGAAGAAAAAACTATTTATTTAATAAAACCACGCAGAGTGCCTGCCCTGCAAGACACAGGGGAAGGGGAAAACTAAGGGGGAAAGGAGTTATTAAACTTGATTAAAAAGTCCTTTTTCTTCAGACGTAGCTTCTCCCCTCCGGGCCCCCTTGGGGGGGGCTGGGCGGAACTCCCCGAGAGCTCTGCTGTCCTCTGGGCTCCCTTGGGTTTTCGGGCGACAAAGCAGATCAGAGAAAAGGGGTCTAAACGAAGAAAAAATGAAAGAAAAAAAAAAACCACCGGAACAGAGCCCACTCTGACAGCCGTCCCCTCGCGCAGTCTCTGGAGAGCCAGAATCCTCCCTTCCCCCTCCTTGCTCCCCCGCAGCGAGGCTTGGGGAAAATGTTTTTAAAACAACCCGCGTTTCTCTCTGCAGCTGAATGTAGTTAAAGTGACAGGACCACATTTTTTGAGCATATAAACCAGCGATAGGGAATAAAGGATTATCATAACATCACTCCAAGACAGGTACTTACACATATACAAAATACTGGTGGTAAATTTCTAATCTTGGTTGCTGTGGAAAGGAATCTTACTCAAATTTCCTTCTGAAGTTCCTGACAAATTACATAAATGAAGTCAGATATCACTGTGTGATTTTTCCAATACCTTCCCCAGGTGTGGAAATGCTTACAACCAATTCACTGGTATTTATATCCACAGAAAAGTGATAGGCACACTTCCTCGCTAATCTAGGTTAACAAAGTTTGCGTCCTCTGACATAAATTTAATACAGTCCAAAACCTCTAAAATTAAAAACTAACACACAAACAGACCTTTTCCACACATTTGTAAAAGGCATAAGCCTTTCTGTTCAGTTTAGCTGATTCGCCAGACATATGCAAAAGGCGAAAGTCTCTGACTTTAAATAAGTATTATTACAAACTTGGCAGCTAGTTTCTAACAACGGATACAGCATTCACACAACAGCTGTGGCAAATATGTAGAGAACACAATGTAACATGCACAGTACATCCTCAATGAACGTGACATATTCAAAGTGAATATAACATATCTATTACACATACAGTATGCCTACAACACAAACAACATAAGCTCAATAGATTGTGTATCTACTACGTATTCAAGGTGGCCACAGCAAAAACAAAGTATGTGTTAGCAACTGTCATATACACAAACATACACAGCAGACAGATACAGCGTTTACATACATAAGTCCACACACAAACACACGCCACACTAAAAGGCTAATGCCAAATTTAAACAATATGCTCATACAGTAATCACAACACATATAATCCATACCTCAAAACAAAATTCATAAGATGACATAAACATTAACCCCAGGTCAAAAACTACATCTTAGACATAATACCAAATGCAAATACAACTGTGTGTTTTGAGATGCTAGCAAACACATGCTATCCTGTTTTTCTTATGTGGAAAGGCTTATAGATAGCCCCTTAAATCCTAGACTGGTCATAACCTTAATCCAACTTCAATAGGAATGTTCTTACCTAAAAGGTTAAGACACTTTGTCTATTCCCATGTCAAGTCATTTGGAACAGGGAGTCTCTTACCGGAAAAGGTTTGGGGGTGCCCAAAAAGTATCCTTGGCCCAAACGAAACCGTGGATGAATAGAGGGGTCCCATCTGGGGTGCCAACTGAAACAAAGAGCTTTAAATCTAACAGCAAAAGAACATGTCTATGGAGAAGTTTTAATTCCAGCCAGAGGAGGTGAGAACATGTGAGAGAAACAACATGGAGACACCAAGGTCAGTGAAGAAGGAGGGGGAGGAGGTGCTCCAGACACCAGAGCCGAGATTCCTCAGCAGACTGTGGTGATGACCATGGTGAAGCAGGCTGTCCTCCTGCAGCCCATGGAGATCCACAGGGGATGCAGAGATCCACTCACAGCCCATGGGGGAAGTGCCCACTCCAGAGGAGGTGGATGCCTAGAGGAGGCTGTGATCCAGTGGGAGACTTGGTGGAGAGAGGGGGCCCCTGCTTCCAGGCTGGAGCAGCCTGTCTTTGGAGGATTGCACTCCATGGAAGAGTGACCCACGCTGCAACATTTTTGGAAGGACTGTCTGCCTGTGGGAGGAATTCACATTGCAGCAGTTTTTGGAGGATTGCTGCTCACGAGATTGGAACCATGCTGGAGAAGTTCTTCCCCCAAGCCAAGTGGAAGAAAACCTTGGGTGATGAACTGACCAAATTCCCCACCCCATCTTCCTGCGCTTTTGATGGGAAGGAGGGAGGGGTTGGGGAGAAAAAAGGCGGTTTTAAGGGCTGTTTTTACTTCTCATTATCCTCCTCTAATTTTGTCAGCAATACATTAACTCTTTGTATATCTAAGTTGAGCTTGTTTTGCCCTTGGAGTGTTTTCTCCCACTCCTTATCTCAACTCATGAACCCTTCGTAAATTCTCTCTCCTCTGCCCAGCTGCAGCAGGGGAGGGAGAATGAGTGGCTTTCATGGGTGTCTGGCATTTGGCCAGTGTCAAACCACGACAGACCTTTGTCATGTGGACTTTTCCTTTTTAAATGTGTTTTTCAAGATGAATATTTTCTAACTTGTTCAAGGTTAGCAGTTCCTGACTGATGTGAATTGGAGCTAAGCCAAAACAATTTCAGTCATAGATGAGCTGGAACTGAAGTAAAATTTACTGGTTCAATAGTCTTCCCTCCCAGTGCATTGAAATAAAACCTGTATGACTGGAAAAAAGCAGAAAGGAGAATGAATGAGGGAGCAGGAGACTGGATTTCAATTTGCCTGCCTAGTTTGTAATGTTTCCTCTATTTCAGTTCAAGGACATTAATAGCCTCAAATGCCTGATGTACTTAGAGCTCTTTCCCATCTGGGTCAAAATTCTCTGTAGAACCTCAATGTATAGACACCAGTTTGGACTCATAACTGCTGTGCAACACCACAGATTTTAAACAATGACAGGATATTTATGCAGTTGATAATTCCTCGAGATCTCCTCTTTCTCTTTCTGTTTAAGTTTCAGCAATCAGCCACACCTACAATAGTTTTTTTGCTGCTGAGTCAATGCAGATCTCATGCTGGGAACAACCCAGATTGCACCATGTGCCCCAGAGAAGGAATAGGGATGAATGAAACATCTTTGAGGGCCTCCATCAGAAATGACAGAATCACAGAATCAACTAAGTTGGAAAAGACCTTGGAGACCATCGAGTCCAACCTATGACCTAACACCACCTTGTTAACTAGACTATGGCACTAAGTGCCACATCCAGTCTTTTCTTAAACACCTCCAGGGATGGTGACTCCACCACCTCCATAGGCAGCCCATTCCAATGCCCAATCACCTTTTCTGTGAAGAACTTCTTCCTAATGTCCAAATGTTTTTTGTCAAAAGGAAAACGACAAGTTAAGGAATAGCAGGAATTGGAAAGCTAGGATCCAAGAAGAAGCTAGGGATAAGGCTTCCCTGAAAGTGTCATCGGGCATTGGAACAGATTTCCCAGGGAAGTGGTAGAATCACCATCCCTGAAAGTGTTAAAAAAAATGTGTGTATGTGGGACTTCAGGACAGGGTTTAGTGGTGAACACAGTGGTGCTGGGTTAAATGGTTGGACTCGATGATATTAGAGGTATTTTCCAACCTTAATTATTCTCAGTTTCCAGAAGTTACAAGTAGCAGTTTGTTTTATTCTAAGCATCTTAAAAAGGACATGAGAGTGGCTTTAACTTTTCAAAGGTTAGTTTTGGAAGATAGGTAAAAGTTTGTTACTGGTTATTGCAAATTAACTTCTTTGCTCATTGTACACAATTCGCTACTACCTGAATCCCCTATTCCCTTGACAATTTATGTTTGGTTTGTAGTTAGTGAGTTGGTGGTCTTCAAGTTCCAGTCTAAGGCTTCAAAGATCTGATCTCTGCTGTCATTTCTGTGACAAAGTCAGCATGGACAAGTCACTTCAATGCCATGCTTTATAGCTTCCCTGTCTGAAACACATAAATTATAATAATGGCATCCCCAGTAAATTGCTCTGAGATCCACAGGTGAAAAGTGTTATATGACAGTGGCACTGTATGTAGTAGCTCTTCTTGTAACACCTATAGCAGTCATGGTCATGACCTATGAGGATTACCCAACTCATGGGTGTGTCAAGGTCATGACCATGTGTTACGAATGAGAGGGGAGAGCTTAGACAAGTCCCTGCCTTTGCTCAGGTCTTCTAGCGGTAGGCAGCAGCTTTATTGAGGTGGCCAGCACCCCAAAACCACTCTCACTCACAAGTTCTTAATAATGACCTATCAGGCTTATTACAACATGAATTATTTATTTGAACAGATCAAGGAAAACAGACATAAGACCTTAAAACAGAATATGTACTACACAGGAATAAAATTAAAAGAACTACTAGTAGATAAAACACTGTGTGCGATAAAGGTACCTGTAGTACAGTTAGCGAAGAAATAGTATAGATTAGGAGTCAATGTCACTTACCTACGAATGATAGTGGTGTGCAGAGAATCCTAGTTCCTCTCAATCCCAGGGAGGTATTTCAATGTCAACATCTCAACATCGAGGAGAACTCTACACACTCAGAGAGTGTATAAGGGATTTCTGATTTCATGAAAATCATAGTGGTCTTTTATAGTTGTAAAAGTGCTTGTCTGTCAGTCACTTATTTTTTGCTTATTCTTTCCCACGAATTCAAAGGCAGGATGTTTATTGCTGGCGAAGGATGTTTTCAGCTGAGATAGCTCACCACAGGCAAGTGCTTCTGCTGACTTAGCCTTGAGGTGGAAGTAGATAAGTGTTGTGATACAAGCTGCAGTTTTCCCACACCTTTTCTTCCTTATATGTCTACCCTTCTCATATTGTGCTGCCTTTCTCGCCCCTGGCCCTGGCCACTCCCTCGGGTTTTCCCTGTTTATTCCTTTACCCCAACTCCGCCCATGTACTGTCCCTGTGCCCAGAGATCACTGGACCATGTACTTTTCCTGCCCCCTTGTCTCTATAGAAAACCCTAGACCCTTCGCCATGATGTGTCTTTGCATCTGGGGGTCTTTGCCCCTGGTAGGTCTTTGGCCTCTGGTGATCATGTGAATAAACAGATTCTGTGGTCACCATGCATAGACCCCTTCTCGCCTCCTCACTGCCACGTTGCAAAGAGCAGACAAAACCAGAGCTAGCCTTCGGCTCCCCGTCCGGTGTAAGCGCAGTGACCAGCCTTCAGAAGGAAGGTTTGAGGCACTGAGGCGCTGACCCGGGCTGGGCAGAGATGCTCTCTGATAGGGCCTGCAGTTTGCCATAACACCGCATTAAAGCAACCCAGAACCACAACAGATAAGCCTCAGGGGTAAAAGGCCCTGTCACACCATGGAGTTCTTAAGATTCTGCAAAAAATACACAAGGACAGAGGCTGGTTTTCTGATCATTTCTTCATTACAAATTACTACTAAACTACCATTAGTAAACATATATATATATATACACACATACACAAAAAAATGTGTGTGTGTATGTGTATATTATGTTATTGGCTACTACAAAATTACCACTAGGAAGCAAATATAAGCATATTACTGGTTATTGAAAAATTCCAACTAGTGAAGCAAATATATACTTATGAGCCTTTATCTGTGTTAATGCCTATACATTATGTGAAGTGTTACAGTACAAGCATCAAAGCACTCACAGAAGCTGGGCTAATCAGCAACAGAAAAGTCTCACTTCAAATGTGACCTGCGTCATGGGATCTGGAGTCAGTCAGTGGTCTCCATCAATGGTCTGGTCTGTCTGGGAAATCTTGTGCAGGGAAGTTCTTGCAGACAAGCTCATTTTGGGTATGTAGCAATGTCACAGTAGAGACGGACACGCGACGCAAAAAACACGGCTCCAAGACAGGAAGGAAGGTAGAAGATAGAGCGAGCTTTTTTATTACAAAGTCTTTCTTATACTATTTTCTAATATTTGTGCCACATGGCCATTGGCTTGTAACTTGTTTTTACATAATACTATAGGTCAGTTATTCTTAGTACACAACTTTTGTCAAAAACAACCTCCCTCTTGCAGGTGTGAATTTTTCCTTGTTTTTCTGCTTTGTTGTTTTCTGCTTCTCGCCTCTGTCCACGCCAGGGTTCCTGCGGATACGGGTTGTTGTCCACACTTTATTTTTACTTCTTGCTTCTGTTCATGCTAAGGTTCTCACGGGTATGAGGTTGTCTGTAACACGGTCAATGTTTGTGAGCCTGAGACAGGCCTAGACAGACCTGCCATCAATTCCCACATAGCAAGTTATTTTTTATACCTTTTTGGTGTAGATACACATGCAGACGTAGGACATCAGTTGCCAGAATAGTTGTCAACGAATCCTGTTTCCCTGGAAGGTCAGTTTGTTATTAGTTTCTTTGTCCTGTATCCATCAAGCTTTCTTTGTCCTACCAACTACTCCCACATCAAGGAGGTTTCTCCTGAGCTTAGCAGGCATGTCCCAGGCTCCTGGCTAAGGAGATATATTTGTCAGTATGTCTACCTGATGGTTTTTGTAGTGGCTTCATCAACACTTTTCTGAGTCTGTGGCACATAGTTAGAACTACTTTGATATATTTCCTGTTAGGAAAGTGTCTACTGCTCTTTCCACTGACTTTTGTGAGTTTTGCATATGACCTTGAAAAACCTCTGTCATGGTTTGATGCTGGCCAAATGCCAGGCACCCACGACAGCTGCTCACTCACTCTCCCCTGACACAGCTGGGCAGAGGAGAGAAAAAATTTAACTAAGGGGTCATGACTTGCTATAAGGACTGGGACGAAACATTCCAAGGGCAAAACAGGCTCAACTTAGAAGTACAAAGTGATTTTATCACTAACAAAGTCAGAGGAGGAAAATGAGAAGTAAAAGAAGCCCTTAAAAACAGCTTTTCCCCCCAACTCCTCCCTCCTTCCCACCAATAGCGCAAGGAGACAGGGTTTGAGGGTTTTGGTCAGTTCGTCACCAAGATCATCTTCCACTGCTCAGGGAGAGGAGTCCTTCCCCTGCTACGCCATGGGGTCCCTCCCAAGGGGGAAGGGGGACAGCTCTCCATTAACTTCTCCAGCATGGTTCCAATCTCACAAGCAGCAGTCCTCCCAAAACTGCTGCGGAGTGAGTCACTTGTCCATGGGGTGCAGTCCTCCAAAGACAGGCTGCTCCAGCCTGGAAGCAGGGGCCCCCTCTCTCCACCAAGTCTCCCACTGGATCACAGCCTCCTCTGGGAATCTACCCACCCAGGCATGGGCACCTCCCCCCACGGGTGGATCTTTGCATCCCCTGTGGACCTCCATGGGCTGCAGGAGGACAGCCTGCTTAACCATGATCATCACCACGGCCTGCAGAGGAATCTCGGCTCTGGTGTCTGGAGCACCTCCTCCCCCTCCTTCTTCACTGACCTTGGTGTCTCCATGTTGTTTCTCTCACATGTTCTTGTGGAAGTGCAGTGTGTTGGCTGTGAAGGTTGCTGCCATCGAGATCTTTAGATATCAGTTAATGGGAGACAATTAATGGGAAGTTAAGCTGAACCGCCCTTAGCAAGGGCAGAGACTGATACAGAGGCAAAACTATGTTTACTTTGTGATGGGTGATTAACAGGAGTGATTGGGAATGATGAAGGTGATCAGTAACCTGATGTAGCGACGAGAGGAAACTCACGGCAGTCTCAATATGAGATATAAAGCAAGCTTCATTTATTTTAACGCATGTGCTCTTTATATACTGTTACAGTGCTTATATTTATTAATCACTAATCTACTCGTTAATTGCAGCAGTTACAGCTTACATTTCTTTCACATTCCATTCCCACATCTACAAGGTTTTCTCCCTCATTCTCTGTTAATCATAAGTTTCCTCCCATACATTCTTCACACAGCTGCATCTTTTGATATTTTCTCACGAAGCGTTCCCAAGGGAAGCGAACTGCTGCGGCCTGTACACTGCTGCGGCCTGTACATGGCCTGAGTGCTACTTAGCCTAACAATGATCTTGCTCGCACAAGCCTTCTAATCATTCATGTCCATGATCTTGAAGCCATTGTGTAACAGTAACCCATTAAGACCAAGTTCTTGTAACGGCTAAAGTTATACTTTGTAACAGTATAAAACCATGATGTTTCTGTTCAATAAACGGAACTTTGCGTGAACCAGGCTGAGTCCCTAATACAATGCCGACATGTTCTCACCTCCTCTTCTCTGGCTAGAAAAAATTGTGTCCCACTTTGTTTTGATTTTCTTCTTAAATATGTTATCACAGAGGTGTAACCAACATCTCTAATTGGCCCATCCTTGGCCATCAGCATGTCCATCTCCAGAGCCATCAGGGATTGGCTTTGCTGGCCATGGTGGTACCTTCTAGCAGCTTCTCACAGAAGCCACCTTTGTGCCCCCCCTACCAAAAACCAGGCCATGCAAAACCAACACATTCTACCCCTTGCCTCTGTGAATCACATATTTAAGAATTATCATTAAAATCTACATTTAACATACAATCTTCACTTAAAACAACAGAAAACAACTAAACAGGAAAAAAAGAAAAGTTCCCCACACCAGGTCACAAAAAACCATCATCGCAACATAGAACAAAAGGACAAATTACACAAAATCCACCCCTGGACCCTTCACTACAATTAGAACACAAATACCCCACTATCATTCTACTTAATAACACAGTTTAATACTTGTTTTGCCCATTATTTCTCCCAATAAATATCCTTATCTAAAAGTCCTCATGATTGCCCACATTCTCCACCAAAAATGCTGTGGTTTGACGCCAGCCAAATGGCAGGCATCCACAATAACCTCCTAAAGGCTACAGGATTTTTTGAAACCCCAGCACCATGGTAACTCCATGTTCAGATATGATGTGCACAAATAAAATTTTGGGTGGTTCATATTCCTTGTCTAACTGGCCTTCCATGAGGACAGAACAATCATGACTTTCTGGAGTGAAGGATAGACTTTTAAGTCTATATTTATACTATATCTACAATAGTGACCTCATGGGCTATCATCCGAACTGATAAAGGCTGTGGTAATATGCAGAATAATAACGAGTACAACTTCAAAGAGAAATCCTGCACCCCTTAATTCCTACTTCTACTAATGTTATTAAACAGACAGATGAGGAAGTTGCAACCTATTTTGTGACTTTTTAATTTGATTTGTGATAATATTTGTGTGTAATTGCCATAATCAATTTGCATGCATGCAGTAACTTCGAATCTAAAGTATGTTAAAGAAAGTGTATTTCCATACTGTGTTCTGAAATTGGTAGCAATAATTCCCTAGTCTATTATTAAAGCAAAGAATTTCAGAAGATTGCAAGGGGTCTGGCACATATTTATATAAAAATATTCAGAGTTCTCGAAGGGTCGAAGCTCTTGTACTTCTTGATGTGTACCAACGTTTAACTACTGAGAATCAAGGAAGAACTTTTCCTGCCGTCTGAGCAGACTTTGACTTAACTGCAAGGTCTCTGGCCTTTCAGAGCAGATGTCCCTTGCCCCCACTGGATGATCATACAGCTGCTGCTTCTGTTGTTCTTCAGTTTTTTCATCCTTGGATAAGAAATGGTTTCTTGATGAGCTTCAGCCTTTTAGAACTGTATGTATAAAAATGCTTGGGTATAATATGGTTTTCTTTACTGCAGGAATTACACAGGCAAATAATCAGCTGGAGCACTAACAAGGTATTTACATGCATAATTAGATCACTTGTATGCATAGTGAAAGGAATAAGGGAGTGTCTTTACAAACAAATGACTGGTAAAGATAAGACCTGAGTCTGCTGGTAAGATAACATGGATACTAAGAGATAGAAGAAACAATGGGTAGGATTTCCATAGGAATTTCCCTAATTAGATTTACCCAAAATTGTGTTAATAAACTACAAGAACAGAGACACAAGAAGAAGAAAAGGGGAATGTATATTGGGGATGTCTGTATTAGGGGGGGATGTATATTAATTAGGCATTCCGGGAAATCTGTACCTCTCGAGTACCTCAGCCAATGGGGAAAGAGAGAGGGAACCTGCGGCCGGGAAATTAGGATAAAAGAGGCTGCGTCCTCTATCAATTTGAGAGAGACCCCATGGGAAATGCCCATGACCTCTCCCTTTATTCATGAATAATGTTACAGGACTCCTCTGTCTCCTTTTTGGACATAAACCTCTGGCGTTTGTGGATTAATTTTCCTGACAATAGTTTTATATGCAGCTTGAACCTGAGGCTGAGAACTATGAAGCACCAGGTAACACCATTTCAGTTGAGTTCCTCAGGATTGGTATCAGCCTCTCTCTGTTTCTGAAGATAAAATAGGTATCTGCACATAAATCTTTTAAAGAAAGATCAATAAAGACACAAAGACATATTCAAGCTAACTTCCAGCTACATTCACATATCTGGTACTTTTGTCTGATGGGGTCTGAGAGACTCTTAAATCAGGGACCATAATTAAACATTTGAATTCTCAGATCATTAAATCATAGAATCATGGAATGACATGGGTTGGCAGATGTGCCTGTACTCTCCCTCTCTCTCAAGGGTAAAAGTGAACATTGAACTGATACCCTTTAAAGTATAATCTTTAGTATAATGCCCTGATATACTCTGAACATATGTTCTGGACACTCACACTCCCAAGAAAAGATTTGCTCTCCAGAGGAATGCTTGCACTTTGCTGCAATGTTAGGTTTTCCCAGTGTGCATTACTGGTGTCAGAGCCTGGAAGGATTGATGTCTTGAGATATTTTGGGATGCCTGCATGTGTGGGAGGGGGCAGGTCAGGCTTTGCCCTGGCGAGGAAGTGAAGTGCCCCACACCCCCCAGCCTAAAATTTGTATCCCAGCCTGGCAGAGTTGCCAGTCAACGGCACACTGGAGGCAAGGCCCCAATCTTGCCTAACCCAGCTCCTGAGTGGCCGAATAACCGGAAGTCCCACCTGGGGGGAGGGCCCACGAAGGCCCAGAGGTATTTAAGGCTGAGCATGAGGCAAGTGCATGTCTTGACCCTATCATCCTCTTGGAGTCTCTATCTGAACATTGCTGGAACACAGTAGTTGGTAGCATTACCAGATAATAAATTGCCTACACCTGGTGAGCTAACACAATGCTTGTTTTCCAAAACTACTGGCCTATGGAACTGCACAATGCCCATTGTGGAAGAAGGAGAACTAGAAGTTCACCAGCCTCAGTGTTCTGCCAACTCAGCCAGGTTGACTGGAACATTGAGGTCTACAACCACCAGGGACCACCAGGGAGACACCCAGGACAGAAGAACGCATGTGTAAAGGGAAGGGGAAATATATTAATGATTTCAGGGAAATGATTATCATATGTATGTTTAATCCAGGACAATCAATGAATATGTATGCAAAATGCAGTATAGAAACAGAAACTTTACTGTGCTCAGTATGCACAGCTTTGGGAGGAGCTATCCCCCTGTGCATCTGGCTGAATAAAGAATGCCTGCTTCTTAATGCTACATTGGTGTTAAGGAGTTTTTTCTTATTTTACCAAACTTTTAGTAACAGTTTTGGCAACCTGGGTGGAACAGACTTCTGAATTTCAATGGATCTGTGGGATCTCAGGGCCTCCAGCCAGCACCAAGGGATTCTCAGGGAGAACCATCGATCCCCAGTCCAAAGGAAATTGGAGCAAGACCCCATGTGAGATAAAGGCATTCTTTACTTTGCTTTAAAGGTGTTAATTGTTAACCTGCCTGTAAGGTGCAGCAAAAGCTACACAGGGTTTGGTTTAAAGGTACCTAAGGTGGGAAAAGGGAAGGGTTAGAGTACCTTCCAAAAAGAAGAGTTAGAGTCCCTTCTAAGAGCTCCTAAACAGTAATTGGTTATAATGGGAAACAAAACCTCAAAAGGGGTATCACAGGTGTCACCAGTGGGATGTATCTTGAAACATTGGAAACAAATTGGGGGTGATCCCCTCACACGTGAAAAACCTATTAAGTTTTGTAATCAATGGCAGCCACATTACACACTGGAAGATCAAGAGAAGTCGCCTAAGGATGGAGTCTTACACTATAATACCGTGTTGCAATGTGCCAGCAAGGGAAGCAAGACTCCAGCTCAATATGAGATATAAGCAAGCTCCATTTATTTTACTGCGTGTGCGGTTTATATACTGTTACAGTGCTTATATTTATTGATCACTAATCTACTGGTTAATCACACAGGTTACAATTTACATTCTATTGCATTCCATTCTCACACTTTAAGGGTTCCCCCTTCATTCTTCTTAATCGCAAGCTCCCTCCTGGTACATTCTTTCTCAGCGCTCAAGAGCACAGCTGCGCTTTCTCGGTACCTTTCCCACGGCACTTTCCCAGCGCACTGCCGTGGCCTGTATGGCCTACTTTAGCTAGCAATGGTCTGGCTCGCACAAACCTCCTAAGGATTCACGCCCGCAATCCTGAAGCCATTCTGTGACAGCAATGAATGTTGTTTTGTAGAAGGGAAAATAAGTAGGATGAGGTTCCTTGTGTTGACTTTGTTTTCACCCTAAGAAATCATCCAGAATGTCAAAAGGAATGCAGGAGGATGCTGCAAGATCCATTAATTTTAGCACTTGAAAAGGAAAAGAAAGACAAAGGGTTGAAAAGGTGTTCTACATGCAGCATAGGGCAGAGGTGGCTAAAGTGTGGAAGAAAGGAGGAGGATGATTTAGAGCTCATGGTTGCTCTACGGCAAATTGCACAGGGGGCGAATGATGAATCGCTAGGGAACATGGCTAGATGCATAAGTAGGTCATGGGAGAGTAGACTGGAACAGAGAGAATGCTTTAGGGGTTTGGAGGATTTTAGCCCAATTGCGGGACACACTAGAAGGCAGCAAGGAGATGTTGGAGGGGATGCTGGGGATATTCTGATGGCTCCCCTCTGGCAGGTGGTTGAGAATCCTGTTCCAGTAGCAGTACAGACCTCATTTTCAATTGTGGATTTAACATCATGGAGAAAGGCAGCAAGAGTTTATAGAGAGGATCTGGATAGAGTTGCTAAAGTATTTGAAACCATAATTAGGACTCGGGACCCTGACTGGAATGATATACAAGTGATGCTAGATACATTGTTGGATAGTACAGGAAAAAAGATGGTGTTGTCTGTGGCCAGAAAACAGGTGTAGGAGGCACATGCTAATGGAGACTTAGAAGGAACTGTAGATCAGAATTTTCCTTCAACAGATCCAAGGTGGGACCCTAATTTACCTGAGCCCTAAGATTGTTTAACAAGATATCAGAGATGGATATTGTTTGGTGTAAAGCATGCTATACTGAATGCTATGAACTGGTCAAAACTGTATGAGGTAAAGCAGGACAGTACTGAATCCCCTACAACTTTGATGGAACGATTGAAGGTGCCTGCCAGAAAATATACTAATCTGGATCCTGAGAATCCAGGAGAGGCTGTACAGTTAGCAACTATCTTTATAGGGCAGCCTGCCCTGGATATTTGAAGGAAACTCCAGAAACTGGAAGGAGTGGAGTCGTGTGACTTAGGACAGTTGTTAGATGAATCTTGGAAAGCATATAACAGGGATAGGGAAAAAGAACTGTGGCAGGCTAGAAGGGAAAGCAAGAGACATGACAAACTGCTTGTGACTCTGGGGGTGGCCAAGGGACTTGTGGAGGGTACTACAGGACTGGCCAAAAAGGGAGGTCGGGTGAGGGGAACAAGGGGAAGGGGAGGTGGTAGGCTCCCACCATTTCCCTGACAATAGTAAGGGGAAGACCAGTGTGCATGATTAGCACCAAGCAGGCCCAGAGACACTTCAGAGACAAAGTCAGAGAAGTGGGTATTTGCTTTATTCGGCACACCGGGTGTGGGGGATTCCCTCCTCCAAACGCACACCCTTGGCACTTCCAACAACACAATATTATGGGCAAAATTCATGAATATTCATCACATTCCCCAGGATAGGAGTGATTATACAAATCATTTCTCGGAAGTCATTAATATCATCAGCATGTGTGCCATGCATGCGCTGTGTGTCCTGGTGGTCTTTGGGGGTCTCCTCAGATGAAGATTCCAGTAGTCTTCATCACAATGCACTTTCCACCTTTCTCTCTGGAGCACGCGCAGTCCTTTATGGGATGATTCAGTGGTTTGTGTGCTGGCTTCAAACAGATTCTTGTCCCTTATCTTGACAAGATTAAGGGAATGTTGTTTTCTAGGTTTTAGAATTCACATATTCTGTCTCTCAATAGTTAACTTGAGTTACCTATTGATTACCCCTTTCTCATGCACTCTGCAAGGAAAAGGAGCATTGGAAACGAGAATGGCCACAGACCGGAAAGCTGGACCCAGTCTTACAGGGCGTTACATTAGAAGATGAAGATTGAACAGACCAGGGGAGTCTACCCTAGCTGAACCCCTGGTTACATTGGGGCTGGGGAAAGAAAAAGTGGAATTTTTGGTGGACACAGGAGCAACTTATTCCATATTGAATACATGTAAAGGGAAGCCTAGTAGGGATGTGGTAAATGCAATTGGTGCTACAGGGAAAAGCGAAAGTCAGTCCTTTTAAAAACCCATGAAATTTAAATTCGGAAAGAATGGGATTACTCACCAGTTTCTATATATGCCCAAATGCCCAGTCCCCTTGCTGGGGAGAGATTTATTGGGAAAATTGGATGGTCAAATGATGGTCAAATAATTTTTTGGGATGGGGAAATACAAATTCAAATACCAGAATCAAAAGCCATGGAGGCAAGGATTTTTCTGTTATAGGAGTCAAATGAATTGGAAGAAATCCCAGAGGAGGTAGAGAACACTGTGACCCCGTTGATATGGGCAACTGAAACACCTGGACAATCAAAAGCAGCCAAACCAGTGGGGATTACTCTCAAACCTGAAGCTAAACTTGTAAGGCAAAAGCAATATCCTATTAAGTGGGAGGTGAGGAAGGGGCTGGAAAAGCTTATAGAAAAATTTTTAGAATATGGATTGTTGAAGGAGTGTGAATCAGAGTATAACACACCAATATTACCAGTTAAAAAGCAAAATGGGGAATATAGGTTAGTGCAAGATGTAAGGGCCATTAATAAAATAGCACCAGATATTCATCCAGTAGTAGTTAATCCGTACACACTTTTGACAGCACTAAAAGGGGAATATAAATGGTTTACAGTGACTAATCATAAGGATGCCTTTTTCTTCATACCCTTGGAGGAAAATAGTCAAGCAATATTTGCTTTTGAATGGGAAAGCCCCACCTCTGGTGATGCCTTAAATCACTAGTAAAAATTTTGAGGCGCAGACATGCAGTATAGGAAAAGGGTATTACCTTGGTTTAATAGGATCCCAGATGCACACTGACGACCAAGAGAGCGACGATATCCCCGTATACAATTTATGGACAGCCTAGATTAGCATACCTATCTAAAAGTCTCCAATAAGAAGTCTAACAAATGAAGTAATTGCCCCCTTATTAAAATTACCTCCCCCCAAAAAGGTTACAACTTAGTTTACAAAAACATGTCTCAGTGATGGGGCTCTGTTCAAGGTTGGTGCCTCATGCTCTTGAGATTGTGGGGTTTGTTTCGTCTTCTCCAAAGAATTCTGAGCAGGGCAAGGGTACTAGGGTTATAAACATGTAGGGTCAAGATACAGGGAGTAAAAAGTACAGGAATGGGGAAGGGTAAATGGATTGTATAAAGAGAGTATAAAAGTATAATGAAAAAGGACAAAAACCCATCAGGCATCACTGGACACAAAGTTCAGTTAACCTGGACCTTCCTACTGCAGGGATTTAAAAATAGTCCAACAATATTTGGAAATCAACTAGAAAAAGAGTTAGAACAATGGAAGAAAAATATCACCAGAGGAGCAGTTTTACAGTATGTGGATGACATTCTGCTGGAAGCAGAGACCCAAAAACAATGCCTACAAATGACCATAAATCTGTTGAGCTTTCTGGGACAGAATGGTTACAGAGTAACTAAAAGAAAAGCTCAAATGGGAAATACAATTGTGAACTATTTGGGCTTCGAGATCACTCAAGGGCAGAGAATTCTTGGCCTTGACAGAAAGGAAGCAATCTGCCAAACTCCAGAACCACGGAATATCCGAGAATTATGAGGCTTTCTGGGAGTGGGCAGGTGGTGCCAGTTGTGGATATTAAACTATGGACTTTTAGTGAAGCCCCTCTATGAAACCCTAAAAGAAACAAAGGAAGAGCAATTGGTGTGGACTCCCAAGTGCCAAACTGCCTTCCAAGAACTGAAAAAGGCATTAATGACAGCACCTGCATTAGGGCTTCCTGATTTGACCAAACCCTTTGAACTGTTTTTACATAAGAGGCAACATTTAGCCCTGGGGGTCCTGACACAGAAGCTGGGAACCTGGAGGAGACCTGTAGGCTATTTCTCCAAACAGCTGGACAACCTGAGCAAAGGATGGCTAGGATGCAACTGTTCTACTGATCCAAGAGTCCAGGTAGCTCACGACTGGACAGCACATAACTGTTTTTGTCACTCACATGGTGATATCCATATTAGAACAAAAGAGGGGGCATTGGCTATCCCCCAGCAGGATGCTCAAATACCAAGTTGTGCTTTTGGAACAGGATGATGTTGAATTAAAGATGACAGCAGCCACGAATCCAGCTCTGTTCCTCGATCCAAAGGCAGTGGATAAGGGAGCCCTGGCACATGATTGTCTCTAAACTATCTAACAGGTATATTCCAGCAGAACTGATTTGTGATATGAGCCAATAGAGAATCCTGATTTAGAATTATTCCCAGATGGGAACAGTTTCGTGAAGGATGGAAAATGGATGGCAGGATATGCAGTGGTGACTGCTACTGAAGTATTGGAAGCTCAATCTTTACCAATTAACACGTCAGCACAAAAGGCAGAAATAATAGCACTAAAACAAACTTTGAATTTGGCAGTGGGCAAAAGAGTGAATATTTGGACTGATTCTAGGTATGCATTTGGTGTAATTCATGCCCATGGAGCTATATGGAGGGAAAGAGAACTGCTATCAGCTCAAGGATCAGCTATTAAACACAAAGAAGAAATTTTACAACTTTTGAAGAAATTCAAAAACCAAAGGAGGTGGCAGTAATGAATTGCAAAGCACATCAATTTGGACAAACTCATGTTGTAGTTGGAAACTGACTGGCAGACAAAGCAGCTTGAAGAGTAGCTGAAAAAGGCATCCTAATGTTAGTACCACAAAAACAAATTGACATATCTGAATTTAAGCCTAGTTATGGCAGTGAGAATCAGTGCTTAGCAAACACATTAAAAGCCACTAAAAATTGGGGGGGGGGGGTAATGGGTAACAGACAGCGAACAGATTATAATTTCAATTTCTATACTGAGGAAAATAATGGAGAAAGAAAACAACAAAACCCACTGGGGAATTTAGTCCATGATATCTAGTCTCAAAAACTCTTTATTTAGTGTAGGAATGACTGAAATAGCAAAATCAATCTTAGTGAAATGTCCAATTTGTTTAAAAAGCAATCCCATAAAAAAGAAGAGGCCACCTCCTGGAACAATTAAACAAGGAAATTCACCTGGACATTATTGGCAAATAGATTTCTCTGAATTACCCAGACAAAACAGATATAGGCATCTTTTGGTTTTGGTAGATAGATTTTCCATATGGCCAGAAGCCTTTCCCTCTTGCACCAATAAAGCTAGGGAAGTGGTAAAAATCAAACTGAAAGAAATCATATTGAGATTTGGGGTGCCACTTGGGATGTCCTCAGATAGAGGCCCACATTTTATAGCAGATGTGGTGCAGCAGCTGAGCAAAACCCTACATATAAAATGGGATTTACACACACCTTGGCGACCACAGTCAAATGAGAAAGAGGAAAGGATGAATCAGACTTTGAAATGACAAATTAGCAAAATGTGCCAAGAAACTACCTTAAAATGGCCATAGGTCCTTGCTCTGGCTCTTTTGTGAGTCAGAATTCAGCCGAGGTCAAAAACCAAAGTAAGTCCTTGTGAATTGCTGTACAGACAGCCATATCAAACACCATCAATTCCCAGAGAAATGCATTCAAAGGGAGAAACAGATTTGAATCTATACTTAATTTCTTTGGGGAAAACTCTTGCTGGACTCCATCAGTTTATAACCCTATTGGGACCAGTTTCTTTGGATGCACCTGTTCACCCATACAAACCTGGGGACTTTGTATCTGTAAAGACCTGGAACTCTGAACCCTTGAAAGAAAAGTGGAAAGGACTCTTTCAAGTCCTCCTGGTAGCCTGCACTGCATATTAGGTGGAAGGAATCGAACCCTGGGTCCATCACATGTGGGTAAAAGCAGAAACCACACATTAACCACAGCAGAAACCAGACTAATTAACATTGTGGAGTTTTTTGTATATAAATCCTATTGGTTTATGTATATAACACAATTTTCTAGGGGAATATTATTTATTGGATCTAAATAAAGATTATAAATAATTGAATATTTATAATAATAATAGATACTATGTTGTTAATCTCTGGGAAGGGAAATGTAATCTTAAAGCTAGTGCAAGATTTTGGAAGATTGCAGAATGTAACCTCTGTAACACCTTGTTTGCCAACACCAACCTCTGCAGAAGATCCAGTTCCATGGGGAGCTTTAGTCAGCAATTTGACAAAAATTTGGGAACACATGAGAGAAGGAAATAGCACCCATGCCAATTGGACAGGGATGGAAGGAGAATATTCCTTATGGTGGACACATAGGAATGATACTGTTGAGAATTGTAATATCTCGAAACCGGATCTGGAAATAATCTCAGGAAATATCTATTGGCCAACAGATTGCACTAATACATCTTGGGGATGTCAAATACCATAAATATGGAATAGTTCTCTGTAGCGTATGGAATGAGAGACATTCGCTGTATGCGAAATGGATCTGCTTTTATTACAAAGTCAAACAGTATATATAGTTTTTAGCGTGAGAAGTTGTCTCTTAGTTGCTTGCTCAGTCCTTTACAATTCCTCAATACATCTGCCAGGTTTGACAGCTTGTTATTATTCTCTCAGGGGAGAGCATGAAGCATTATCTGTTTCAAATCCTGTGCTTCGGCATCCAGTTCTCATGGGATCATGGGGGCTGCTTCCTCTGCAACTCCACATCTCCCCCTTGGGTTTTTATTGAGGTCATAGATAAAGCTAAGGAAACCATGTCTTGTTTTCGTGTACTTTTAACATTCTTGACTATGTTGAAAAGGACAAGACAGAGAATTAAAAGGATATCACTGCCAAACAACCTAGTCTGATGAAAACCCAAACTTGTAAATCTATTTCAGCGAATCAATTTTTCAGATTCATCCGAGAGAGATAATTTTTTAGGTTTGTCAACACCGTTTGTTCTTCCAGAGCTTGTAAAGCTCTGAGCTGATCTTTTAATTGAGTGTGAACAAATATCTTGTTGTAAAGTTTTATCAAAAGCCCCTCTGAGATGACTTTTAACTGTCTCCCAATTCTGTTCCATTTCATTCCATGGAAGAGACGTTACACACAAGGAATTATGAATATGTTCCCAGTCACAGGGAAGGGATAGGCGAGTTTTTTGGGCCTCAACTCTTTCACCTAACCATAAAAGAGCACTTTCTAAGACGTCTAATCTGGCCATTATTTCTTCATCAATTTGTTCTTGTGTTTGTAATTCTTGTGTAATATTAGTTAACGCTTGTCCCACAGTATGGGCAGTTTGAATGGAATTTGTCAAGGTTGCGACAGCCACAGAAGCTGTGGTTAATATTATTACAGCAGAAACAATAGCAAAAATTAGCCAACCAAGAAATTTGTGAACGCATTTCTTACTCTTTTGGATTTCATCTGGGACTAGTCAGGATAACTGTGAAAGACCATCTTGTCCTTCCCAAGTCCAACTTAAATTTATAGGTACCCAGATTTCAGGTCTTCTTTTAAATGGAAGAAGGACAGAATAATTACGCATATCATCTTAGATTACACTATTTAAAAACAAAAGGGTTAGTGGATAAAAAATACAAACCATTTTTATAATCTATCAAAAAATTGTTAGTTAAAGCAAAAACATACAGGTGTGAAGTGCAAGTCATTAGTAATTAATTCTGTAGCAGTGTTAGATTGCCAATTGTGGCATTCCTATCCATTTTTACCTGGTATATCTTATTGCCAAAAGCAGGTAACAACATTTTCCATAAATGTTTATGAACACGTGATTGATTATTGTCTAGATAATATTGAATTAACAGCCCGGCCATACCATCATCATGCCAAACAATACTGCAGTTTGCCTTTTGGGTTGGGAGAATGATTGTATTAGTCCCACTTTCTCTAAAGATACCATGTGGACCCCAATCAATTATTTTTCCATACAGTAAGAATTGTTGTTGTGGTCATTGTCCTATGCACAATGTCCATTCCAAACGCCGTATACTGGAAATGGGTGTAAAATGACATTTGGGGAAATATTGTGGAGTGGCATCCACAGATTTGTTAGACAGGATGGTTGGTAATGTAATAGCAGTCAACTTTTTTGCAGTCTCCAAGTGTACATATATTAAATGTAATTGCATAGAAAAATTAGCACAAAGTAAGGGTAAGAGGGTACTTGTCTGATTCCACATTAAGCATGTAGGCAGTAAATCAGTTATATAAGTAGCATTGCTAATATACGTATCTACAACATCCTGATCTAGGGGAGGAAGCCAAGTTCCTCCTACCCATTCCGTTTCATTGTTGCTGAGGGGGGTTTTGGATCTGACCATGTGAGTGGTCAGAACAGTGGTGGCTCGAGAATGTGGGCCCAGTACATTCTTCTTTCCCCTGCTTGATGGCAGTATAGCAGTAAAAAAGACAAAATTCATTGTTGTCATCCTTGGCTTGGTTTGATATACCTCGCTGGGATCCAATATGGACCTGTGGACAAGGAAACACAGCCATAGCCTCTCCCCCAAGCAAATAGTGGAATTGGACCTTTCCACTGACGGTTATGTACATTTTTGTATGTAACTTCTGAGTGAACTCCTTCTCCATCAGCGGTCTGACCTAGGTGTCTCTGATGTGCTGCCAAATCATCTCTAGTGGAAAGATTCAGAAAACTTAAAACATAGGTTGCCTTGCCAAGCTGCTATTGAGGGAGCATACCTACTGGGTTCCCCCTTTTTGTTTTTGCAGCATGTTTTTAAATGTATAATGTGCCCTTTCCACTATGGCTTGTCCTGGTGGAGAATCTGCAATACTTGTGATGTGTTTGATACCCCAAATGTGGAAAAATTCTTGTGCTTTATGAGATGTATATGCAGGTCCGTTATCTGTTTTTATCTGTTGAGGGGCCCCCATTGTGGTAAAAGCACATAGCCAGTGTCTAGTGGCATCTCTGGATTTCTCTCTTTTGTGGGCTGTTGCTACTATGAATCCTGAAAAGGTATCAATGGAAACGTTGACATATTTAAAAGTCCCAAAGCTCGATATGTGTGTTATATCTGTTTGACAAATGTTGTTAGGTTTCAACCTTTATGGGTTTGTAGCTAATGTTTGTGACAAAGAAAGTCTTGTACATTGTGAGCAAGTATTCTCTATATCTCATGTTTGCTGCAAAGTTAAATAAAATTGTGTTTCTTTTCTTCGCTGGCTATCGTGCTAATGAGGGACACAGAGACCCCAGGCAGGTGCAAAGGAGAACCGTTTCTTGGAAAAAAACATGGTCTTTTTAAGCAGTTAACTGGTTATCAGTTTACATAGTTTTAAGGCACAACAAGCCCAAGTCAATCAACCACCAAACACCACGAGGTGGACACGTGAATGTCACGCAGCAGTCTCTCAGGTTCTCACTGTGATAAATACATACTAATATAGTGTTGGCTTTTCGTAGATATTCATTGTGTGTATGGTTTTATTCTTTTTACAGAAGTAGTCTTGTCATAAAGATAGAGGTATATAACCAATGTTTTAATTTCTGTTATGAACTAGATTTCGATATAGTAGTAAAAAACTAATAAAAGTAGTTTAAAAGACTTTCCTTTACTAACCACCCTACCTGCTTGACTGGATAACACCCAAAAAGAAGACCTGCTACTGATACCTGACTATCAGCCTATAACCAGATGCAAGGACTACGGACCCAAGCCCAAACTGGGAGACGATAACCACGACTGGAAGAAACCACAGCCGAAAAAGCGCATGCTCTAAAAAGGCGGGACCAAGGAGGAGCCATGCAAAACAGTTCTTGGAACATGCAAAATAGTTTTGAGAAAAGTTTGAATATGCATGAATGCTTATGAATAGGCATAAGGCTGACGCAATACAAAGATTATTTAAGACGACTCCCTCAATGGCAGGTGTGCTTCTTGGCTCAAAGCCAAGCACCCAGCGCTGTTTCTTTGCTTTATTGTTTGTTGTCCCCTATTGTCTTTTATTAAACTTTTTAAATTTTAACAGGAGAGTGAACTTTGTTTTTCACATCACGCAGTAATTTCTCAGGTTCTCATGTCTCTCTATTCCAGCTGAATCATTCTCCCATAGTTCCCTTCTACTTTGCCTAAGTGACAGGCCGGAGCCATGTTACAAGGCCTTTTCCATTACAAAGCCTTACCTATCGATAACAAAATTGTTTGGCTAGTGCTCGGGCATTCTGGTGATAGAAATCATGAGAAAGTTTTGCCTGCTCTAATTTTTGTGTAACAGTAACTGTCATAGCAAGAGCATCTGCTTTCGCATTACCTTCCACTATAGGTCCAGGCAGAGCGGTGTAGGACCTGAAATGCAGAATGTAATACTCATCAGACCTGTGAAATAAAAGGTTCTACAAAGTGGTTAACAACACAAAAAATCTTTGTGAGAGACTTCCTTCAGGAAGGAGTGCTCAATTCTCTCGACGATTCCTGTAACATAAAGAGAATCACAAACAGTATTAATATGTTCCTGTGAGAAGAGACAAAATGCCTCTACCACAGCTGCCTGCTCGACTAGCTGGGTGGATCCGGGTTGAAAGGTTATTGAATGCTCCCATTGTCCCATGTCATTTTTCCACAGGGTCACTGCTTTGTGTGTTTTTCCTGACCCATCAGTGAAAATAGTTTTTGCATCAGGCATAGGCATCCTTGATTGCAGCCTCCACGGTTGAAAGGGGAGTTCTTTCACGGATTTTAACAGAATATGACAAGGCATTGAATGGACAAATTTACCATTATAATCAGCTAAGGCAATTTGAAATAACACTGAGTCCCTGAATAGGTTTTCTAATTCTGTAGCAGTAATAGGAAGATGTATGACTGCTGGATCAGGTCCTGACAGGCTCTGGCATCAAAGTTGTCCCATTGACAGCAGCCAAATAAGCATCTCAAGTTGAGTGGTTATAGTTTTTGTGAAGGTGTGTGGTAGAAAAATCCATTCTAATAGCCAGAGACGATGTTCATCACATTGACCAATGAGAGCATAAGGTTGAAAAGACTGCAGAATTAGGAACAGCCACAAAGGCGAAATCAGGTTCTGATGCGTGGCAAAGGATTTATTGATTTTGTCATTTACATGTGCCAAAGCCTCTTGGGCACTCTTTGTTAACTGCTTAGGGGAGGAAAAATCTGGGTCCCTGTCGCTGTTGAGCCGCTAGCTGAGAAAAAACCCAGGTTCTCAGACAAGAAAAGAGAAAAAGTGCATTTATTATTTTGATTTCCATATATATAGAGTTTTCAGAGGTCACCCAGATTGGTCAGCCAGAAACCTCCCCCTAGGCCTAATTGGCCAAGCCCAAACTGCCCTAATCTGGAGACGCTGTTTGCAAAACATCCAAACTTTATCTTTGTTTATGAAACGTAGCAAAAATGTTCTCACGAGAAAGACCTGTGCTAGCCACAGGTCCCCTTTTAATAATTGAAACAAAGGGGATAATTCTTCCTTGGTAATTCCCAAAAAGGGACAATTCCAACTAATGGTGCTCAATAACTTTTGCAAATCATTTAATGTGCATATGTCAGTTTTTAAAGTTCCTGGCTGTGGGGTAACTGTTGTTTCTTGTCATTTAAAGCCCAGGTATTTCCAAGGAGGTTCTGTTTGGATTTTTTCTGTGGCTATGCATAAGCCTCTGCTGGCAAGCATTATTTTTAAAGCAGCAAGACAATCCTGCAACAGTAAAGAACTCTCAACAGCAATCAAAATATTGTCCATGTAGTGATACAGCAAAACAGATGGATATTTTTGTCATAGTGGTTGTATTGCTGAGTGAATGACAAATTGACAGATAGTAGGACTGTTTTTCATACCTTGAGGTAGCACAACCCACTGGTATCATTCCATGGGAGCCTCATGATTGACAGATGGAAGAGAAAAGGCAAACTTAGGTGCATCATCTGGATGTAAAGGAATTGTGAAAAAGCAGTCTTTTAAGTCAACTATTGTTAATTCCCAGTGTTCTGGAATCATTGTAGGGTTAGGTTTTCCTAGTTGTAATGGTTCCATAGGTGACATTACAGCATTAACTGTCCTGAGATCCTGTAAAATCCTCCACTTTCCCGATTTCTTAGGGATAACAAAAATAGGTGTATTCCATGGGCTGGTGGAAGGCACTAACTGGTCCAATTGTAGTTGCTCTTGTATGAGAATCCAGGCCTGGTGAAGCCACTTGCCTCTGAGGGGCCACTGATTGACCCAAATAGGTTTACTTGAGAGCCAAGTTAGTTTGAGGAGTGTCTTTTTATCAGTGGCCCCTATCAAAAATGTGTTGAAATTATTAAACCCTATTGAGTCATTAGATTTCATCCCCACAGAGTGCCTGGAATCAGGAGTACATACGGCCTCAGAGTGGCAGTCTTGCTCTCTGGACCGATGATCTGCAGCTCTTTTGCTGACTGCCAAGGTACCTGCTGTCCTCCAGAGGGTACCACAGGCCACTTGGGGGGCCATTCCTTCTGTGCTATGATAGATACATCAGCTCCGGTATCCACCAGTCCTGTAAAAGACTTAGAACCTATTTGACAAGTGAGTAATGACTGTTGTACCCCTATGATTTTTGACCAAAATATTTGCGGGGTACCTGTACTCCCAAATCCTCCTGCATTTTGTTGCTGTTGTAAGATCCGTGCTGAGCAAGGAATTGCTGGCAGCAGTACTAATTGTGCCAATCGGTTTCCTTGTACCACTGTACAGGGAGGATTGGGTGTCCAAGCCATGATTTTGAGTTCCCCTTTATAATCTGCATTGATGATTCCTGGTAATATAAACAATCCTGTTCTGGTGGTTGAAGAGTTACCTAATAATAAAGCATGAGTTTGAAATTATAGTGGACCGAAACCAGCAGTGGATAGCAGATGAACAGAGGTATCATTTAGGACTGTGGTAGCACTGATGGCCAGGTCCAAGCTGGCATTCCTGGGGGTGCCCCTTGCAAGATTTGTGCTTGTATTGACATCTGATTGAGTGGGGTCCCTTTGGATTGGAGGGCACCAGACTGCATGCCCTCTTTCAAGTTTCCCTGCTTTGGGAGGGGGTTCCCATCCTTGTCAAACTTCGACTGGCACTGGTTGCCCTAATGAAACCCCTTTTTGCAGCAAGGGCAAGGCTTATTGGGCTTTTTATTGCCTTTTTGTCCTTTTGGACACTGTTTTCTAATGTGGCCCTCTTCCCCACATTCAAAGCACTTAACAACTGCTCTGGCCACTTGCAGCTGTTGGCCTATGGCAGTAGCAATAAGTTCTGCTTTGAATTGATCCAAACCGATATTAGCTCATGCCTTGATATAATCAGAAAGTTCAGCATCAATGCCATTACATATCAGGTCCAGGGCTTTTTTACGGTCATTGTTAGCATTTTCATAAGAAAGGAATTTTAAGACAGCATCAGCTGCTGCCTGCATATCAATTTGCTGCTTAATGGCTGATTGCAATCGGTCAATAAAGGTAATATATGGTTCCTGAGACCCTTGCCTAATGGCAGCAAAACCAGGTTCTAATTTTTTTGTATCAGGTACTTTTTGTAGTGCACGTGAGGCAATAACAGCAGCCTGTTCCCAGGCCTGTGGGAGCAATTGCAATTGGGCACGAGCTGTGGCATGCATGCCAGTACCTGTGATTTGGGGGGTAGATATATTGATTGGGGGTTGCTGATTTGCATTATTCAATGCCTGAGTTTGAGCCATATCTACCAATTCCATCCACCAAACAGAGTATTGTCCCCCTGTCAAAACTGTTTTAAAGAGAGATTTCCAATCCAGGGGTGATATCGTATGAGCTTTGGCGATGGCATCTAATAAATTCATAGTAAAGGAGGAGTGTAAACCATTTTCCTTCACTGAGTTCCTTAGTTCCTTTAGCATTTCATATGACAATTGGTTGTGCTGAGGATTTTGATTTTGATACACAACCGGCATAGCATGATAAAGTTCAATATCACCTTCTTTTAAATCCCATCTTTGGCATTCCTGTATAAACCTTTCTGGTTCAGGCCCTGCGGGTGGCAGTGTGTCCTTGTCATAGTCAGTAAAGGAATATGATGGGGCATAAGGCGCTGGTCGATTTACTGCAGCCTTTCTGCGTGGAGTTTGTAAAATTTCTTCTGCACTAGGACCAGTTGCTACCAAAACACGTACTGGGGCTAGAGGAGGATACAAATTTGATTCTTGCTCAGGATCAATAGGACCAGGATCAAAAGGATCCTCTCTGGATTGTTCTCCTCAGGTGAAGTCTCATTAACAATAACAACAGTATCTGACAGGGGTGCAGGCGGGGTGTCTGCAAGAATGCCATCTGCTTCCTTAAATTCTTGCAGAGTAGTATATACCATACGCGAAGTAATTATATCATTGGGGTGGATATAATGATGAACCATACACAATTTGACTCTTCAAATGGAAACTTTAGCAAATGCAACTCAGTTGGGGTTCACTGAAATAAATGAACAATTACAAGCTACAACTAAAATTACTTTAGAAAACAGATTGCCTTTAGACCTATTGCTGTTACATGAACATGGACTATGTGGTTACTTGAATTTAAACAAGACTTGTGGGCACATTCCAAATGTGACTTCTAAATTGGATGATCAGATAGAGAGGATAAAATTGGTTGCTGCATCTAACAGAGAATTAAGGGCAGGATTAGAAAGTAACTTGTAAACTAAATATTTAAAGGATTTAGATTTTCTCTGACTAGTTGGTTGTCTTCACTTTTGCAAAGTATAATTGTGATTATAGAAATTATTGCGATTATGATGCTTACTTTAGGCTGCATAAAAAACATGATTGCTAATGCAATGCACGGAACTTATATGATGTTAGTAAAAAAGCAAAGTGAGGCTTATGAAAGCTTGAAGGGAAGACAAGCTTCACAAGCATCAAAGGGGAGGAGAATGTTGCCCGATGGAACATTGTCTACACCTGGTGAGCTAACACAATGCTTATTCTTGAAAAACCACTGGCCCATGGAACTGCACAATGCCCATTGTGTAAGAAGGAGAACTGGAAAGCAACCAGCCCAGTTGTGCCAAGTTTTACCAGTTCACCAATGAGTCAAGTATGATTTTGGGGTCCCTGACCACTATGGACCACTAAAGAGACCCCCAGAACAGAAACACTCATGCGTAAAGGGGAGGAAAAATATGTTAATGATTTCAGGAAAATTATTATCATATGTATGTTTAGTCTGGGACAATCAATGAATATGTATGTAAAATACAGCATATAAATGGGAACTTTGCTGTCTTCAGGATGTACGATATTTTGGAGGAGATATCCCCTCATGCATCTGGCTGAAGAAAAAATGCTTGCTTTGTGGGAGATAAAAGCTTTACTGTTGGGTCCTGTTCGCTTCTGTTAAGACGCCTCCTGAGTGAGGCAGTGATTGGTTAGTTTGATGTGTCAACACTGCATGATCTGGGAAGTGATTGGATGGGAAGGCGCGTGATTGGCAGTGTGCACAGCCAATCTGTGCCTAGCCCGCCTAAATGGAGAGTATAAAAAGGCTTGGTTTCCTGCAATAAAGAGATTTTCTACAAACCATCCAAGGAGATCATTGCTTTGTTCCCCGACGCTACAAAATGGCCGGCCCAAATCAGGACCAATGAAAGGCAGTGGAAAGAAGTAGACTGCAACCAGTAGCATCTCCCTGCTGGACTAGGGATTGGTCAACCAAGGAAAGGTCTGGAAAAGGAACTCAAAACTCACGCTTGTCACCTATCAGGTGAGCAGCAGGAAAGAATGGGAGGAAAAATATACCTGGACAAAGACAGAGCCTAGATACTATGAGGGGCTCTTGCATCAGCAGAATCTAGACATCTCTGATGCTAAGTTAAGTGCCTTGCAGGACTGGATGTCCATGCATGTTAAAGACTTCTCTTCTGCCGAGATTTTTGAATTGGAAGCCTGGCAGGTAGTGGGACAGAGACTCTGATATCGCCAGAAATGCCGAATCCGAGGCTTGCAGCCATGTCTCTACATGGGCAATGATAATGGCGGCTTTTAAAGAAAAGCTCACCGAAACCAAAAAGCAAGTGAATGACCACCATTTTGAAACCAAAAAGAACACGAATGGCAGACATTTTGAATTCAAAATCAGCGTGAACCACCATTTTGTGTCTTCAGAAATGGATTCCCCTGGGCCATCCACCCCGCCCATGCCTAGTTTCTATTCCGAGGTCAGTCCATCCCCCATGGTTCTGCTTGATTATGAGAATCCTGACCCACTCAGTCGTTTCAACTGATTTGCCTCAATCGAGCCCAGAGACACTTCAGAGACCAAGTCAGAGAAGTGGGTATTTGCTTTATTCGGTGCACCAGGTGTGGGGGAATCCTTTCCACCAAACACACACCTCAATACCACCAAAGGCACAGTGTTATAGGTAAAATTCATGAATATTCATTACATTCCCCAGGATAGGAGTGGTTATACAAATTACTTCTCATAAGTCATTAATATTATTAGCGATTTCTTGTGCTCGATTTCAAAAGGATTCCTTTTTCCCCCTTTTATCTTGATAAGATTAAGGGAATCCACAAGGCCAGAACTGTTATCAGCCTTCAGCCCTGGACGGGCGCCGTGCTGGTGGAAGGGGCAAAAGCTCAAAGAAATAAGGATGGTTGAAGTGCAAATAGATTTGGGTTATCTATTTGACCACTTCTTTCTCAATCCCCCTTTTCTTTTTGCAATTTGTAATTCTTTACAAATCTTGTATGTCATGAAATTAAGTACCTTTCTCTATCTTATATCTAAGTTTGTACTTTTGCCATTGAGCCTAAGCATCGTGATTCCAAGTACATAATATCATACAACAATAACTACTAATACAAACAGTAAGTAATAATGCAATTATACAAATAACTATTACAAACAATTGTTTAACTATGCTGTAAGTTTGTCCCACACCTCTTTAAAACCCCAAGAAGTGTCATCTAAAGTGATGTGATGCAATTTTTGCGTTTTGTCCAAAATTGTCTGCAAATTTGTTTCTATTTGTTTATTCAAGTACAACAAATCTAATGCGAGTCTATTTTGCATGGCTAGTTGTGAGATGATCTTAATCTCGATTTGCTCTTATTTCATCTTATTGCACAGTGACTTTGCCATCCCAAGGGCAAAACTTTATGGGCACTGTGTTCAAATATCTAATATCAACTTTGCCCTGGGGGCACTGGCCAACTCTTGGGCTATGGTCTTACCTTAGTTTGATTTTTATTTTACATATTAGCCTCCCTATAGGTCTAGAATTTTGAGCAGTTATTTTGAAGAAAAAGAAGAAAGACAGAATCTATAGAAATTCTAAGAGGAATGTTAATTCTTTTGGCTTTCTTGGGCTTTCCATCCCCCAGCGGGTTTCTCTGGAGTCAGGGATGGGGAGAATGGAGCACTGCCTCTGCTGTGTCCATGGCTGGACCTCACTGCAGGGCTGGGATGCTCTGGGGGTGAGGTAAGGAGCAGTTCACTGTCTCACCAGGGCAAGGCCTGACCTGCCCCCTCCCCACACACACCACACACACGGGCATCTTGAAGTGTCTCAGAGACATTAATCTTTTCAGTTTTTGGCAGCCCACATCATGGCTCCAGACAGTGATAGGGAGCACTGATAGATTTTCTCGCTTGTAAAATGGGGTACTTTTCTTCCCCACCTTGGTGGAATTTCTAGCAAACAGAGCAGAAAGGAAAGAGGAAAGCATAAATGATAACTGACTAAGACTCTCATACTGTTAGTTTTCTTTGCTTGTGATCTAATTAGGCTCTTTCCCCCCTTTTTTCTATTCTTTTATTTTACTCTCCGTAAATCTAGATTATCTTTCAATTCACAGAAAAAATATGCTCACAAATATTAGCTACACACAAAAATCAACAGACATTCAGGATCTTTTCTATATGATTTTGCGAGCTCTTTCCAGGACCTCAAATGTGCTACTGAAAAACGGCATTTTTAACAATCCGCCTCGGCCACTTGCTGAAGTGGGGTTTGAATTACCCATCCTCCCTTCCCTTTTTGGTAGGAATTTTAGCAGACAGAGGAGAAAGGAAAGAGGAAAGCATCATATGAACAGTAACTGCTATTTTAAATTTAAAAGCATCTTTTAAATTGCAGAGCCCAAACCCTGGCAGATTGGTCTATGACTTTTAGCGATTTTTCAAAGGCAGTATTTTCCTTTTGTGGGGCTTAGCATTCTCAAACACTGGACAAACAAATATGCATGTAACAGCAACAGTTAGAAATGTGACAATTACTAATACTTAGTAGAATAGCCAGCCATCCTTTTGAAACCTTTTCATTTTAAAATAAAATTATTTTTGCAATTGTTATACTTCATATTTGCAAATTTAGATTTAAGTCCATAAGCTAATGTGGCTGTTGTTTCATGTGCATGCATTAAAAGGGGTATAGCTTTCTTTTTTCTTTTTTTCTGGCTTACTTACCCCTTTGCATCTGAAGCTATACTTGCTATCACAATTATTACAAGGTTTTGCTAGGATAGCTGACTGTGGATAACACTGTTCTGGAAATACAAAAAGCAAAACCATTTAATGTGTTTCATTTTGGCGTTGCAGCTTTTAACCAATTTACTGTATATTATATTGTCCAATATGGTTCTTTTGTGTCCTCTTTGTCTGGAGTTTCACATTAGAGAGGAGTCTTTGGCCATAGATCTCACAGTCATGAGGGAAGTCATCAGTTCTTTTTGCTTCTGTGGTTTGAGTGGTGTTATGATCCAATTATTAAGGTTCTTTGGAAATACCTCTGCCCAAATTAAGGTACAAACGAGACCATACGCCAATCAATAGTATGGGTTTTATTTGATAGTAAATATGAGAGAGAGAGAGAGAGAAGAAAAGAGAGAAAAGGGGGAGTAGGGAGAAAGATGGGGGGACAGAGAGGGACAGGGACAAAGAAGTATCACCACTCCGTGGGCCCCACTGGTGTCCTGATGTCCTTTTCAGCTGGTCTCGGTGGTGGAAGTCCCCCAAGAGCACAGAATGCCATGGGTTAATATACACTCAGGCCAGGTGGAAATGTCCAGGCATGTTCCCCCGGGGGGAGGGGGCAGCCTCTAGCAGCAGACTCTGCTTGCATCACGTGCACTTCTGTGGTGCAAGGCGTCTGGGGAGCACTTTGGGGGGTCTGTGATGGATTGTGACGCCCTCTCAGCTGCCTCTCACGTGAGAGTCCCATGGATGTGGCTTGTGGGGTTGGGGGTTCCACAGCTGGGCCAGTATGTGTAATGGAGGATGAGTGTATATTGCCTCTAACCAGAGGTTACGCCATCCTCCTCCCCCCTTCAGCTGGGGGGTAAGACTGTGCAAACCTGGCTTCTGTGAGCTGTGCTCTGCCCCCACCCCAAACTCAGCCAGAAATGATTCTCAGTACAGCTGGTGGCTTCAGCCTCTGTGGACGCATTCCTTTCCCTCAGACTGAGATGACTGAACAATAGGCTTTTCCCTTTATCTAATCTCAGTAGTTTGGCTCTCAGTCCAAAGTCCCAGTCAGGTATCCTCAGGGAGGCTTCTTTGATCAAAACTTTATATCAATGTTTGAGGCATGAACTATTTTCAGTCTCTGACAAGTGGCTCCTTGTCTCACGTCTGGACACACTTAGGAAACAAACTTGCACAGTGATAACACATGTTAGAGTGGGGAGAAGGATGAATTCTTGCCTCTTTCAACTCACCATTGGAAATTCTTACACAAATCAAGTTTCTAATAAGTGAGAAATTAAGATCTAATGAACTAATGTTTTACTCCTGCAGGTTAATAGACCTCTTTCTTCTTATAATTTCTTAAATGCATGTATTACTCTATATGCATATTTAGAATTAGTAAAAATATTCACTATCCTGCCTCGATATAGTTTGCAGGATCTCACAAGCACCTACAGCTCTGCTGCTCAAGCTGACCATGTGAGAGGCAATGTCTAAATTATTTAAACTCTCTTCTATTAATGATAGTGTATCTTTCAAATTGTTGCTCTTCTAGTACTCTTGAAGACTCACCACCAAACGCATTCCCTCCGCAAGGCTAGGGAGTGCCCCGCGAATCTTCCCTAGTCCGGGTCTGGAGATTTATCACCTGAATGCTGTGCAGTCATGGGTTCTCCTCAACCCCCTCAAGGAGGCTGAGTCAAACCCCCTCGTTTTTCAATTCTAAATCCTCTTGTTGCACTAAACAAGATTCACAGAACAATAACCGTGCTGGTCATCTACCCAGATGCTCCTTGAGTCAATAATTCTTCAACTTGGTGTGAAACTTATCAGGTATATTCCTATTGTCAGCCCTCGGGCCTCATTTACTATCAGAGCCCTGGCTGCACAACTTTGCAGATAATGTGGCCAGCCTCTGGTTACATTCTGGGACAATAAATAGCCTCCAGCCACTGGATCTGGCAACTTACAAAAATTAGCATCAGCCCGCCGTGTTCTCCAAAAAGTGGCTGCCAAATTCCCAAAGCATGGGAGAACAACACTTTCTGCAAAAGCTACTTGCAAACTAACAGTATACTTTACAGAATTGGCCTCAGGATTTTAACCTGCCAATTCTGGCTTTTCATGACAACAAACCATGCAGAGAGGACTGAACTCCCTCGGGGACTTGAACTAGGCACACATTGTCACGCTCTTGGCTGCCTGAACAGCCCGGACAGTGGCTGAGAGACACACCTTGTCCACACCTTCCCCTCAGCAGTTCTAAATTTCTTTTCCGCAGCAGTTAATTTGCATTTCCTCTAAGGCAATTTGTCTGGCTGCTTGAAGGCTAAATAACTTAAAAGCACTTGAGCAAAACTTTGTTAAAAAAAAACCCAACCACTCAGAGTAACCCAGGCAGGAGACTTTAACTCTGAAGTAGTTAATTACAAAATTTGGTATATCTTTTATACACATTAAGTTTCTGAGGGTTCTTACACATGGAACTTTGGGGTTTGGTTTTGTTTTGGTTTGGTTGTTTTTGGTTTTTTTTAAACTAAACTCCAAATCTTCGTGTACACCAAAAGAATTTTGAATTCACCAAGCACTTGTAACATTTTGATAGTTACTTCAAATAGAGAATAGCCAATAATACTATTAATATTGATTTATTTTATTTATCTATTATACCATTTTCCTTGATGCTACCCACACTTATGGATTTATTTCAGCATGACCTCTCAGGCAAAGATACCATGGTATTAGCTTTTGTAGTTCTTCACAATATTAATGTGCATTCCCACTTTAGCCAGCAAATTTCTTTCTAGTAAATTACAATTACAATTAAGAACAAACAGAAATTCATGTGTTTCAAACTTATTCCTCACATCTACCAATAGTGGCTGAATAAGGAGCACACATCATATTTTCCACTTGCCCCTTGAATATTTGAAGATTTTGTTGACGATTTTCTCTTTTGGGGATAAAATTCAAAGTGAATCAAGAGCTTTCACATCTCTTCTCGATCTAGGCCCACTTTAAAAGTTATCAAGGGCTCCTGTGTGGGGCATCCCTGGTTAGAGGGGCCCTGCCTCTAGCCAGGTAGAGGCCAGAAAAAAACGTGTTTTTTAGACAGTGTAAATTCGGTGACCTAGCACATCAGAGCCACAAGAATACGAAGCTTTAGTTAACACTGGTGCACAATGCACGATAATTCCATCGCAACATGTGGAAACAGAACCTGTTTCTATTTCCGACGTTACAGGAAGATCACGACTTGACCCTGGTAAAAGCTGAAGTAAACCTAACTAAAAGAGAGTGAAAAAACATTCCATTGTGACTGGCCCAAAAACTCCATGTATTTTAAGTATAGACTTCCTCCAAAATGAATATTTCAAAGACCCAAAGGAACTCAAGTGAGCATTTGAGATAGCTGCTGTAGAGACAGAGGGCATAAAACAATTAAACACCTTGCCTAAACTTGTCGCTGTTGAGCCGCTAGCTGAGGAATGACCCAAGTTCTCAGACAAGGAAGGAGAAAAGGTGTCTTTATTATTTTGATTTCCATATATATAGAGTTTTCAGAGGTCACCCAGATTGGTCAGCCAGAAACCTCCCCCTAGGCCCAATTGGCCAAGCCCGAACTGACCTAATCCGGAGACGTTGTTTGCAAAACATCCAAACTTTATCTTTGTTTATGAAATGTAGCAAAATGTTCTCACGAGAAAGACCTGTGCTAGCCACATAAACTGTCAGAGAACCCATCTGCAGTAGGACTCCTGAAAGGAGAAGAGCAACAAGTACCGATTGCAACCTCAATTGTGCACCGCCGACAGTACCAAACAACTCGTGATGCCGTGATTCCCATTCACAAACTAATCCATGAGCTAGAGAGCCAAAGGGTAGTCAGCAGGACCCATTCATCCTTTAACAGCCCCATCTGGCCTGTGCGAAAATCTATCATTTTTATCATTTTTTATCATTATCATTTTTTCATTGAACATAAGCATCGCGATTCCGAGTACATAATAGCGTACAATAATAACTACTAATAAAAACAGTAAATAACAATGCAATAATACTAATTACTATTACAAGCATTTGTTTAAGCTAGGATTAACAGAATTGCAACAGCTTGTATTTATAACTGCACTTATTCCTCCTCCTCTGGCATACAGCAATTTTATAGTTAATTGTGAGATGCTCTTAATCTCGATTTGCTGTGCTCTTATGGCATCTGCATTGGCATTCATTATGGTCTCTATAGTGGCAGAAAGATTCTTCTCTAGTTCACTTACTCCGGGCCAGGGCAACCACCTGGCAAAGCTGTGAGTATAAAAGTTCGGAGTAAGTCTTGTAGTTGAGGAACAACACTAATGTGGGGAGATACTGGTCTTATTGCACAACGACCTTGCCATCCCAAGGGCAAAACTTTATGGGCACTGTGTTCATATATCCAATATCAACCCTGACCTGGGGGCACTGGCCAACTCTTGGGCTTTGGTCTTACCTTAGTTTGATTTTTATTTTACATATTAGCCTCCCTATAGGTCTAGAATTTTGAGTAGTTATTTTGAAGAAAAAGAAGAAAGACAGAATCTATAGGAATTCTAAGAGGAATGTTAATTCCTTTGGCTTTCTTGGGCCTTCCATGCCCCAGTGGGATTAGATTTCTGGGTTTCTCTGGAGTCAGGGATGGGGAGAATGGAGCACTGCCTCTGCTGTGTGCATGGCTGGACCCCACTGCAGGGCTGGGATTGGAGCTCTGTGCAGCACTGCCTCTGCTATGTCCATGGCTGGACCTCACTGCAGGGCTGGGATGCTCTGGGGGTGAGGTAAGGAGCAGTTCACTGTCTCACCAGGGCAAGGCCTGACCTGCCCCCTCCCCACACACACCACACACACGGGCATCTTGAAGTGTCTCAGAGACATTAATCTTTTCAGTTTTTGGCAGCCCACATCATGGCTCCAGACAGTGATAGGGAGCACTGATAGATTTTCTCGCTTGTAAAATGGGGTACTTTTCTTCCCCACCTTGGTGGAATTTCTAGCAAACAGAGCAGAAAGGAAAGAGGAAAGCATAAATGATAACTAAGACTCTCATACTGTTAGTTTTCTTTGCTTGTGATCTAATTAGGCTCTTTCCCCCCCCTTTTTTCTATTCTTTTATTTTACTCTCCGTAAATCTAGATTATCTTTCAATTCACAGAACAAATATACTCACAAATATTAGCTACACACAAAAAATCAACAGACATATAGGGTCTTTTCTATATGATTTTGTGAACTCTTTCTAGGACTTCAAATGTGCTACTGAAAAACGGCACTTTTAACAATTTGCCTCATGTCCTAGGTTACAATATAGATGTTTTTAAGTATTCTATTGCCATTAGCTGTTATCACCTGCTATGACCCACCCCTGATAACAGACAATGGGCCATCAAGACCCCACCACATGAATCATGGACTTATCTTATCCTATTGTGAGATGCTCCACCTATGAGGGAGGAGCCAAGCATTCCCACCTGGATATAACCTGGCCTTGGAACTGCCTGAGCTAGCCCTGTCTACTGGGTTCCCAGAGGATGAGAGCTACCACTGGACCTTCAGCTGGAGACCAGACCTTCACAGGATCACTGCTTCAACTGAACTACTTCATTTGGATTGCTACCACCACCCTAACCGGGTGTCAGGTTGTATCTGACTTTGTCAGTGCTTTTCCTTGTATTATTTCACTTATTTTTAAGTTTTCCTGTTAATTTTAATATTGACTTGTGATCTCCCACTGGTTTGTTTTCAAACCAATCCGCCTTGGCAGCTTGCTGAAGTGGGGTTTGAATTACCCGTCCTCCCTTCCCTTTTTGGTGGGAATTCTAGCAGACAGGAGAAAGGAAAGAGGAAAGCATCGTATGAACGGTAACTGCTATTTTAAATTTAAAATCATCTTTTAAATTGCAGAGTTCAAAGCCTGGCAGATTGGTCCATGATTTTTAGCAATTTTTCAAAGGCAATATTTTCCTTTTGTGGGGCTTAGCTTTCTCAAACGCTGGACAAACAAATATGCATGTAACAGCAACAGTTAGAAATGTGACAATTACTAATACTTAGTAGAATAGCCAGCCATCCTTTTGAAACCTTTTCATTTTAAAATAAAATTATTTTTGTTTTTGTTATACTTCAATTTCGCAATTTTAGCCTTAAGCCCATAAGCTAGATGTGGCAGTTGTTTTGTTATTTTTTTTTAAACTAAACTCCAAATCCTTGTGTACACCAAAAGAATTTTGAATTCACCATGCACTTGTATTTTACACACAGTAACATTTTAGTAGTTACTTTAAATAGAGAATAGCCAATTATACTAATTTTATTGATTTATTTTCATTATCTATTATACCATTTTCCTTGAGGCTGCCCACACTTTTGGGTTTATTTCAGCACGACCACTCAAAGATACCACAGTGTTAGCTTTTGTAGTTCTTCACAATATTAATGTGCATTCCCACTTTAGCCATCAAATCTCTTTCTAGTAAATTGCAATTATAATTAAGAACAAACAGAAATTCATGTGTTTCAAACTTATTCCCCACATCTACCAATAGTGTCTGAAAAAGGAGCACACTTCATCTTTTCCACTCGCCCCTTGAATAATTAAATATTTTGTTGACAAAACTCCCTCCCTGAGAGATAAAATTCAAAGTGAATCAAGAGCCTTCACATCCCCTCTTGATCTAGGCCCACCTTAAAAGTTATTGTAATATATGCAGGTATGATTCACGTCAAGAAATAAAGCATCTCAAATTAGCCCTAGAAACAATTAGCAACAAAGACTGCTATGAGGAGTGGGGTTGTCCTTATAAGAAATAAACCACGACTCAAAGACAGGATTTTCCTTATAGGGCATGGAAAGATACCAGACTGCATTGGTACTTTTCAGAAAATGAAGTTTCTGTAGTTGAGTTATAGAAATTGAGCTGTAACTGCTTTTTAGCCCACCTGAGCCTGACCCCCCCCCTTTTTCTAGATTTGCTGGCTTTGTAGTTTTTAGAACCCCTAGTAACAGCGAGACGCAAGCGCAAAGGACCATCCCCGTTACGACCCCCAGCAACAGACCCCAGCAACAGCGGAACGCAAGTGCAGGAGACAGAGCATGACATAAAAACCGGGAACTCAGGGGAGTGGGAATTTCAGAGAAACGAAACTAAAGAATGTATAAAAAGGAGAAGTTTAAACCAAAGGTGTGTTGTCAGCAGAGCGGAGACTCCCAGGCACACCCAGTGCTGTTTTGCTTATTGCCTCCAGCCTTATATACTAATTTCTGAATTTTAATTAATGTATATAACCATTGCTATTTTGAACTCTGCTTTATATAAAAATTTTGCTGCTAAATTTTGATTGACACGTTTTCATTTATAATGATGCCTAAAATGCTGGTAAAAATTTAGACACAGACACAGCAGTATAGGAAAAAGGGTATTACCTTGGTTTAATAGGATTCCAGGTGCACCACAACAAAAAGAGCCCCTGGGTACAACGAGTGTACAATTTTATGGACCTCACCAATTAGCATACCTATCTAAAATTCCCCAATGAGAAACTTAACAAATGAAGTAATTGCCCCCTTATTGAAATTACCTCCCCCAAAAAGGTTACAACTTAGTTTACAAAAACATGTCCCAGGGATGGGGCTCTTTCAAGGTTGGTGCTTCATGTTCTTGAGATTGTGGAGATTGTTTTGTCTTCTCTAAAGAATTCTGAACAAGGCTAGAGTACAAGGGTTATAAACATGTGGACTAAGATATAGGGAGTGAAAAGTACAGGAATGGGAAAGGGTAAAGAGTATATATAAAAGGGTATAAAAGTATAATGAAAAAGGACAAAAAACCCATCAGGCATCAATAACAGTTATCAAGGGCTCCTGTGTGGGGCATCCCTGGTATAATGGGAGCTCCTGACATCCTTAACAATTCATTTCTATTAATTGCTGGACTTCTTCCCCCTGAGGATTTAGTTGTTTCTACAGACATTCCTGCTTTCAGTGTCTCTCTGCCCTGCAGATAGCAATCTGATCTCTTATCAGCTGCTGCTCTGATCGGCTTTCTCCTGCTGAGGAGGAAATGCCTTTGCCACGGCCTGGTGGCTGGCCCTGTCTCCTCTGTCCCAGCGGCCCCGCAGTTTCTTCTTTTGGGGCTGTAATACCTTTGGTATCATCTTTGCCTTTGCCTTTTCCTTATCTTTTCTTACATACAATTGCAGTATCTTTATAACCAGTCTGTTCAGGGGCTTATTCTGCCCTTCCTCTAGCCCCCCACCCCCACTACTGCCTGGGGGTGCTCATTTTCCCACAAAGTAATTCGGGTGACCCAAACAAAACTCTTAACAGACAATCCACATTTTCTAGACATTCCTTCTGCAGTATCCAAATGCAGCCCTGCCCCTCCTACGCTCCCAGCAGAGACAGCTAGCAGCACCACAGGTGACTGGGGTGTCCTGGAGCCTCACAGAGGCTGGGAGGCCACAGCCGCCCTGCCCCAGGGGGTGGCAGGGTCAGGGACTGCCTGGTGCTGAGCCCGCAGCTGTCCCAAAGCTCCAGCTCGGCTCCACACCTCCCCACAGGCCCCCAGCCCATGCTCCCAGCCCCGCACCTCTGTGCTCGCTCCTGCTGCTCCGAAACGGAGGATACCGGGGACTGCAGCTGGCCCTGGGTCAGCTGCCAAAATTTTGGGCAAGATGCTGATAAACATCTCAATCCTTTTTCTTTCTCTTCTCTTCCTTCTTCTTTCTTTCTTTTACTCTATTTACTTGCATGCTCGCTCTTTCTACTACAACATTCTACACAACCATATTTCAGCAGCTACACACAGGAGTTACAAAGAGGTACTTATTAGATTCAAATAGTTATTTTTACCTTGCGGGCCTCCCCGCATAAATTTATATACCGGCAAAAATACTAATTAACACAGGTAAAATTTTGCAAACACAGTACACGCACACACATTCCAAAAAAAATTTCAAAAGCACTTGAGCAAATAGACAATGTCACTTCCTCACAAATAATACAAGTGCACTAAGTTCAAGCTTCACAACTGTTTCTACACACAAAACACAAGATTTCAAAAGCAAAATGAAATGGAGCAACATTAGAAAGGTGTTGGGGTCTGGATGTTCTCAATTCAGTAGCTAAAATCTTTTCCCTTCAATAATACAATCTGCCCCCCTCCAGATACTCCAAACCAATGGTTTTCATGTGATTTATGCTTAAAATAACGACAGATAGAACAAAAATAGCAGTATGATGGTGCAGTACAGTGGGGTCCAACCCCTTAGAGATACCATTTCCTGACAGCAGGGTCCAACCCCGGGGGTCCAACCCCTTGCCCAGGACTAATTTTGGGAGACCCAGTCTCAACCCACCCTCGGGGACTAGTACCCCAGACCTGCAGGCAATTCTGGTTTTGTAAAAGTAGCAAATACCTTAATTTGGTGCAGATGATCCTTAGTCTACTCCCGCCGTGAGCCAAAGGACAGCTGAGCTCCCCCTGAAAATTCAGGGTCGCAACCGGGAGGTCTGCTTACCCCTGGATCCGGCAGCCGAGGAGAGTTAGGGTCCCATCTGGAGGTGCCAATTTGATTCTCCCCAATCGAGCCCAGAGACACTTCAGAGACCAAGTCAGAGAAGTGGGTATTTGCTATATTCAACGCACCGGGTGTGGGAGAATTCTCTCCTCCGAACACACTTCAGTACCTCCAAAGACACAGTGTTATAGGTAAAATTCATGAATATTCATCACATTCCCCAGGATAGGAGTGGTTATACAAATTACTTCTCATAAGTCATTAATATTATTAGTGATTGCTTGTTTCAAATGTATTCCTTTTGCCCCCTTTTATCTTGATAAGATTAAGGGAATCCACAAGGCCAGAACTGTTATCAGCCTTCAGCCCTGGACAGGCGCCATGCTGGTGGAAAGGGCAAAAGATCAAAGAAATAAGGATGGTTGAAGTATAAATAGATTTGGCTTATCTATTTGACCACTCCTTTCTCCACAGGAACCGCTAATATTGTAACTAATCCTGCATTCGTTTAGAGCGCTCTTATTTATCCCTTTTTATTTACAGAGTAAAATATGTTCATTTATCTGTTGACACTTATTCTCGTTTTTTAATGGCAACTGCCCACACCAGAGAGAAGGCCCGTGATGTCACTTGGCACTGGCTCACCTGCTTTGCCACTTTGGGTCTCCCAGACACTATTAAAACTGACAATGGCCCAGCTTACACTTCAGAGCATACTTGTCAATTCTTACAACAGTGGGGTGTCTCCCACAACACAGGTATTCCTCACTCTCCCACAGGGCAGGCAATTGTTGAATGTGCCCACAGAACATTGAAAATCATGCTTGAAAAACAAAAGAAGGGGGAGTTGAGGAGCCCACATGACAGATTAGCGAAAGCCTTGTATGTTCTCAATTTTTTAAATTGAGATGAGGCTGGCCAAACAGCATGTGAAAGACAATATTCTTTTGATACAAAGGTGTATTGGTTTGAAAACAAACCAGTGGGAGATCACAAGTCAAGATTGAAAGTAAAAATAAGTGAAATTATACAAGGAAAAGCACTGACAAAGTCAGATACAACCTGACACCCTGTTAGGGTGGTGGTAGCAGTCCAACTGAAGTAGTTCAGTTCAAGCGGTGATCCTGTGAAGGTCTGGTCTCCAGCTGAAGGTCCAGTGGTAGCTCTTGTCCTCTGGGAACCCAGTAGACAGGGCTAGCTCAGGCAGTTCCAAGGCCAGGTTATATCCAGGTGGGAACACCTGGCTCCTCCCTCATAGGTGGAGCATCTCACAATGGGATAAGTCCACGAGTCATGCGGTGGGTCCCTGATGGCCCATTGTCTGTCATTCCGGGGGTGGGTCATTAGCAGGTGATAACAGCTAACGCCCCACAGCTGGTGGTAATAGAATACTTAAATACATCTATATTGCAACCTAGGACAAAAGGCTCATCCCAGACCACCGGTGATGGTAAAGAACCTGTTAAGAGGACAATGGGAAGGACCCCTAGCTCTGTTAACAAGGGGCAGAGGTTATGCTTGTGTCTCCACAGGTTGCCACTTGAAATGGGTTCCTTCGCAGTGTGTGCAACCATTTGTTGCATCATCCTGATTGGTAAAGGCACTGCCAATGTGTTACCCCCTAAGATGGATGAAGCAAACATAATGTTATTGTTCATGTCATAGGCCTATGTTGGTGTTTTGATCTCTTCAGGTTTTTCTAAATGATCTCAGCTTCGCATTATAGTTTGCATTTTCATTGTATAAACAGAAGGAGGAATGTGAGAGATAAAAGCCTTACTGTTGGGTCCTTTTCGCTTGTGTTAAGACGCCTCCTGCGTGAGGCGGTGATTGGTTAGCGAGACGCATGGACACTGCATGATCTGGGAAGTGATTGGATGGGAAAGCACGTGATTGGCAATGCGCACAGCCAATCTGTGCCTAGCCTGCCTAAATGGAGAGTATAAAAAGGTTTGGTTTCTTGCAATAAAGAGATTTTCTACAAACCATCCAAGGAGATCATTGCTTTGTTTCCCAATGCTACACTATTTGTCTTATCCCATCCCATCTTTGGGGTTTTTTTGTTCCTTTTGTTTTGTGTCTGGGCTGGTCCTCTTCCCATCTCCCATCTCCCCCCCCCATCGGATCCAGAATCTCACGATAGGTGGGAGCCAGCCCGGGATTTCCTGTGAGTGTTTGGGGGTCGGGGTGGGGGGGAGGGGGGGAGGCGAACTCTGCCCTTTCCAGACATGCAGGCGATTCGGGCAAGGATGCAGCAGGATTCCTCCAAGCAGAGGTACTGTTGCATGCTTGGTCTGCCCGTTTCTTTCTCCTTCGGTACTGTGACTGGGCTTACTGGGTCATTTTTCTCTGCCTCTCTACTGTTTTGGGAGTCCAGAGCCAATATATGCCGTCCTGGGACCCAGATACCCCATCCCCTGCCAGGAGCCGCCCAGCCTCCGCACAGCCTGACTCAGAGACCAGCCATCGTTGGTGAGCTATCCCGGGGAGAGATTCCCCGGTCAACCCCTGCCATGTTTCTGCTACTGCTCCGGGATTTTTGCTACATTGTAACCCAACACCCCGTGCCTGCCGGGACTCCCCGCGGTTCCAGCTACAGCTGCCAAGTTTCTGATAATTCTCATCTACCACTCCAGGGCTTTGCTCATTCCTGCCTTCCCAGCTTGCTACTCAGAGGTTCCTGCTACTGCTCCTTTTGCTATCCACAGGGGGCCCCGGGGTTGGCTCCCCCTGTGAGATCGTAAAGGAAGCCCCTTCTCCATCTATTCCTACAGGCTGCATCTGCCATTGCTGGGTGGAGAGAGATGGCTGAAACTCGCACCACAGCGCCCCCTGCAGCCGCGGGGGAATCATCGCACCTGCCCTGCCAGGCCAGGAGCCCAACAGCGACCCTGCCAGCTGTGACTGTAACTACACCAAAGGGGAGGGTGTGTGACAGCCCAGAGAAGGCTGCTACTGGGTTTTTGGTTTGTTTGTTGTTGCTGCCATTGTTGTTGCTTGTTTGCCTTCTTATAAGTACTAGTAAAGAACTGTTATTCCGTTTCCCATATCTTTGCCTGAAGGCCCCTAATTTCAAAGTTATAATAATTTGGAGGGAAGGGGAGTCATATTCTCTATTCTAAGGGAGGTTCCTGCGTTCCTTAGCAGACACCTGTCTTTCAAAGCAAGACACTGCTTCTTAGTGCTACATTGGTGTTAAGGAGGTTTTTATTTTTACTGATTTTTGGTAACACGACCACTGTTCACCATTATATTGATGATCTATTGATTATGGTGGAATCACGACAAGAAATTGAGGCAGCTGCTGAATTGCTGAAAGTCCACTTACAGGACTGAGGCTGGGAAATTAATCCAAAGAAAATAAGGGGCCCTAGTACTACTGTGCATTTTTTGGGGATAGTTTGGCATGGGCAACTTAGAGAAATACCGAACACAGTACAGCAAACAGTTCAGCAATTCCCTGTACCAACCACAGTGAAACAACTGAAACTTTGCTGGGGTTTTCAGGGTGCTGGAGAACTTTCATTCCACATCTGGTGGTACTAATGTGCTCACTGCAGAAATTGGCTGGGAAGAAAGTTGTTTGGCAATGGGCCAAGCAACAACCAGAAGCTTTTGATGCCTGCAAGAAAAGATAACAGGATGTTGTTAAAGACTTAAAAGCATTCTTCCTATAGGCTCGTGGCTGCTTTTTAAGTGGGGAAGGGAGCTAAGAAGTTGGAAGAATGTAAAACACAGCCTGGGGAAGCTTTGTGCATGCCTCAGGCCCTTTGATATGTAACACAGGGCTCAGGCCTTGCCACTTTTTTGCCCCTTCTAAAGAGTTTAGCAGTGTATGTGTCTCTGGTTTTGGAATCCTCCAGCCAGCAAGATGATGGAATAAATCTACTCTTTGCACTTCAGCTATGAGTCATGATCATCTTGGTGTTACCTGCATATATTCAGTTCACACACACAGTTGCCTATTTACCCTCAGATGCTGCCACTTAACATTGATGGAGGAATAGTTAAAAAAAGCAAGTGGATCAAAGGCCATTTCCACTTTGTTCCCTTTACTGATCTGAGACAAGACCAAATAAAATAAAAGCTCCTAGAATAAGACTTTTGAGGGAAGCTACTAATCACAATTTGTGTACTTGGTTGTGTTGGTTTTGGTTGGGGTGGAGTTAATTTTCTTCCCAGTGGCTGGTATGAAGCTGTGTTTCGGATTTGTGCTGAACACAGGGTTGATAACAGAGATGTTTTTGTTATTGCTGAGCAGGGCTTACAAAGAGCCAAGGCCTTCTCTGCTTCTCCTATGGCCACACTGGCAAGGGGACCGGGGGTGCTTGGGAGACTGGGAGGAGACACAGCTGGGACAGGTGACCCCAACTGACAAAAGGGATATTCCAGACCATATGACATCATGCTCAGTATGTATAATGGTGTTAACATTGGGTTAAAATGTTAGTTAAAAATAGGCTTTAGGAACGGGGTAGGTAGGCACTACATGTACGGGGCTCAGCGACATGATCACGGAGATTGCTTAGAGAATCGGGATTGTTTTAGTGAAATCATGCGGATTAGCACCTGTGATATAAATCAGAAATACTGTGGGAGATGGGGGGCTTAAAGTCATGCTTGGGGGGAAACAATGGAACAATGATAAGTTGATAATTAACATATGATTACATCACTGTTCTGTAAGGGAAGGTATAAAACTGTGTTCACTTCAAGTCCATGTTGAAGTCAGATTTGGGTAGATGTCGCACCCCGGCTTCCCGAGCTCGAATAAAGGCACCTGCATATAATCATTCAGTGACTATGTGTTTTCCACGCTAACATTTTGGCGACCCAGATGGGACCCTGTGAGCGCTGCTGAGGACCCCGCGACCTGATCACGCTCCAGCCGGCACCGAGGGATTCTCGGGGAGCCCATCGCGCTGCGACCCTCCGCCGCTCACAAAGTCCCCTGGAGAAGGTAAGGTGCCTTTTAATGGTGGTTTGGTTGCCTGCCAGTAAGACATGGTGAAAGCTACGCTTGGTTGGGCTAAGGAATTCCTAGTGGTATGCCCGGGCGCCGCCTGTAAGACAATTGCGAAAGCATTGCAGGGTCGGCAAGTGGAAATGGAGAAGCTTAAAGGGATTGTGGGTGGCTATGCTCCTATATCTCGTAATTCTCCTTTGGGGTGCTTGTTAGCACAGTGGAAGCAATGTAATTTTGGCCAAGGATTGCGTAAGGATACGCTAATCGAGTATTGTGATTCTCGGTGGCCAACATATATTTTGCAGGCTGGAAGAAAGTGGCCTGAAAATGGTTCTTTGCAATCTGACCTGATTTCTCATTTGTTGTTGTTTTGTAAGCATAAGGGAAAATTAGATGAAGTTCTGTATGTTGATTTATTTTTCTGTTTGCAAAAAAACTCAGAGTGGCTGTTGGAGGGTGGTTTGGTTACTGTGGCGGTTTGCGATGATAAATGTCTGGCTTGCGTTGAAGGGAACTATTGTTTGGAGCGCTTGGCATTGAATGAGAGTTTACATCGGAAAGATATACTGGAAAGTGATTTACTAGTGGTTCCTATAGGGTCTGACTCTACACCGCCTGCGCCTTCTCGGGGGTGCCCACCTTTCCCACCTACACCTCCCTGGGGATGTCCCCCCTGCCACCCATGCCCTCTTCACCTGCTTGTGGCAGCCCCTTTTTACCCTTGCCCGTGGATGACCGCAGTTAAGTTCTGGTACAGGGGTGTGGGGGAGGGGGTGCTGGGGGACTGGACAGCAGTGGGGGTGGTGGTGGTGGACCCATAGCCCATTGGACCCATTCCAGGACGGGAAAGAGTTTGCCAAGACTTGGTAAGCAAAAGAAAATCGTAATTACCTGTTTAAGACAAGGGTTGGGGGTGGAAAGACCGGTATATGTTAGGAGGTTTGGTTATATGGAAACAGGCAGCGGGAACATATAGAGGAAAACCCTGATAATGTTGCCAGAGTAGTGAAAATGATTATGAAAACTCAGAGAGATGGTACTTAGAGTTACAGGAAAAAAGGGAAAAAAAAGAAAAAAAAAAAAAAGAAAAAAGGGAAAAAGAAGAAAAGGAGAAAAATAAACGAACAAAAAACCAAGAAAAAGGTTACAGGAATTGGAAGGGGAAAAGTTAAGAAATCTGGACAAATTACTTGAAATAGCTTGGAAAGTTTATAACAATAGAAGAGCCACAAGCCAGCAGCGGCAATTCTTGGCAGTGGTACAGAGTATGGCAAGCAATTTGGAAGGGGTCGGGGGGAGGAGGCCATTAGCTTTTGACTAATGTGCCATTTGTCATTGGAAATACAGGTATCCCAACCGGTTTCTCTGGAATGCTCAGCTCCAAGAGGTTGCCAAGGGTGCTGTGACCCAGCAACCACTGGCGACTTCAACGTTAGGAGAAGAAGCGGTGGGATTTTTCAATCGACAGGGGGGCCACATATTCGGTTTTAAATGATCTAGAAGGACAGATAAATCTACCACAATAGTTGGGCCACAGAGAAGGAGGAAAATGGCCATTTCCGCAACCCTAGACCTGTGTTTTGGAAACAAAGTATTGACTCAAGAATTTTTATATGTCTCATGTTTTACTGGCAAAATTGGAGGCAGTGGTAACTTTTGAGAATGGTGAGTTAATAATGAAAATTCTGGAGTGAAAAAAAAAAAGAAAAAAAAAAAAGAAAAAAATCTTAATGATAAAAGAGAAACCAGCCTCTGCAATCCCAGAGGAGGTGGAGAATGCCGTAATTCCCTCAGTATGGGAGACGGACATACCTGGAAAATCTAAGCTGGCACAGCCAGTACATGTAGCGTTAAAAGAGGAAGGAAAAACCGTGCAGGTAAAACAATACCGGAGGCATGGTGTAGCAAACTCTGTTGATAAATTCCTAAAATACTAAATTCTGGCAGAGTGCAAATTAGAGTATAATATGCCAATATTCCCAGTAAAAGAAACCTAATGGAGATTACAGGCTAGTACAGGATCTAAGGGCAATAAATGAAATAACCAAAGACATATATCCAGTAATTGCTAACCCCGATGCATTGTTAACATTTGTAAAAGAGTTTTATAAGTGGTTTACCATAATTGACTTAAAAGATGCCTTTCTGCATACCCCTTGACAAAGAAAGTAGGAAGCTGTTCACTTTTGAATGGGAAAATCCAGAGAATGGAAGGAAGACCCAGCACACGTGGACTCGGCTTCCCATGGGGTACAAGAGCTCCCCCACCTTATTTGGAAACCAACTGGCAAAGGAGCTGGAGATATGGACCAAAGAGGGGCAAGTACCAAAAGATCAATACCTCCTGTTACAGTATGCTGATGATATGCTGACAACAACAGAAGAAAAGGAAACCTGCCTAAAGGTAACAATTGAGATTTTAAACTCACTGGGCATGGGAGCATACAAAGTGTCCAGGGAAAAGACACAAATTGCACAACAGACTGTAATTTACCTGGGATGTGAAATCTCACAAGGGCAGAGAAAATTAAGTACTAACCGTATCCAAGCTATTTGTGCTATTCCAGAGCCCCAGAATCTCCACGAGCTGCGAGTCTTCCTCAGCATGGCAGAATGGTGCCGCCTGTGGATCATGCACTTTGGGCTAATTGCCAAACCCCTGTATGAAGCTCAGAAGGCGCAGCTGTTCAGCTGGGGCAAAGCACAGAGAGAAGCTTTCCTGAAACTGAAAGAAGCACTGACGACTGCCCCGGCGCTTGGTTTGCCGATCTGTCTAAAGACTTTCAGCTGTTCGTGCATGAAAGGCAACGCTTGGCACTGGGGGTCCTGACCCAACAATTGGGGAGCTGGAAAAGGCCGGTAGGCTACTGTCCTAGGTTGCAATATAGATGTATTTAAGTGTTCTATTACCACCAGCTGTGGGCCGTTAGCTGCTATCACCTGCTAATGACCCACCCCGGGTGACAGGCAATGGGCCATCAGGGACCCACCGCATGACTCATTGACTTATCTCATCCCATTGTGGGGTGCTCTGCCCAGGAGGGAGGAGCCAAGTGTTCCCACCTGGATATAACCTGGCCTTGGAACTGCCTGAGCTAGCCCTGTCTACTGGGTTCCCAGAGGACAAGAGCTACCACTGGGTCTTCAGCTGGAGACTAGACCTTCACAGGATCACCGCTTGAACAGAACTACTTCAGTTGGACTGCTACCACCACCCTAACCGGGTGTCAGGTTGTATCTGACTTTGTCAGTGCTTTTCCGTGTATTATTTCACTTATTTTCACTTTCAATCTTGACTTGTGATCTCCTACTGGTTTGTTTTCAAACCAATACAGCTACTTCTCCAAACAGCTTGACAATGTAAGTGCCGGATGGCCTGCATGTCTGTGGGCAGTCGCAGCCACTGTATTATTGATACAGGAGGCCAGGAAGCTCACGATGGGAAAACACATAGATGTCTATGTGCCACACATGGTAGCCACTGTCCTAGAGCAAAAGGGGGCCACTGGCTATCCCCAAGCAGGATGATAAAGTTCCAGACAATCCTAACCGAACAGGATGATGTCACACTAAAGACAACTAACCTTTTGAATCCAGCTCTGTTTCTAGGCACTACACCCAAGGAAGGCCCACTGGAACATGACTGCTTGGAAGTGATAGAGTACACCTACTCAGCGAGAGAAAACCTGAAAGACGTCCCGCTGGAGCAACCGGAGTGGGAATTATCCACAGATGGAAGCAGCTTCGTGGAGAATGGAACCAGATATGCTGGATATGCGGTAACAACAATCAGCACAGTAGTAGAGGCCAAAGTATTACCATCAAACACATCTGCCCAGAGGGCAGAATTGATTGTCTTAACCAGAGCACTAGAAATGAGTGAAGGAAAGAAGGTAAATATTTGGACTGATTCAAAATATGCATTTGGCGTAGTGCACATATATGGGGCACTATGGAAAGAAAGAGGGTTGCTGCCCTCTCAAGGGGCGTATATTAAACATCAAGATGCAATTCTGCAGTTGATAAAAGCAGTACAAAAACCTGAGCAAGTGGCAATTATGCACTGTAAAGCACATCAATCAGGAAGCTCCAAAATCTGTGAGGGAAATCGGAAGGTGGACTGGACAGCCCAACAGGTTGCTTGAGATGTGCAAATAGCAATGGCATTGATACCTACGAAGCTAAAGGTGTCTCAATTCAATTTACCTTCAGAACCAAAATATTCAACAGAAGACGAGAGACTGGGACATTTGCTGAATGCACAAAAGAATTCAGAGGGGTGGTATGTTACTGCACAAGGACAGATAGTCCTACCCCCCTTGATAATGAGAGAAATTCTGCAAATTAAACATAATGAATGTCATTGGGGTGCAGAGGCATTGGTGAAATGGCTAAAACAAAATGTAGTCTTGGTACGAATGTTAACAATGGCCAAATCAATAATGTCAAAATGTGAAATTTGCCTGAGAAACAACCCAGTGGCTAGATGGCAGGCACAGCTAGGAAGAATTCGGGTAAGTATAGAACCAAGAGATTATTGGCAGGTAGATTTTGTAGAGTTACCAAGAACTCAAGGGTATAAATACCTGCTGGTGGGGGTTGATACATTTTCAGGATGGCCAGAAGCCCTTCCCTGTCGCACCAACCAAGCCAAAGAGACAGTGACGTGGCTGCTACACGAAATCATTCCCAGGCTTGGAGTGCCATTAGGGGTATCTTCAGATAGAGGACCACACTTTATAGCTACAGTGGTAAAGGAAGTGGTAAAGGAAGTGAGCATGACACTGGGAATAGCTTGAGACCGCCACATACCATGGGGACCACAATCTAGTGGACAGGTAGAGAAGATGAACCAAACACTAAAAAGGCACATCAGTAAAATATGTCAGGAGGTCAAGTTACAGTGGCCACAAGCCCTACCAATAGCACTTTTAAGGATTAGGGTAAATCCTAGGAGTGGAATGTCAGTCAGTCCCTTTGAAATAGTATATGGGAAACCATACAAATCTCCTGAACCAAACCCGAATATACATATTGCAGGAAAACAGGAAATATATAATCATGTTCTATCTCTCGGGAAAACCTTAGCACAGCTTTGGAGCATGCTCGTGTGGAATAGGCCACTGGCTCTCAAGAATCCAGTCCATGATATTCTCCCTGGAGACGAAGTGTACATCAAAACCTGGAATGAAGAACCTTTAAAGGAGAGGTGGAGTAGACCCCATCAGGTGCTGCTGACCACTTTCACAGCAGTCAAGGTAGCCAGAGTGGATCCTTGGATACACTACACACGAGTGAAGAAGACCCATCCGAGACTGTGAGCTGCACAACCCCTGGGACTGACGAAATTGCAGATAAGATGGGTTTAACTGTTTAAAATGATCTTAGTACCTAGCCGATGCTCATTTTATGGATGTTAATTGGGAGCGATATTGCTTGGGAATATGGAATGCAGGATAATCAACTAACCACTCTTCATTCTACAATGAAGAGAGAAGTACAGGCAAAAACGCAAGTGATAAAAGGTTCCAATGAAATTCGGGCTGAGAACGTGATGATTGGGTTAGTTAAAGGTTTTGCCAGAATGCAAAACATCAGTAGAATAACTGCCTGTCTGCCAATACCAAAGGCAGCAGGAGACCCAATAAACTGGGGAATTATCACATCAAAATTACCTGAAATTCTGGACAATAAAAAATTGTATGTAAACAAGTACCCGAGTCTAGGCAGAAAGTTAAAGTAACTTGGAATGTAACAGGTTATGATTGGATGCAGTACTTGAGCAAAAGGACTGTCTTTTAAGTAATGGGAAAGTGGGACAAAATCCAGAGTGGTGGGTTGAAGATCAAAACCTTGCCAAACGGCAATGCTTCTTGCCACACTATCAAAAGGTCACAGAAAATATCACGAAGACCACCCTGATATGGAAATGTGAAGCAAAGGATAGAAGGGATCGGATGGAACCCTGGGACAGTGCATGGCCCCTGAGTATACTTCAAAATTTCAATATATGGCAAACACTCCTTGGTGCCTAAAATGGACAGGCCCTGAAGATGGCACTGATCCAGCAGTAATAAACACTGTCACCAGCAGCAGAGCGCAGGCAGATAAGGTAAGTTGGTGGGCATGTAATAAAACCTATGATTGCATGTCTGATGATGTAGAGATAAAACAAGTACCATCACTGGCGGCTGCCATGCGAATTGATTGTGCCTGTAGAAGAATCAAACATAAACAGGGTAATGTAAATTATAGAATAAAAATAGGATGTAGTAGAAGCACAATCAAGAGCCCAGGACAATTTGTTTGGACAACGAGTGATGGTACCTGGACAACCCACCTGCCAGTAGATTGAAAAGTAAAAGAATTTACTCTGGGCCTCCCTACTTTATGTCCAATCTGGAAAAGTCCCCATTCAATGGGAAACGTGAACTTTTGCAAATAAGAAAAGGCGAGAGGTTTCAGATAATGAAAATCAGGATGAAACTTGGCAAGAACCCTCTAGTGGAGTAGAATTTGGGTGGACTCTAGAATCTCTGGCCCTATAGCAAACTACTGAAACAGAGAAATGATGTACAGACTTACAGGTCAGGTAGAGAAGTTAGCAAGAATTACTCGGGAAGGATTCAAAGAACTAAATATGCAATTACAAGCTACTACCAAAATGACTTTACAAAATCGATTGGCTTTAAATATGCTGCTCCTGAAAGAACATGGAGTGTGTGGGTTTTTAAAAAGACAAGTTGATCATTGTTGCATCCATATCCCAAATGTAACCGCCGATGTAGAACATGACATCAATCAGTTGAAACAAATAGAGCGCGAAGCAAGGGATGAACAAAAGGACCTGACTACGAGTTGGTTAGATAAAATTTTCAAGGGGTTGGGATGGAATGTGAGTTCATGGATTAAATCTATCATTGAAAACTTAATAATCTTATTAGTTATGTTTTTAGTACTTTGGGTAGTCTACAGCATACTGAAAAGAGAGATACGGAGAAAGACATCCTGGAACCAACAAATAACGAGGGCACTGACATGAAACAAGGGTCCACGTTCATCACCTGCAGATTCTCCGGTCCATAACAGCATCCATAACAACGTTCATGACAACCCTGGATTCGAAGACGAGCATCAAGTATAAAGGACTATATCAAGTGAAAGCATTCACACCTATAAAGTGAAAATGCTTTCAAAGGGGGGAAATGTTAACATTGGGTTAAAATGTTAGTTAAAAATAGGCTTTAGGAACGGGGTAGGTAGGCACTACATGTACGGGGCTCAGCGACATGATCACGGAGATTGCTTAGAGAATCAGGATTGTTTTAGTGAAATGATGCGGATTAGCACCTGTGATATAAATCAGAAATACTGTGGGAGATGGGGGGCTTAAAGTCATGCTTGGGGGGAAACAATGGAACAATGATAAGTTGATAATTAACATATGATTACATCACTGTTCTGTAAGGGAAGGTATAAAACTGTGTTCACTTCAAGTCCATGTTGAAGTCAGATTTGGGTAGATGTCGCACCCCGGCTTCCCGAGCTCGAATAAAGGCACCTGCATATAATCATTCAGTGATTATGTGTTTTCCACGCTAACAATGGGGGGAAGAAGAAGGAAGAGGGGGACATTTGGAATGATGGTGTCACCAAATCACCAAAAACTGTTGAATAAGACTAACACCAATTTAGTGTTAAAGAGAGCATCATTTATTCAGAAGCCTGGAGTGGCACGGGGATAACTCCTCCTATCATGTCTCCCAATTGTTACAAGTGTGTTGTTCATATACAGTCACTACATGTATTTTAAAATTTGCCCATTACCATAAAACCTTCCCCATGTTCCCAAACTCAGTCCTTGTTTTGGCTGTAGCTAAATGTCCTGGGTTGCAATATAGATGTATTTAAGTATTCTATTACCACCAGCTGTGGGCCGTTAGCTGCTATCAGCTGCTAATGACCCACTCAGGATGACAGGCAATGGGCCATCCGTTAGCTGTTATCAGCTGCTAATGACCCACCCGGATGACAGGCAATGGGCCATCAGGGACCCACCGTGTGACTCATGGACTTATCTCATCCCATTGTGGGATGCTCTGCCCAGGAGGGAGGAGCCAGGTGTTCCCACCTGGATATAACCTGGCCTTGGAACTGCCTGAGCTAGCCCTGGGTTCTCAGAGGACAAGAGCTACCACTGGATCTTCAGCTGGAGACTAGACCTTCACAGGATCACCGCTTCAACTGGACTACTTCAGTTGGACTGCTACTACCACCCTAACAGGGTGTTAGGTTGTATCTGACTTTGTCAGTGCTTTTCCTTGTATTATTTCACTTATTTTTAATTTCAATCTTGACTTGTGATCTCCCACTGGTTTGTTTTCAAACCAACACATATTTTGGCGCCCAATGTGGGGCACGACCTGGGGAAACTCAGAAATCCCATCACCATGATGCTCAGCTTATCTATATGGGTGCTGTATCTCGCTCTCTATATTTTTCCTCAAATGGGAAACTATCTGCCTGTCGTATTGGTCCTGTTGCGACCAGGGAATGGCATGAAAATTGCTCTATTGGTTTATTATGCCTATTGTATGATAACCTGTGAGGCGATGAATACCATTCGGAACATATACTCAATTTTATCTGCCTGGCCTAATCTGAGCTGCTACGTCTGGGACCTCCTCAGCAATCACACCCAGCCTCTGGGGTTAGGAAGAGAGAGCGGTTTCTTCCAGCATTTCAGGTCAGGCACGGCCGTTTTTGACAATATTGAGTTCCCTCTAGATGCTAAGGATGGCATAATCTTTTTGTCAGTTCTGTTTTCTTTGATCAGCATCGTGTACATCATGCTGAAGATCAGAACAATATTTTGTCTTCTTGAGGAGGAGAAACAAAGCAAATCAGCAGGAAAGAGGAAAAGAACGAAAAGAGCAGTCGACGTCTCAACACAGACCATCACCAAATCAGAACAGTCGAAGCCCGTAGCAGTTGCCCCCGTCCAGAAAAAGAAATCAAAGAGCAAATCAGTCCGCATAGCGACTGATGAGGATGCAGCAGGACCATCTCACCAAGCAGAAGAGACAGAGCCAGAGATCATCACTCGCTCTCTATCCCTAGGGGAGCTGCGTGACCTACGAAGGGAATTCACCCGGCAAGCAAATGAGTCCATCCTGACCTGGCTGCTCCGCATCTGGGACGCTGCAGCTAATGACACCATTCTGGATGGAAGTGAGGCCAGGCAACTGGGATCCCTGTCTCAGGATGTGGTCATTGACCAGGGGATTGGGAAAACCCAGGAAACTCTCAGCCTCTGGCGGCGATTGCTGGCGAGTGTACGGGACAGATACCTGTGTAAAGAAGACCTCCAGATGCACCAAAGGAAATGGAACACGATAGAACAAGGTATCCGATGCCTGAGGGAATTGGCCGTGCTAGAGATCATTTTCACGGAAAACGAGAGATTCCCTAAGAGCCCAGATAATGTCCAGTGCACTTCACAAATGTGGCTAAGATTCGCGTGGCTCGGACCAGAGATATACTCTCGTTACCTGGCAACACTGCAGTGGAGGGAAGGCGAAGACAAGGTGGGCGTGTTAGCAAACAAACTGAGAATTTATGAGGACACTGTCACCGCTCCACTACGCACCCGTGTCTCATCGGTGGAAACAAACCTGGCCGAGCAAGTCCGAGAGCTTGACTGAAGAGAACCAGAAACTAAGGAAAGAGCTCAAAGAAGGATTTTTCCATGCCACACCGAAACCAACCAGAGTCTCTGCCATCAGGAGCAGACGTCCCCCAGCCAAGGAAAGAAGACAAACTCCACGATGTGACCTCTGGTTTTTCCTACAGGAGCATGGGGAAGACATGAGAAAGTGGGATAGGAAACCCACCTCCTCCTTAGCAGCCCGGGTATGTGAATTGAAAACAGAAACATCCACTTCAGGAGGCTCATCTAGGTACAACACTGCCCCAGTCTCTTGTGGACAGAACCCCAGACAGAATGGAAATGATAATATGACTGATCCTCTTGAAGGGACCTCAGGAACACATTTACAGGAGGAGAGTATCATGCACCAAAAACAGGATTAGAGGAGCCCTGCCTCTAGCCAGGTAGAGGAAAGGGATAACCGGATCTATTGGACTGTGTGGATCCGATGGCCTGGCACGTCTGACCCACAAAGATACACGGCTTTGGTTGATACCGGCGCTCAGTGCACCCTGATGCCATCCAGGTATGTGGGGACCGAATCCATTTCTATTTCTGGGGTGACAGGAGGATCCCAGCAGCTGACTGTACTGGAAGCTGAAGTGAGTTTAACTGGGAACAAGTGGCAGAAACACCCCATTGTGACTGGTCCAGATGCCCCATGCATCCTTGGCATAGACTATCTCAGGAGTGGATATTTCAAAGACCCAAAGGGACATCGCTGGGCTTTTGGGATAGCAGCCATAGAGACGGAAGGCATAAGACAACTGAATACCCTGCCTGGTCTCTCAGACAAGCCATCTGCTGTAGGACTACTGAGAATTGAAGAACAGCGGGTACCAATCGCTACAGCAACAGTGCACCGCCGGCAATACCGCACAGACAGAGACTCTGTGGCCCCCATCCATAAGATGATTCAGGAACTGGAGAGCCAAGGGGTGGTCAGCAAGGCCCACTAACCCTTTAACAGCCCTATATGGCCGGTGCGTAAGTCCAGTGAAGAATGGAGACTGACAGTGGATTACCGTGGCCTGAATGAAGTCACACCACCACTGAGTGCTGCTGTACCGGACATGTTGGAACTTCAGTACGAGCTGGAATCCAAAGCAGCAAAGTGGTATGCGACCATTGACATTGCCAATGCCTTTTTCTCCATTCCTCTGGCAGCAGAGTGCAGGCCTCAGTTTGCTTTCACCTGGAGGGGCGTGCAGTACACATGGAACTGACTGCCCCAGGGGTGGAAGCACAGTCCCACCATCTGCCATGGACTGATCCAGGCTGCACTGGAAAAGGGTGAGGCTCCAGAACATTTGCAGTATATTGATGACATCATTGTGTGGGGGGACACAGCAACGGAAGTATTTGGGAAAGGAGAGAAAATCATCAGAATTCTCCTGGAAGCCGGTTTCGCCATCAAGAAGAGCAAAGTCAAGGGACCTGCCCAAGAGATCCAGTTCCTGGGAGTAAAGTGGCAAGACGGACGGTGTCAGATTCCTTCTGAGGTCATCAATAAGATCACCGCGATGTCTCCACCAACCAACAAGCAGGAGACGCAAGCTTTCCTAGGCGCCATAGGCTTTTGGAGAATGCACATCCCTGAGTACAGCCAGATTGTGAGTCCTCTCTACCTCATAACCCGCAAGAAGAACGATTTCCACTGGGGCCCTGAACAGCAGCAAGCCTTCACCCAGATCAAACAGGAGATCGCTCATGCGGTAGCCCTTGGCCCAGTCAGGACAGGACCAGAGGTAAAGAATGTGCTTTACTCTGCAGCCAGGAGCCATGGTCTGTCCTGGAGCCTTTGGCAGAAGGTGCCTGGTGAGACCCGAGGCCGACCACTGGGATTCTGGAGTCGAAGTTACAGAGGGTCTGAAGTCAACTACACTCCCACTGAGAAAGAAATCTTGGCAGCTTACGAAGGAGTCCAAGCCGCCTCAGAGGTGATCGGCACAGAGGCACAACTTCTCCTTGCACCCCGACTGCCAGTGCTGGGGTGGATGTTCAAGGGAAGGGTTCCCTCTACCCACCATGCCACTGATGCCACGTGGAGCAAATGGATTGCCCTCATCACACAGCGCGCCCGTATTGGAAACCCGAATCGCCCTGGGATTCTGGAAATTATAACAAACTGGCCTGAAGGTGAGACTTTCAAATTATCTTCAGAAGAAGCAGAGGAGCAAGTAGCACGTGCCGAGGAAGCACCCCCGTATAATGAGCTGCCGGAGAGTGAAAGACTCTACGCCCTCTTCACCGATGGTTCCTGCCGAATTGTAGGCGCAGATCGGAAATGGAAAGCTGCAGTATGGAGCCCCACACGACAAGTTGCACAGGCTACCGAGGGACAAGGTGGATCGAGTCAGGTCGCGGAGCTTAAAGCTGTCCAGCTGGCTTTGGATATTGCTGAACGAGAGAAATGGCCAAGACTCTATCTCTACACCGACTCCTGGATGGTAGCCAACGCGCTGTGGGGATGGTTAGATCGCTGGAGAAAGGCCAACTGGCAGTGCAGAGGAAAACCCATCTGAGCCGCTGAGATTTGGCAGGACATCGCCGCCCGGGCAGAAAAGCTGACCGTGAAAGTTCGACACGTGGATGCACATGTACCTAAGAGTTGGGCTAATGAAGAGCATCGTAACAACGAGCAAGTGGACCAAGCTGCCAGAGTGAAAGTGTCACAGGTGGATCTGGACTGGCAGCACAAAGGAGAGTTATTTCTAGCTCGTCGGGCCCATGATGCCTCTGGTCATCAAGGGAGGGATGCAACGTACAGATGGGCTCGTGACCGAGGGGTGGACTTGACCATGGACAACATCTCACAGGTCATCCACAGCTGTGAGACTTGCGCTGCAATCAAACAGGCCAAGCGGGTGAAGCCTCTGTGGTACGGTGGACGATGGACAAAGTATAGGTACGGGGAAGTATGGCAAGTTGACTACATCACCCTTCCCCAAACCCGCCAAGGAAAGCGCTACGTGTTGACCATGGTGGAAGCAACCACAGGATGGTTAGAGACCTACCCTGTGCCTCATGCTACTGCCCGGAACACCATCTTGGGTCTGGAAAAGCAAGTCCTGTGGAGACATGGTACCCCTGAGAGAATCGAGTCTGACAATGGAACCCATTTCAAGAATGGCCTCATAAGCACCTGGGCTAGAGAACACGGAATTGAATGGATATACCATATCCCCTATCATGCACCAGCTGCTGGGAAAGTTGAACGGTGCAATGGACTACTTAAGACAACATTGAAGGCACTTGGCAGGGGAACCTTCAAAAATTGGGAGCTGAACTTAGCAAAGGCCACCTGGATGGTTAACACAAGAGGTTCTATCAATCGAGCTGGTCCTGCCCAGTCCAAACCTTTGCACACAGTGGATGGAGATAGAGTCCCTGTGGTACACATAAGAGACTTTTTAGGAAAGACTGTTTGGATTAGTCCCACCTCAGGCAAAGGCAAGCCCATCCGTGGGGTTGTTTTTGCCCAAGGACCTGGTTATACTTGGTGGGTGATGCAGGCAGATGGGGAAACCCGTTGTGTACCACAAGGAGACCTTATCTTAAGTGAGAACTGTGTAGATGGTAATAGAATAAGGGGTGGATAATGTCCTAGGTTGCAATATAGATGTATTTAAGTATTCTATTACCACCAGCTGTGGGCTGTTAGCTGCTATCAGCTGCTAATGACCCACTCAGGATGACAGGCAATGGGCCATCAGGGACCCACCATGTGACTCATGGACTTATCTCATCCCATTGTGGGATGCTCTGCCCAGGAGGGAGGAGCCAGGTGTTCCCACCTGGATATAACCTGGCCTTGGAACTGCCTGAGCTAGCCCTGTCTACTGGGTTCCCGGAGGACAAGAGCTACTACTGGATCTTCAGCTGGAGACTAGACCTTCACAGGATCACCGCTTCAACTGGACTACTTCAGTTGGACTGCTACTACCACCCTAACAGGGTGTTAGGTTGTATCTGACTTTGTCAGTGCTTTTCCTTGTATTATTTCACTTATTTTTAATTTCAATCTTGACTTGTGATCTCCCACTGGTTTGTTTTCAAACCAACACACTAAATTTCAGAGCCAGATGTCTTCTTCTTATCTTCCAACTGTCCTTGCTGGAAAAGCAGTTTCTCCATGCCTTGTTTCTCTGCTAAAGGTTCACAAACACAGTGGAAATTGAATTAGCCCTTTTGGTATCAGTTCCCCCCATTGAAAATTCTCAAATTCCTAAAGGCCATTTGATAAGTTTCAACTTGATTTCTATCTATAGTTGCATATATTCCCACAAGGTTACAATTGATCATTTTGCGAACACAACCAATAGCAAGACCAATAATTACTACAATTACAACTATAATTATGATGGTTTCCAGTATTCCAGCCAGCCATCCTCTCACAGACCATCCCCCTATTCCTTGAAGAATTTAATTGAACCAATTAGTTCCAGAGGCATTTTGGATAGCCTTGCTATCCTCAGCAACTTGCTGCGTTTTATTAAGCTGTTTTTGGAGATCTGTTACATTTGGGATGTGGACACAACAGTGTTCTCTATCCAGTTTTAAATACCCACAAAGCCCTTGTTCTTTGGCCAGCAATAGATCTAAGGCCAGCCGGTTTTGTAACATCAATTTAGTATTTCCCTGTGTTTGCCTATTTATAATTTAAATTCCTCTTTCTGTAGCTATGGATAGTTTCCTTACTTGCCAAGGTAGATAATCTACAAAATTCTGTTTTCTAGGGCCATGGTTCCAGGTAAGAGAAAACCCTCTAGGGTCCATTCAAACCATGTGGAGGCTGAAGGCTCTGTCCATTCATTCTCAGTGTCTCATTTTGCCTTATTTTAATATTGGGCTTTTATGGGGCTTCTTCTCCAAGTTGGCCATAAGGTTAATAACCCTAAGGTAACGTGCTGAGAGGCCCATCCAAGCAGGAGTCGAGTGGTCCAATATCCATCCAAAATAGCCCAAACAGTATAACCTGGGGAAGGAATTTCCAAAGATTTAACAAAATTTAAAGGTTGGTCACTACAATTTAGAATTAATTGGGCCATTCAGCTTATGGCGCTTGACTGACTTTCATTGTTTTGTTTTTCTCCACACTTCCATTGACTCTTGCTTAGATTATACATAGGTATGATTCTTAGTAACACATAAATCTAACAACCTGGCTACTTGGCCTCCTGAGGCTGCTAAGGCGAAATCCAGAAAATGTTGGTCAGGACTATGGGACCCTGTTGGACACTCCTTATCTTCTTTTTTTCCAAAAATAATTTTATTATCCCCTGGCCTCCAAGCCATTGGATCCTCAAGAATACCATCTCCTCATCACCTACATTTCTCCTTTTCCAAACAGTGGGTGATATTTGCCTTTACTATCGCCTTAGGTTATCATATTGAATCACCATTGACAGATCTATAGACATAATTCCCCAAGGAATAGGTTACCCTGCTGAATCGGGGATAGGGGGACAGGCTGTAATACTTTACAGAATGCACATTTTACCAAACTTTAATCCAAAAGTTAATATTAAATTTTCTTCAACACCTCCACCTAAAGATAAAAAAGATTCCCATAAACATTAGTCTATACATTTCACTCCTTGTTTGCAGATGTCTTTGAAATTTTCAGCTGCAGGGGTCCAGTGTTTTCCACTGTTCACTCTGAGTTGAGCCTTCTTAATTCGGGTGCAAGGAATCCAGGAGTTAATTCCTTTAACTTTCACTGCCATTCTAGTAGTCAACAGAACTAGATAAAGTCCTTTCCACTGCTCCTGAAGTGGTTCCGATTTCCGGGTCTTGATGTATACGTGATCCCCGGGCTGAAATTAATGAACTGGAGTGTCTAGGGTAAGAAGTTCTGAGAGAATGATAAATCTTTTTAATTAATTCAAACATTTCCCCAATGAAGTTAAATATTGTTCCATTTCCTGATTCCCAATTTGTTCCTTGGATCCAGGGAAAGTTGTATCAGAATAGAGTCTCCCAAACATCATCTCATATGGGCTCACTTTCAGATTAGTTCAGGGTTGCACTCTAATTCGTAACAAAGCTAACAGTAACACCTGTGGCCATTTCAAGGACGTTTCCTGACACTTTTTGCCAATTTGTCTGTTTAAAGTTTGATTCATTCACTCTACCCTTCCACTAGATTGTGGTCTCCAAGGAGTATGTAAATCCCAATTTATACCAAACTGTTTACTAAGTTGCTGTAACACTTCAGATATAAAATGGGGTCCCCTATGAGATGACATCCCTACAGGCACCCCAAACCTGTGTATGATCTCCTTGAGGAGTATCTTGGTGACTTCCCTAGCCTTGTTGGTGTGGCAGGGGAAAGCTTCTGGCCACCCGGAAAAGGTATCCACTAATACCGGGAGATACCTGTATCCTTGTTGGCGTGGTAGCTTAGAAAACTAAATTTACCGGTAATCTCCAGGAGTGTTTCCTCTTTTAGTGATCCCTGGAGGCAGTCTTTAAATTCAAAGGATTTTTTTTAAGACATATCAAGCATTTTTCTGTAACAGACTTGACAATATTTGTCATACAGACACTGAGTATCTGAGTCCATAGACTTGTCACCATAGCATCCATTCCCCAGTGAGTTTACTGGTATTTCTCCTTTACAATTTGTAACATTAGTTGTGGTGGTGTTAGAAAATATATCAGGTTAAAAAATTTTGTATAACTTTAGTCAAAGGTTTTGTTTGTCTTTACCTTGGGAAAAGGAATTTTAGGTTTCTTCCAGGGCATTGCTCCACCAGATGAGGTCTGGTGAACTCAGCATACCAACAGGTTGGGAGTGACCCCAAAGATAACCAGAAAGATAAAGACTATTAACAGAACATCCGCCAGGACCTTGTGGTTATCAACAAGACATGATGGATATCACAAACGGCTACCCCAGACCACCTCCAGCAGGGCTAAAGACATCCTGGCCCAGGAAAAAAGACTGATAAGAAAAACTGAAGAATGAAGAATCTAATTAGCATCAGAAGCAAAGAGATTCAGATCCAATAGGAAACTGAATACTGGGAGTTTGCTCAACTTTAGACCAATGAACAATGACCCAATGCTTTCCTATGTATTTTTACTGTATAAAATATCTGAAGAATCGGGTAAAAGTGTGTATCATGGAATGATTCTCTCTGCACACCCGGGCTATGTGTAGATGAGATGATTTCTGTGGTATATCCTGGCCAGAACAACATCCTGGCCAGATAATAAAGTAATGCCTTAACTCTCTAACATTAAAATGTTGTTGGAAAGTTTTTGTATTTTTTCCTGCAAATTCGGTGACAGTGGGACTATGACCTGATTGTTGGGATTTACTAGCCATCCACCCTCTTTATTCTGGGCTTTTAGATAAGTAGCTAATCATAAATACACTTGACTATATCCAGGGCTAACTTCTGGAAGTGAAATAGCTTTCTCAGGTATTTATGCCAGGATGCCTTGTTGTGCAACTTCTCGTGCAGCTTTATCCGCAAGTCTATTTCCTACATGAATTTGGGAATTCCCATGTCGGTATGCTTTGCAGTGTAGTATGGCCACTTCTTTGGGCAGTTGGATAGCATCAAGAAGGGACAATATTTCTTGTTTGTATTTACTCGGAGATCCCTGTGCTTTTAATAGACCTCTTTCCTTCCATACGGCTTTATGGGCATAAACAATGCTAAAAACATATTTTGCGTCAGTCCATATGTTTACTCTTTTTCCTGCTGCCAATTCCAGGGCTTTTCATAGTGCTATGAACTCTGCCATTTGTGCTTGTGAAAAACAAGGTTCACACTCCTGTTAGGATTAAAAAGGTTTAATAAAAGACAATAGGGGACAGATAAAAGCAAAAGGTCAGTGCTGGGTGCTTTGGCATTCAGCCAAAAAAGCACACCTGGTATGGACAGAGACACCCTTTACATACTCTTCAGCCTAATGCATATTCATAAACAGTTATACATATTCATATTTTTCTCCAAACTATTTTGCATGTTCTGGGAACTGATCTGTCTCCTCGGAGCATGTGCAGTCGTCTGTCATTGATCCTGTTATCACTCCCAGATTGTGGTTCTGGCAGGCAACAGGTGCTGATAGTTGGAATGTCAGAGGCAGGGTCCATTCGTGGGATGTTATCCAGTTCAAGCAGACAGTTCAAGCATTCTAATAAAACTATAACAGCCATTTTACTACTATTAAACTCAGCTAGTACTAGAAAGAAAGACCTTAGTCATCATTACACAGCAATTTTTCACAACCAGGCTACCTCTATAAGAAAAGAATTAAAACAATACACATAGTATCCATTGTAATATTTGCGAAAAGCCAACATTATGACATGTATTTATCACAGTGCTGAAGTGTCTGCGGGCAGCGGTGCAGCTTCTGTTACCTCAGTTGATGTGACTACAGCATAGCCAGCTCCTTGTTTTCCATCTTGCATTAAAATGACTGTAGTGGGTTGACCTTGGCTGAATGCCAGATTCCCACTAAGCTGTTCTATCACTCCCTTTCCCAGTGGGACAGGGGAGAGAAAAAGATGGGGAACAACCACTGGGTGAGATAAGGCGATGTATTACAGTGAAAGAAAGAAACAAGTGAGAGTTTGTGTATGCATATGTGAATGTGGAAGTGCAGGGTGTTGGCTGTGAAGGTTGCAGCCATCGAGATCTTTAGATATCAGTTAATGTGAGACAATTAAGAGAAGTTAACCTAAATAGCCCCTGGCAGGGGCAGGGGACTGATACTGAGGCAAAACTATGTTTACTTTGTGATGGGTGATTACCAGGGGTGATTGGGAATGATGAAGGTGATCAGTAACCCATTAAGACCAAGTTCTTGTAACTATACTTTGTAATAGTATAAAACAATGATGTTTCTGTTCAATAAACGGAACTTTGCATGAACCAGGCTGAGTCCCCAAATACAACACCGACATGCAAAGGGAAAAGTCAATGTCTATGTCATATCAGTGAGTGATGTTTGGACACTTCCTGGGAAGCAGGGCTTCAGCATGCATAGTGGTTTCTTTGGAAGGAAAACATTGAAGAAACACGAATGCCCCCCCCCCCAACCAAAAAATAGGCCGTGCAAAACCATCACATTCCACCCCTCGCTTCTGTGAATCACATATTTAAGAATTATCATTAAAATCCACATTCAACATACAATCTTCATTTAGAACAACAAAAAACTAAACAGAAAGAAAAGAAAAAACAGTTCCCCACACCAGATCCAAAAATAACATCATCACAATACTGAACAAAAATGGACAAATTACACAAAATCTACCCCTGGAGCCTTCACTACAATTACGACATAAATTCCCCACTATCATTCTACTTGATAACATGGTTTAATACTTGTTTTGCCCATTATTTCTCCCAATTAATATCCTTAGCTCTGCTTCACCACAGTCTTCATCATGGCCTGCAGAGGAACCCCAGCTCCAGCACCTGGAGCACCTCCTCCCCCTCCTTCTTCATTGACCTTGGTTTCTCCACTGTTGTTTCTTTTACATGTTCTCACTCCTACTCTGGCTGGAAAACTACAACTGTACCCACTTTTGTTTTGATTTCTTCTTAAATATATTATCAGAGAGGCGTTACCACAATTAATAATTTTCTAATTGGCCCAGCCTTGGCCAGTGGCATGTCCATCTTCAGAGCCATCAGCAATTGGATCTGCTGTACATAGTGGAAGCTTCTAGCAGCTTCTCACAGAAGCCACCTCTGTGGCCCCCCTGATGCTAAAAACCAGGCAGTGCAAAACCAATACACACCTGTAAAGAACTCTGTCTCTGGTTCTTCAATTGGTACATCTTGCAGGTCTGGTCAGCTTGCATAAACCTGCTCAATTTTCTGTAAGCAATCATGGGTTACCTGTTCTCTTTGCATTGGTAGTTTCAGGAACTGGGCTGGATTTACCACTGGAGTTACTATTAACTTCACATCTTCTTGCTCCATTAGAACAGTCTGGTATTTCAGTGTACAGCTCGGGGAAAGCCAATGCCCCCCTTTTTGGCCTAATACAGTGGTTATGGTGTGCAAAGTGCACACTACTATTTTTTGTCCCAAAGTCAATTTCCTGGCCTCTTGGATGAGGAGAACAGTTGCTGCTATGGCTTGCAGGCATCCAGGCCATCCCTGGCTAATGTTGTCAAGTTGTTTTGAAAAGTACCACACAGGCTTTTTAAAGTCTTCTACCTTCTGGGCCAGAACTCTAAAGTTGGTTGTTGTCATTCGTGCACAAAAAGCTCAAAGGGCTTTGTTTAGTCTGGAAGTTCTAAAGTAGGTGCAGACATCAGAGTTATCTTTCAAGACCCACAATCTACACCACTGAGCCCTTAAGTGATGCCCTAAAGATCTAGAAATAAAACAACACACTTTCGAGACAATTTTAGTATGATGCTGGATGATTTTTGCCCTTTTCCTTTTATATATTTGTAGCCTTCCCAGTACTTTTCCCTACCCTTTTCCCCAGCTAGAAAGACCAAACACATTCCAGAGCTCCAAGCCCCGGGGGGTACAAGGCCCCTATCCTATCTTGGTTCTGTCTGAGAACCAAGGTTGAGAACAAAGTCTTCAAGACATATTTTCATAAAAAGTACAGCTAGTACCAAGGGTGGGAGACTCCAGAGACAGGGCTTGACCTGGAGGGAATTGCATCACCACTTGTCCTCCTAATTGGTGCTTTTTATCAATTATGCTAATTTCCTAAAACCTATAAAACTGTATTCATCCCTATGGGGGGAGGCTTTTGTCCACATTCCTCTATAACTGCCCCTGGAGCTCAAATAAAGATCCACTTTTATATTACCTCCTATACTGAAATTATCTTGAGTTTCATTTCCAGTCTGGAAAAGGCAACAGTATAGGAGGTAATATAAAGTCTGGCCATTAATTGGAGGGCTCCAGGGGCAGATATGGAAAAATGCCAGCGTAACATAGGGCAGATACAGTTTTATAAGTTTAGCAAATTAGCATAATTGACAAAAATCTCCAATTAGAAACACAGGTGATGAGGTAATTCCCTCTTCTGGTTCAACCCTTTTCTTAAACCCCCCCCCCCGTACTAGCTATACTTTGTTTATGAGAAAGTGTCTGGGAGGGAAGCTCGCCCTTGGTTCCCAGGAAAAACAAGATAGGATAGGAGCCTTGGACCCCCGGGGCTTGGAGCCGCAGGGGAATTTATTTTGTCTTTCTGTCTGATAGAGAAGAAAAAGTACTGGAGCTAGCTAGGAACTATATAACTATACAGCAGTAGTCTACAGAGCTACGAATATATATGAAGGACTTTAAAGAATATATAAAAGCAAAAAGGCAAAAATCAATTTGGCATCACAAGAATGCAGTTAAATCTCGGGCAGCTGCAGGTTGAAGTACCTGGCAGATGGCCTCTTTTCTGTTTGTTCCCAATTTCAGCTATCCTGGAATTATTTCAAATCCTAGGTAGACAACTTGTTGCTTCATGATTTGAGCTTTTCCCCTGAGATACTTTGTAACTTCCTTAGCCTAGGAAATTTAGAAGACTAATAGTTAATTGTATATATATTTTTTATTAGTTTCATTTGCTAGTAAGATGTTATCAACATACTGCAGGATCAACCCCTTGGGGTTCTCCTTCTTCCAGGTCTTTAATTCTTTTGCCAATTGATTTCTAAACATTGTTGGACTATTTTTAAATCCTTGTGGTAACACACTCCAGGTAAAATGAATCTTCCAGCCAGTTTTGGGATTTTCCCATTCAAAGGCAAAAATGTTCTGACTTTGCTTATCAAGACATATGCAAAAGAAGGCATCCTTCAAATCTGTTACTGTAAACCATTGCTGATATTCTGTAAGGGCTGTTAACAGGGTATAGGGATTGGCTACAACAGGGTGGATATCCTGAACTATTTGATTGATCATTTGTAGGTCTTGTACTAGCCTGTACCAGTCTGTCCCAGGCTTGTTAAGTGGCAAAATAGGAGTATTATATTGTGACTCACATTCTATCAATAATCCAAATTCCATGAAATTTTCTATTAGGCTCTCGATTCCCCTTCTAGCTTCTAATTGTAAAGGATATGGTTTCTGCCTTACCGGTTTTGATCCAGGTTTTAGGGTAATGCTTACAGGTTGAGCTCGTCGGGAACATCCTGGAGTTCTGCTGGCCCAAACCAAGGGTGTTACTGCATTTTCTGTGGCTTCCAGTATTCCTCCAGAATTGTCTGGTTCCCGTGTTCCCCGCAACATAAAAGTTCTTGCCTCGATGGCTTTAGTCTCAGGCACCAATGATTGTATTTCTCCATCTTTAAATATAACTTGAGCCTCCAATTTACTTAACAGATCTCTTTCCAAAAGAGGAACTGAACACTGGCATATATAAAAATTGGTGTGTTATCCATGGTTTGCTGAATTTAAAATTAATGGTGTTAAAGAATGTTTGTTTTTCTGCTTTCCCTGTTGTACTAACAACATTTACAGTTTCTTAGCCTAATTTTCCCTGGTTTGTATTTAATATTAAAAAGGTAGCCCCAGTGTCTATTAAAAAGTCAATCTTCTGTTTCCATTTAAGCAATCTCTGGCAATTTCTGATATCCTTGAAGGAGACTGCCTGTTTACACTTGGAGCAGCTGAGCATGTTTAACACTTGAGTACAATATTGTCCTGAAAACCTCTTTTAGATTATACATTAAGCTTTTGTACTGCAGTCCCGAGTACCATCCCTCTTATTTTTTCCTCAGACACCCAAATACACACAGTGCACACACAGCCATACAGTGTATACACACACACCAAAACAAGAGACACACATACACAGAGACACAGTGCACAAAGACACACACAGCACAGATGCAGTGCACAGAAAGCCCACACAGCTTCAACAATGCACACAAAAAACCAAAGCACATACCACATTGTCCTGGGGTGAGGGTAATCCTGTGTATTCCCATATCGTTGTTCGTATGCTCAGAAAATGTAGTCCTGCAGCTTTAACTGCATTCAGCCAATGAGAGGAGCGCGGGTTGTTTAAAACCCTTTCCCAAGCCTCTCTGTGGGGGAAGCGAGGCGGAGGAAAAGACGCTCCTAGGACTGGCTGGCGGCTGCTGTCGACGCTGCGAGTTTTTCCCTGGGGGTGCCTCTATGTCACCTTCCTTTTTGGACCCTTTTCTCCGATTCACTTTCTCGCCAAGAAAACCCAAGGAGCCCCAGAGGACGGCAGACGAAAATCCTCCGGAGCTACTGGAGCAACTCCGCCCAGCCCCTGGGGTCCCCCGGAGAGGGGAAACTACGTCTGAGGAAAAGGACACTAAAGTTCACCAGCTGTTAACTCAGGTTTAATAACTCCTTTTCCCCTGTTTTCCTCTTCCCTTGTGCCTTGCAGGGCACTCTGTGTGTTTTGTTAAATAGGTTGGTTTTTTTCACTTTCATTTAAGAAATTCTGTTGTGAGTGGGGGGGGAGGGGGTACCAAAGCCCTTGGCTTTCGGGGGAGGCATTTGTTCAGAGCGCTCTCCACCTAGAGATATTTGTCTCTAATCCAGGACACACATAGATACTGAAAGCAAAGCACATATCAATTGCTTAAAAACCCTAACAGACACTTAGCTATGTTTCCACACTCTCCCAGTGAATCCCGCCGAAGAGGGCAATAATAAAAATCTATAGACAAAGGTCTATAAAGCAGGTATTTGTTTATTCAGCATTGGATGCACAGGGGATCTTTCCTCCAAACGCACATGCCGAATGCTTCCTTGCTCAGCTTTTACTACACAGAGGTATACATATTCGTTATAAATTCATACATATACAACATTAGGTGGAGTTATTATGATTAGTTCTGAGAAATCATTTACGTAAGTTCACTCCTACTTGCGTTTGCGCAGTGCCTTCTGGTGGTCCTGGGCAGGGGTCTTCAGGATGAAGGCCCTAAGTCTTCCTCATTGGTGCACTTTTCACCTTTCTGTACTGCTGATGTGCGCTGGTTCAGCTCTTCTTGTGGTTAGTCTGTTAGCTATTTCTATTGTTAGTATATCTTGCTTAAAAGCTTACTTATGAAAGGAATGAGAGGGACATGTCTCTACAAACAACTGTGGGGCCTGCTGGTAGATAAGGCCAGATACTGATAGGTGAAAGAAGCAATGGGAGGAACCATAAATTCAATAGAAATTCCATTAACCGACAGACTGCTACTCACTCAAGGCCATGCTAAATCCCTGGACTTAGAGGAAAAAGAACAGAGACACAAAGAAAGAAAGGGGGGGGAATGTACACTAGAAGGGGGTCTGCACTAGGCGATTTGGGAAGTTTGTACCTCTCCCTTTATTTGAATAAAGCCACAGGACTCCTTTGTCTCCTCCTTGGACACAAACCTCTGGTGTTTGTGGATTAATTTTCCTGACACTTATATCTTTTGGAATCATCAGCAAACATTTAAGTTACAATGTAGTTATTTGGTTAAAATGCTTTTTTGTCACGTATCGCCAGAAAGCGGACTTTATATCATGGGCGTCGCCATATTAATTCTACATGCCAGCAAAATCAAATCAACACACCACTCACTCCTACACACACACTTCCAGAGGCCAAAAAGAATTCAAAGCATGTGAGCAAACCTTACCATTAGTTGAGATTTAAGTAGTGGGTCTCCTCTCATCTTTTTTCCAATGATTCAATATACGTTTCAACAAAGAATTTACAGTACCATCTCCCACTGCAGTTTTAGAAGAAACCACCCCCATATTCGATAATACAAGCAACAACCGTGTGTTGGTTTTACTTAACCCAGAACATCAGCAAGGTATCTTTAGCATCTAAGAGAAATTTAAACCCTTCAAAAGCTGTTGTGGTAGGCCTGAAGAAGTGTCTGAAGGGTTGAGAGAAAAAGTACCCTGTGTTCATGAGTTAGTTTTTGTGGGAATTGACAAGTAGCCTGCCTCTGCTCACAGACACCGACCGTGTTGCAGACAGCTCGTACCTGTGAGAATCTTAGCATGGACGGAGGCAAGAAGCAAAAACAATGGGACAGAATAACAAGAAGGAATGTACACCTGTGAGTGGGAGGCTGTTTTCCACAAAAGATGTGTACTAGGAATAACTGACCAATAGTGTTGTATAATAACAAGTTTAGGAGCCAATGGCCAATCAGCACAAATGTTAGAAAATAGTATAAAAGAGACTATGTAGTAATAAACTCCCCTTCTACTTTCCTTTCTACTTGGCCTGGAGGTGTGTCTTTGTATGTCGTGCCCATCTCTAACAGCGACAAGTTTTGCTTGGCCCAGTTTTGCAAGTGGGTGGGGAGGAGCACAAAGATGGCTCCTGTGTGTCCTGTGTGAAGGTTCTGGAAGTTTTCACCATGTCCAGCACAGCCAATCTCTGATGGCTCTGAAGATGATGGACATGCTGCTGGCCAAGCCTGGGCCAATTAGAGATGTTAGTTACACCTCTGTGAAAATATATTTAAGAAGAAATCAAAACAATGGGTGCACACACTTCTTTTTAGCTAGAGGAGGAAGAGGAGGTGAAAATATGTGAAGGAAAACAACATGAAGACACCATGGTCAGTGGAGAAGGTGGGGGAGGAGGTGCTCCTGGCGCTGGAGCCAACAATCCTCTGCTGGCCATGGTGAGGACCATGGGGGGAGCAAGTTGTCCCCCTGCAGACCATGGAGTCCACAGGGGTGCAGAGATCCTCTCACAGCCCATGGGGAGGTGCCCACACCGGAGCGGGTGGATTCCTGGAGGAGGCTGTGATCCAGTGGGAGTCCCAGTGGGGAGAGAGGCCTTGCTCTTGAGATGGAAACAGCTTGGCCTTGGAGGTCTGCCCCCCGTGGATGAGGGGCCCACACCGCAGCAGTTTTGGGAGGACTGTCTGCCCATGGGGGGAGCTTACATTGCGGTAGGTTCGGGCAGGCTGCTGCTCGTGAGATTTGGACCCACGCTGGAGGAGTTTGCAGATGTGATAGATAAGGATTGATTTGCTAAATCGCAACAGGAAAACAGGGCCCCCACGGGCCAAAGACCTCCTGCTGGCATAAACAGAACTTAAGCATCCTGTTTACACAAGGCTTATACAAAACTTACACAATCTAAAAGTAACCGGCAAGGGGGGAGGGCAAGCTGCGAACGTGAAGACAGCAGCAGACCCCCTAGTAACAGACTACGCAGACACAGCCTTATCTCCAACAAATGACACGTAACCCGGAAAAAGGGACTACATAAAACCTCGGCACACACAAACCTCTCTGCGGTGTGTCTTAGGCAGAGCGAGGGAGCCTGCCTAGCCCGCCCAGCGCTGCTTTGACCTGTATCCGCTTGCTTGAATAAATTACAAATTACTGAATTGGAATTGTCTCTGATTGACTAATTGAGACTCAATTTATAACAGCAGAGAGCTGTCACCTGTGGGAGGGACCCCATGGCAATGCAGAGGACGACTCCTCTCCCCGAGCAGCAGAATAAGATCTCAATGATGAACTGACCAAACCCCCGTACCCTGTCCCCTTGTGCTGCTGGTGGGGAGGAGGGAGGGGGGTGAGCGGAGAAATGGTGTCTTAATGAAGCACGGAATGACTCCACAACTCAGAAAGTTATGAAGTAGGTATGTGTTTATTCCAGCTGGGATGCATGGGGGGTAGCCCCTCCAAAAGCATGCACCCTGTCAGCAGCACTTCACTAGGTTTATATTAGGTTACAGATTACATATGCATAAAGTTAAACAAAGCCCCTATACATATTCATTACCTATCCCCGCTTCATATTATAACGAGTTCAAAGTTCATTTAAATATGCAAGCGCAGTGTCTCAGATTAATTGTGGGCAAGGGTCCCAAATGATTGATTACGACGTGATCAATAGTCTTCATCATGATGAACTGTTCACCCTGTTCCCTTGCGCATGCTCCCTTGGTTCTTGATCCAAGTCCAAGCCTGAGAACCAACTTGTACCGGTCCTGGGGTCCAAGGGCGTGATGCTCGGTTACACTTGGTGGTTTTTCTCAATTATTTGGCTCTCTTCTCTCCATCCTCCCTGATACCAGGTAGGCACAAATTCATTAAGTGAATAATAAATGGATTGCAGCAGGCATATCTTAGTAAATCATTATCCAATCTCTGACTCTCTAAATCAGTTCAAAAATATTATTATTACTATTATCCAGCTTCTAGTTCTTTTACATTAATAATTTCTATTTTACCCTAAATCATTAAGGGCTTATTTTTACTTCTCATCAGCCTCCTCTGACTTTGTTAGCGATAAATCACTTTGCGACTTTAGGTTTCAGACTGTTTTTCCCTCAGTGCATCTTCTCCCGGTTCCTTATCGCAACTCATGAGCCCTTTGTGCGTTAACTTTTTTCCTCTCCTCTGCCCAGATGTTGCAGGGGTGAGCAGAGAGAGCAGATGTCGTAGGTGCCTGGAATTTGTCCAGGATCAAACCACGACCCTGGGGGATCCAAGTTGTTTATCATCATCATCATCGTTACATATAGCACCCGAAATTTTGGACTTCAAACAGCATTGAAAGACATTGCTACCAGTAATGAACTCCACTGCACCATCAGAGGTGGGATCTCTAATCTACTTCAGTTAAAGGACTCATTTGGGGGCGCATCACCTTAAGGTGAGCAGTGGGGCATCATGGGGACCAAATGTCCACAGAGACCAGAAGATTTAAAGCAGCTCCTGCATCAGCAGAATAAAGACATTTAAGATGGGGCAAAAATGTCCCACTAGCCCAAACAAAGGCTCTTACATTTACAGAATAGAGGACCTTCAGGCCCCGACGACGACAGGAGACTTTCTTGGCAAACCACGATCCGGCGGAGGGCAAATTGCTGGCTAAATCTATGAGATCAGGTCGGACTGTGAGTATCATGGGACCAGGAGGCATCCCGATCGCCTCGGTGCAGTTGAAAGGTATTGCAACATGTTCTTCACGTTGGAGCACCTTTTATTATTCCTTATGGAACTCTGTAATTGTCTAATTGAGAAAAGCCTTGATGTTAAGAGTCCTCCTCCCAGGGGTTGCTCTGTGGGTCGGGGCTTTTCTGCAACGCTGGGTTACAGCGGCTCCGCTGCTTCCCTCGCCCCCCCCCCCCCTCCCCCGCGGCTGCCGTGGCTTGAACTCCTTGAAACACACAGCGGTGCTGTGCTGGAACGGAACGCATCCAGGGAACGGCAAGAGCCTGGGGCCCCTCCCGAGCATCATGGGGCTGGAACTCACTCTCCACATTAGGGCGCTGAGTGTGGCTCTGTCTTGGTTTGAAAGATAGGTGTCTGCCAAGAGAGGTTGAACCCTCCCCCAGGACAGAGAATGTGATTTCCTTTCCTCCCTCCCTCCGAATTTTTCAATTTTGTAAATCAAGGGCTTTCAGGCAAAGGTATGGGAAAAAGGAATATCAGTTCTTTACTAGTATCTATAAACAAGCAATAACAATAATAGCAACCAGAACTAGAACCAGAAAACCAATAGCAGATGGCTTGTGAGCTGCTGAACCTTTGCCCGTGTGGTGTAATCACGGTTGCAAGCAGCAGGGGCGCTGTTGAGCTCCCGGCCGGGCAGGGCAGGCGCGATGACTCCCGAGCGGCTGCAGGTGGCGCTGTTGAGCTCCCGGTCAGGCAGGGCAGGCGCGATGACTCCCTAGCGGCTGTAGGTGGCGCTGTGGCGCAGGGTCAGGTCAGGTAGTGGCAGCCGATAATGGCGGAGAGATGAGAAAGCAGGCAGCAAAGCAGCTCAGAGCGGCGAGCGGAGCGGCGGGTCAGGAGTTGGCCCTCTCCCCAGCCAGCCAGCGAGGATTTTCTGCAGTCACAGCAGACGCCGCGGTCTCGTGCGGCAGAGGGCGGGGGCAGGCAGCAGGGGCCGCGGGACTCTCCCGGCAGCGGCTGCGAGGAAACGCAGCCCGGGGAAACGTGCCCTTCCCCGTGGGGAGAAAAGGTTGAATCCAAGCTCACCCAGTCAGGAGAAGAGAGAACAGGGCACAGTTGGATTCCCTCTGGTCCAGCCGAAAAGCAAAGAGCAGCCTCTCCTCTCAGCGTCCGAACCACGAGAGAGCGAGACTCCCGTTTCAAGGGCCGGGTGTTCCCTTACCCTGCCTCGCCCAAGCCCACCTTTGTCTTTTGATTACTCTAAACATCTAACTATTTGTTGCTTAGTAACGGGAATGGGAAGAAATTCTCAACCCCCAACATCATCCACCCCGAATTTTTCCCATTCCAACATGTTACATTGAGCTTAAACTTTTAAATTATATACACACATGCATTACTCTAATTATATACATATATACATACAGATATAGATACAGGCACAGTGTTATGGGCAATTCAACCCCAACTAAGGTCTCCCTGCGGTATGCATCGTGCTTCTCCATCCTTTTGCATCACCCACCAGGTACACCCTGGTCCCTGAGCGAAAACAACCCCACGGGTGGGTTTGTCTTTGCCTGAGGCAGAATTAATCCAAACAGTTTTCCCTAGCATGCCTCTCATGTGTACCACTGGAATTTTATCCCCGTCTGCTGTTTGCAGGGGTTCAGATTGGGCAGGGCCAGCTCGGTTGGTGGAACCTCGGGTGTTAACTAGCCAGGTGGCCTTGGCTAGATGCTGTTCCCAACCTTTAAAAGTCCCCCCGCCTAAAGCTTTCAAGGTGGTTTTTAGCAGACCATTGCATCGCTCCACTTTGCCAGCAGCAGGTGCATGATAAGGGATGTGGTACACCCACTCAATGCCATGTTCCCTAGCCCAGGTGTTTATGAGGCTATTTTTAAAATGAGTCCCGTTGTCTGACTCAATTCTCTCAGGGGTACCATGCCTCCACAGGACTTGGTTTTCAAGGCCCAGGATGGTGTTACGGGCAGTGGCGTGAGGCACAGGGTAGGTTTCCAACCACCCCGTGGTGGCTTCTACCATTGTGAGCACGTAGCGCTTGCCATGACGGGTTTGAGGCAGTGTGATGTAATCAATCTGCCAGGCCTCTCCATAGTTATATTTAGACCACCTCCCACCATACCATAGGGGTTTCACCCGCTTGGCTTGCTTGATGGCAGCACACGTCTCACAATTATGGATTACCTGGGAGATACAGTCCATGGTTAGATCCACCCCTCGGTCTCGTGCCCACTTGTAGGTGGCATCTCTGCCCTGATGGCCAGAGGCATCATGGGCCCATCGAGCTAGAAACAGCTCCCCCTTGTGTTGCCAATCCAAATCTATCTGTGACACTTTTATCTTTGCAGCCTTATCCACCTGTTCATTGTTTCAGTGTTCCTCATTAGCTCGGCTCTTGGGGACATGGGCATCCACATGACGGACTTTCACAGGTAGCTTCTCCATCCTAGTGGCAATGTCCCGCCACTCATCAGCAGCCCAGATTGGTCTTCCTCTACGCTGCCAGCTGGCTTTTTTCCACCTTTCCAACCAACCCCATAGAGCATTGGCTACCATCCATGAATCAGTGTAGAGGTAGAGCTTCGGCCACTTCTCTCTTTCAGCAATGTCCAGGGCCAGCTGGACAGCTTTGAGTTCAGCAAGTTGACTTGATCCCCCCCTCTCCTTCTTTAGCCTCTGCGACCTGTCGTGTGGGGCTCCATACAGCTGCTTTCCACTTCCTATTTGCCCCCACAATACGACAGGAACCATCAGTGAACAGAGCGTAGCGTGTTTCATCTTGTGGCAGTTGGTTGTAAGGTGGAGCTTCCTCTGCACGAGTCACTTGTTCCTGCTCCTCTTCATCCGTGAGGCCAAAGTTTTCACCTTCGGGCCAATTTGTAATTATTTCTAAGATCCCAGGGCGATTCGGGTTTCCAATACGGGCGCGCTGTGTGATGAGAGCAATCCATTTGCTCCACGTGGCATCGGTGGCATGGTGGGTTGAGGGAACCTTTCCCTTGAACATCCACCCCAGCACTGGCAGTCGGGGTGCAAGAAGAAGTTGTGCTTCCGTACCAATTACCTCTGAGGCGGCTTGGACTCCTTCATAGGCTGCTAGGATTTCCTTCTCGGTGGGAGTATAGTTGGCTTCGGACCCTCTGTAACTTCGGCTCCAGAATCCTAGTGGTCGTCCTCGAGTCTCGCCAGGCACCTTCTGCCAAAGGCTCCAGGACAGACCATTTCCCCCGGCTGCGGAGTAGAGCACATTCTTCACTTCTGGTCCTGTCCTGACTGGACCAAGAGCTACTGCATGAGCGATCTCCTGCTTGATCTGAGCGAAGGCTTGTTGCTGTTCAGGGCCCCAGTGGAAATCATTCTTCTTGCGGGTCACCAGGTAGAGAGGACTCACAATCTGGCTGTACTCGGGGATATGCATCCTCCAGAAACCTATGGCGCCTAGGAAGGCTTGCGTCTCCTTCTTGTTGGTTGGTGGGGACATCGCTGTGATCTTGTTGATGACTTCGGTAGGAATCTGACGTCGGCCATCTTGCCACTTCACTCCTAGGAACTGGATCTCTTTGGCAGGCCCCTTGACTTTGCTCTTCTTGATGGCAAAACCGGCTTCCAGGAGAATTTGGATGATTTTCTCTCCTTTCTCAAACACTTCTTCCGCTGTGCTCCCCCACACAGTGATGTCGTCGATGTACTGCAGATGTTCCGGAGCCTCACCCTTTTCCAGGGCAGCCTGGATCAGTCCATGGCAGATGGTGGGACTGTGCTTCCACCCCTGGGGCAGTCGGTTCCAGGTATACTGCACGCCCCTCCAGGTGAAAGCAAACTGAGGTCTGCACTCTGTTGCCAGAGGAATGGAGAAAAATGCATTTGCAATGTCAATAGTGGCATACCATTTTGCTGCCTTGGACTCTAGCTCATACTGGAGCTCCAGCATGTCTGGCACAGCAGCACTCAGAGGTGGAGTCACCTCATTCAAGGCACGATAGTCCACAGTCAATCTCCATTCTCCGTCAGATTTGCGCACAGGCCAGATGGGGCTGTTAAAGGATGAGTGGGCCTTGCTGACCACCCCTTGGCTCTCCAGCTCACGGATCATCTTGTGGATTGGAACCACAGCATCTCGATTAGTCCTGTATTGCCGGCGGTGCACTGTCGAGGTGGCAATTGGTACTTGCTGGTCCTCCACCTTCAAAAGTCCAACTGCAGAAGGGTTCTCTGATAGTCCAGGCAAAGTGTTCAATTGCCTCACGCCCTCTGCCTCGACAGCAGCTGTTCCAAAAGCCCACTTGAGTCCTTTCGGGTCTTTGAAATAGCCGTTACGGAGGAAGTCTATGCCTAGAATACATGGAGCCTCTGGGCCAGTCACAATGGGATGTTTTTGCCACTCCTTCCCAGTCAGGCTCACCTCGGCTTCAACCAGGGTCAACTGCTGTGATCCCCCCGTCACCCCAGCAATAGAAATGGATTCTGCTCCCGCAAGTCCCGATGGCATTAGGGTACACTGCGCACCTGTATCGACTAGTGCTTCATATTTCTGTGGCTCTGATGTGCCAGGCCATCGAATCCACACAGTCCAAAAAACGCGGTTTTCCCGTACCTCTACCTGGCTAGAGGCAGGGCCCCTCTAGCACTGGTTATCATTCCCTTCCTGGTCATACATTCTAGAGGTTCCTTCAAGGGGATCTGACCCATCATCTTCCCTTCTATTGTACCTAGCAGGTCGGCCACGGGAAGCTGAGGCTACCTTCGCTTTAGCAGAACCCCCTCGGCCAGCATTTCCCTCCTTAAGCTGACGCACCCGTGCTGCCAGGGCAGTAGTGGGCTTCCCATCCCACCTCCTCATGTCTTCCCCATGGTCATGCAGAAAAAACCACAACTCAGCTCGTGGGGTATACCCTCTTTCCCTAGCTGGGGGACGTCGGGCTCTGGTATTGGGGCCTGTGACTCTCACTGGTGCCACATTGATCCTCCTCATCTCGTCCCTAATCTCCTCCCTCAGGTCCTTCATCTCCTCTTTCATCTCCTCCCTGAGGTCTTTAACCACAGCAGAGACCTGAGCCTGCATCGGGTCACTGATCACGCTTGCATAATACCTGAGCCTGTCAGCTATTGAGCCCACCGTCTCTCGATTGTCATCAGCATTAATAGTTGCAAGGAAGGTGGCATGTTGGTCTGGCCCTTGCCTTGCAAGGCTCCACAACATTTGCCCGGTGCACCTGACCTTATCAGGGTCATTTTCGTGCTGTCCATCCCTCCCAAAGAGCACCTCCATTATGGCTGCTTCTCTCAGCCATTGGATCCCTTCCTCAATGGTCTTCCAGGACATTCTACGGTGGGGATCCTGCATTCTGTCTTTGTGGACAAACTTCTCTCTTACACCCATTAAAAGCCTCTCCCAGAGAGAAAGGGGCCCTGTCTCCCTCGCGAACACTTTGTCAACACCCGGGTCTTGGGCCAAGGGTCCCAAGTTCTTTGCTTCATTATTATCCAGCTGCACACCTGGGCCCATAAGGTCCCAAACCCGAAGTAACCAGGTTGGGAAAGCTTCGTGCGCTCGTCGCTTAACATCATCTCGCAGATTACGGAGAGTATCGAAGTGGAAGGACTCAGTGATGATTACGGGCTCAGATTCCACTGCTGGTTGTGCGGGCAATGGCTCCCCATCATCATTAACTGGGCGTACTGATTTGGTCTTATACTTTGTACGCACCACAGGGGCAACTTTGGCTGGCCGTGGCTGCTCTTGGGATTCAGCTGGAACCTGGATGGTCGTAACATCTGTGGGTTCCACTGCTGCACCATCAGACTCTTTCCCTTTGGGGCGAGGAGAGCGTTTTACACCTGCTAGGGAGATGTATTCCTTCAGCAGCTGGTGTATTCTATGTATCATCTCCTCCACTAGCACCCCCACCCACTCTGGATGGTTCGTTTCTGAGGCAGGCTGTTGGACAGGGTCAGGCTGTGGGGTATCCCCAGGCTCTGGGACAGCCTCGGGCTCTGTGGCCGCATCCCTATTCCCTGACACAGCTGTTGGAATGGTTACCCAGGGAATTTTCACCTTATCCCAGAATGCAAAGTAGGATAGACCTATCAGCCACAGCAGCATCAGCCACTGTATGATATCATAAGCATTTAGAGAGTTTCCAAACCTTTCGAACATTAGTTGGGTAGGCCCAAAGTAATGAATAAAAGGTTGAGAAAAACCTTCTCCTGGTGTTATCTCCTCACAAAAGGTACCATTACCAAACAAACTCCAAAAACATGTACTGATGGTGTCAAAAAACTGTAACCATGTGCCTGCCGTTAAAATGAACTGAAAGATCCAGAAATTCTTCACCCTATTGGCCCATTGTGCAAACTGGATGACAGCCACAATAACCTTAGTTATAGGGCCCATGTTTAGGTAGGGAGCTGCAAATGGGAAAAATGTGGTCACAAGTATGTGCCAACCAAACCAGGGTATACTCAACATAGTACCACTCAATGAGGTTTTCATGTTCACCACACTAAGATAGGTCTCACAGAAACTGTTATTCCTTTTTCTTCCAATGCCCTCGTGCCCCACGTTGGGCGCCAAGATCTGTCTTGGTTTGAAAGACAGGCGTCTGCCAAGAGAGGTTGAACCCTCCCCCAGGACAGAGAATGTGATTTCCTTTCCTCCCTCCCTCCGAATTTTTCAATTTTGTAAATCAAGGGCTTTCAGGCAAAGGTATGGGAAAAAAGGAATATCAGTTCTTTACTAGTATCTATAAACAAGCAATAACAATAATAGCAACCAGAACTAGAACCAGAAAACCAATAGCAGATGGCTTGTTAGCTGCTGAGCCTTTGCCCGTGTGATGTAATCACGGTTGCAAGCAGCAGGGGCGCTGTTGAGCTCCCGGCCGGGCAGGGCAGGCGCGATGACTCCCGAGCGGCTGCAGGTGGCACTGTTGAGCTCCCGGCCGGGCAGGGCAGGTGCGATGACTCCCGAGTGGCTGCAGGTGGCGCTGTGGTGCAGGGTCAGGTCAGGTAGTGGCAGCCGATAATGGCGGAGAGATGAGAAAGCAGGCAGCAAAGCAGCTCGGAGCGGCGAGCGGAGCGGCGGGTCAGGAGTTGGCCCTCTCCCCAGCCAGCCAGCGAGGATTTTCTGCAGTCACAGCAGACGCCGCGGTCTCGTGCGGCAGAGGGCAGGGGCAGGCAGCAGGGGCCGCGGGACTCTCCCGGCAGCGGCTGCGAGGAAACGCAGCCCGGGGAAACGTGCCCTTTCCCGTGGGGAGAAAAGGTTGAATCCAAGCTCACCCAGTCAGGAGAAGAGAAAACAGGGCACAGTTGGATTCCCTCTGGTCCAGCCGAAAAGCAAAGAGCAGCCTCTCCTCTCAGCGTCCGAACCACGAGAGAGCGAGACTCCCGTTTCAAGGGCCGGGTGTTCCCTTACCCTGCCTCGCCCAAGCCCACCTTTGTCTTTTGATTACTCTAAACATCTAACTATTTGTTGCTTAGTAACGGGAATGGGAAGAAATTCTCAACCCCCAACAGGCTCACGGCACCGCACGCGTCCCACAGTTCGCCCAGAGTCATCCCGTCTGCACTAAACTCCGGCAGAGCCGCTCCCGGAGCCCCGCTCTGCCTCTCGCAACGGCTGCCTGGAACGTTATTCCCCAGGAAGGCAATAAAACCTGTCCAGAAGAAGTGGCGCCAGGGAACAGCAGCGCTGCTTCCCTCCCGCCTCCAAACTGATGATTTTGTGGTCCTTTTGGGAGAGGATGGAGCACAAGATGCAGATACAGTCCCAATTCTTCTCACGGAAGCACTCCAGCAGTTTGCTGTCCTTGGGGCATCTCCTTTCAGCCAAAACCCGAGCCTTCCCCCTTCTTGCATTGTGCTTCCTGCTTTTTCTCCTCCTGGGGAGCAGGAGCATCCATAAACTTTGCACTGTGTGGCGGAGGTGGGAGTTGGGCTGCAGCTCCCCGAAGGGGGAATGGCAGAGGGTGTGGCAGGACAAACACCCCCCCCTTCTCTCTCTCCCTGATTGCTGGCCGAGATCGATGGCTCAGATTAAGTCAATAGCTTAGTCCGGGCTATCAATGCTGGCGTCTGGAACTCAGAGTGAGACACTGAGAGAATGTGAATAATTTTCAAGTGACCGCAAATACACACTCTTTTCCCTATAAAACACCATGAAAAACTCAGCAAAAGTAGAAGCCTTTCTACATGGACATTGGAGCGTGAAGTAAGGTACTTCTCCCCAGGGTTTTTGGACGCAGCCCTGTGGTTACTTCCCGAGGGATTGAGTGAGGAAATCTTAATGCATCCCCAGCTCCAAAAATTGGATTTGGTAAGATCATTTGAGTTTCCTAAATTGTATTATTCCGGCTAACTTATAGGTACCTTTTCTTAACTTGCATTTCAGCTAGCTCAAGCAAGCATTTATTGCATTTTTAACTATTGTAGTGTTGCAATTATGCATTCATTGTGTGTTTATGTGTGTCAATCTGTTCTATGTTTGTATGTTTGTTGTGTTCTGTGTCAAATAAATGGTATTTTTAGACAAATCGGCCAGATATCAAAAAATCTTGCGAACGGGACTAAGTCTTGGGGAATTAGCTATCTTAAAGTCTATCAAACTGCAAAAATTCATAAAGCTCCTGTCTCCCATGCAAGACAGAGGGGGCACAAGGTGGCACTGGAGCACCTGCTTGATGCAGTCCCTGCAGAAGCTGTCAAGCATTTGTGCTTAACTGTGAGATCTATTGATGTTAATTATCTGTAATCAATTGCAGCACACATAATTTCTTCTATTAGTCCCTGGAATACACTTATTTTTTGTGATCCCATAAGGAATCAGGAAAGTAGCATTTATTGCATGATTTTCAGGCTATCTCCTCAGAGCATTGTTTATCATTATCCTACTCAAGCATCTTAATCTTACTCAGCATGAGTTGCAAGCGGCCCCAGACATATTTGGTAGATCCATCCTTGGAATATTTAGGGTGAATATTGACTGGATAAGATGTAAAGCCATAGCAATTAACTTTAAAGCCTGATGTCAAAACATTGAATGATTTGCAAAAGTTACTAGGAGCAATTAACTTTGTAAGGTCCATGCTAGGCTTAACCCCATGTATGTTATGTGCAGAAGCTATTTGGGAATTAATATACTTAGCTCACAATTCTCTACTGTGAAAACAGACAGAGTAGGGCCAGCTTTACCAGTTTGCTTGTACAGCTTTAATCAGACAATTTAAATGTGACTGTTTTGCCATGAAGACACATGTGACAGCATTTCAAACTAGTACACCTGTTCAGTAATTCAGGTGTCCTTGTTCTTCCTTAACACTTATAGATTGCAGTTGAACTTAATATCAAAACAGTTTGAATTCAGTGCTGGGCCAGAGAAGTGACTAAACGTGACACCATCTTACAGAACATCTCATAAAATATTGTGTTCTTCGCTCAGTTACTGAGTTTCTGCCATTCCTTATTCTTATGGCAGAAGGAAAATGATGCCATAGACAGTAGCACACTCCTTTTAATTTAGCTATAACTGTGCCTTTGTGGCTGCTTGTATACATGCATTAGTTTTAGCCACCCACTGAACTCACAAAGTTACATATGCAAAAACCATGGCAGTATTATATGATTATGTCCCTGATGTTTTGATTTAGGGGGGCTAGAAGCTGAATAATAATCTTTTGGAACTGATTTAGGAGGCCAGAGGTTAGATAATGATTTAATAGAAGCTACTTGCTAAAACAATATATCACTTGCTTAACAGTTTTTGCGCTTGCCAAGATGGGAGCTTGCGCTCCCCAAGAAGGGGAGGATGCCAAGAAGAATGCGGGACTATTGATAAGAGTAAAACAACTGTGACCAGATATGCTGCTTTCGGACCCTGCAACCAGCTTGAGTTAGTTCTAAGGTTTGGACTTAAACCAGAAACTCAGGGAGCACGCAGAAGAAGGCAAGGTGAAGAGTTCATACCAAGGAATACTCCATTTACTTTATCATACACCCCTCGAAGACCACTGACTCAATTAATCAAGTGACATTGCGCTTGCGTGAGCATATTTAAATGAACTTTGAACTCATTATAATACGAAGTTGTGACGAGCACAGACCTTTCCCGTGAGAAAATCTTCTCTCTTCTTCCTGTGTTTTATAAACAAAGATAAAGTTTGGATGTTACTAAAACAATGTCTCGAGATATGGATGATTCGAGCCTGGCCAATCAGCCTGGGGGGAGGTTTTGAATTGGCCCAATCCGAGTGATCTTTGAAAGTCTATATAAGTTGGAATTATTTAATAAATTTGGAACATTCTACCACACATTCGAGCCTCAGTCTCTCTCTCTCTCTCTGCTAGCGGTTCAACAGCGACACGAAGTGGGGATAGATAATGAATATGTATAGGGCATTGTGTAACTTCATGCATATGTAACCTGTAACCTGATATAAACCAAGTGAAGTGCTATTGACGGTGTGCATGCTTATGGAGGGGCTACCCCCATGCACCCCAGCTGGAATAAAAGCATATCTACTTTATAACTTTCTGAGTTGTGGGATCTATCCATGCCTCAGTTTTGTACTTAAGTGTTTATATCTCATTAGTTTCAATACTCCAAGCTCAAATCTATTGCAATGACGCTCACAAAGAGCTGTCTTCCCATCAGGTTTTAAATGTACTTTGCTAAGGCATACAATGTTGTCTTTTTTTGAGTACAGCTGCAAATTGCAAATCCGGCAAAATTATGCTTATACCAGAAAGATACTGACTGTGAACAGGCATTTTCAATAATGTTTATAGATGCCAAAACTAACTTATGTCAACCCCTAGAGTTCCATGTTTCTGCCCTTTCATTTATGACTCAGTTGTTTACTTGCATATTGTTCATTCATGTTTAACTGTTGTATGCAAAATTTCAGTAGCTTTCTTGTAACGATGAAGTCAAAATGAGATAAATTCTGCTGTATCTGAAACTTTTGAAGGAACACTCTCAACTTTGAATCTAGTTTTGTTAAATTTAAGTGATGTTAAGGTTGAAGTCTGTTGCTTTTAAGCTCTGTTAAGTTTAAGTTCAATTAAGTGTGGCTGCACAGGCCCTTTCTTGAGAACTTCTTCTTTCCCAAAACAATAAGATGGTTTTTTTGTAAATAGTATTTGAACACCTATTGTTTTTCCAGATCTGTTTTGATTCAAGACACAGTGTGTTTGGAATTGGGTGTTGTAGGACTTCAGCCAATCACCCCGGGGGTGGGTGACTACTGTCCAATCACCTATGGGTTTTTATCATATATAAGGAGAAATTACAACAATAAAGCACTCTCAGCTGCTTTTCACTGGGCTGGGTTTGTGTGCTACTTTGCTCCGTTCTGGGTACAACAGTGACAATTAAGGTGAAGTTTTATTAAATTTAAGTGTTGTTCAGTTTAAGGTTTATTAATTTTAGGTTCTGTTAATTTTAAGTTCTGGTAGGTTTAAGTTCTATTAAGATTTATTTCTGTTAAGTTTCAGTGATGTTAACTTTAAATTCTGTTAGGTTTAATTTTTGCTAAATTTAAGTGTTGTTGGATTTAAGTGAAGTTAAGTTCTGCTAAAATATGCTCATTTAAATTAAAATCTTGTTGGAGGTTAGGATTTTTCCTTTTGTTTTCTTTCTCTTAGGGAATTTTGTCCCATCCATTGCTAAGAGACACTAACGATCGGTACTTAAGAGAGACAAAAGATGTACCCATGGTGGGGGGCGAGGAGGAGAGCACCTGGCCACACTTCTCTTATCTGAGGGCTTTCTTTTGGAGGGGCAGAGATCCCACGAGACTTGAGCCAAGGGAAGGGGCTGAGGGCAGCTCCTAGCTCTCTTGCTCTCTGGGCATTGGAGGGGACAGTTGAGCTGCAGCTTCCTGCGAGAGACTTTGCTGTGACCGCTGGAGCTCAGCTCTGTACTCCCTCTTCCTTACTGGGTGAGCCTTTGTTTGTAAGAGCAGCCATTGAACTGGGACCTTATTAACACCCAATTTGACTGAGAAGGACCTTCACCATCCACTCAGGTGCCTCAGGGGAAAACCCGGGATCCTGACCCTCTTCCCCCTCCCGGAGTGGGCGTCTTCCTGGCTGCATGCTGCAGTTCCTATGGAGGTGCCCAGCTGCCACTCCCTAGCTCTGCTGGTTTTTTGCCACTGCCTGGGGCTTGTTTCTTTTACACTGTAACCCCACACCCCCCACCTGCCGGGACACACCGCGGCTCCTGCCACAGCTGCGGAGTTTCTGTCACGTCTTGCTCACTACCCCGGGCGAGCCAGCCCCTGCCGCCACAGCTGCTGGTCCGAGGTTCTTGCTGCAGCCCGTTCCACTATTCAACCCGCCTGCCATTCTTTGCTTGAGGGAGAGATGCGACTGAACCCATGCCACAGCGCCCCCTGCAGCCGCGAGGGAATCATCGCACCTTCCCTGCCTGCCCGGGAGTCCAACAGCGCCCTGCCGGCCGTAAAAGTAACTGCACCAAAGGGGAGGGTGCCGGACAGCCTAGAGCAGGCTGTTACTGGGTAGGGGTTTTTTGTTTGTTTGTTTTGTTTTTGTTTGTTTGTTGTTGCTTGTTTGCCTTGTTATAAATATTAGTAAAGAACTGTTATTCCTTTTCCCATATCTTTGCCTGAAAGCCCCTTGATTTCAAAGTTATAATAATTCGGAGGGAAGGGGGGTCATATTCTCTATTCTAAGGGAGGTTCCTGTGTTCCATAGCAGACACCTGTCTTTCAAACTGAGACAAAGCTATAAAGTTCTTTTGTTATAGAAATAAGATGGAATCAACTGAAATTATTATGATGGAGGATCGGTAAGCAACTGTCTAAGATCATAAGATAGTAAGTATAGCATTCGGGAACAAAGGCGCACGATCTCCTTGGACGGTCTTAAAGAAATCTCCTTATTTGCAAGAAAACAAGCTTTCTTATATGCTCCATTAAGTTAGGCTAGGCCTGGATTTGCTGTGCGCATTGTCAATCACACACGTTCCCATCCAATCACCATGCAGTGTCCATGCATCTCACTGACCAATCACTGCCTCACTATCAGGGTTTGAGAAAGGACATTGCCAGAAGGACGCACGAAAAGAGGGCAACCAGGCTCCAAGCTTAAAGTTGCAAAAAAAGTGATTTAATTACCTAACAGAGTTGGAGGATAAATGCAAGGCAAAAATAAACTTTTCATACATTATTTTGTTCACTCCCCCCCCTTATGAACCCATAGTATTCACCCCCTTTCCTCCTTTACAATCCACAAGCCGGGTAGGGAGGCAGGGTGTAGGGTCTCTTTTCAGTCCACTGAGCAGATTCTCAAATTTATTCATCACTACAATTCTTCTACTACAAATACTCTTTATCTCTACTTGTTTCTCTCTCCAGACAGTTTTTCTGCTCTCACCCCCACCCTCTTAAGAAGCAGTCCACTCACCCCCCTTCCCTCTTTCCAAACCAGCAACACAGACAGGAGGCAGGGTGAGAGGGGTTTTCTGGTCAGTCCAATCAGGGAGAGGGGGTTCTCTACTTAGCCAGGGGTCCTTCCCACAAGAGACAGTCCTCTGGGAACTTCTTTGGCGTGGGTCCAATCTCACGAGCAACATCCCGCCCGAATTCTGCTGCAACATGAGTCTTTTTGTCCATAGGGTGCTGTGCAGACTCTCCCAAGCAGAAGCCAGGCTGCTTCCACGCCAGGAGCAAGGCCTTTCTCTCCTTTGCAAGGCCTTTGCAGTTTTAACTCTTCGATGAGACTCCCACTGGTCCACAGTCTTTTCCAGGCATCCACTTGCTCCTCTGGAGTGAGCTATGGGTGGATTTCTGCACTCCTGTGGACTCCATGGGCTGCAGGGGGACTTCCTGCCCCCCATGGCCTTCACCATGGCTAGCAGAGAGTTTTCAGCTCCGGCACTGGGAGCCCCTCCTCCCCCACCTTCTTCACTGACCTTCGTGTCTCCATGCTGTTCTCCCTCACATATTTTCACCTCCACCTCCTCCTCCTCCAACTACAAAGAAGTGAAAGAAGTGCGTGCCTGCTTGTTTTGATTTTTTTCTTAAATATGTTTTCACAGAGGCATAACCAACACCTCCAATTGGCCCAAACTTGGCCGGTAGCATGTCCATCACCTTCAGAGCCATCAGAGATTGGCTCTGCTGGACTTGATGTAAAAACTTCTAGAACTTTCACTCAGGACACACAGGAGCCATCTTTGTGCCACTCCCCACCCCTCAGACACCTCCCCAGGCCTACCACAACAGCTTCTGAGGGGTCCAAATTTCTCCTAGATGTTAAAAATACTTTACTGATGTTTGGGCCAATCAAAACCACCACACTCATGCAGGAGACATCAGAGCAGACCCAACAGTATCTCCCACAAATAAGTTGTAAAAATGTGTGAAGATACAGTTTATTAGATCCTTAATATCATCAGAAATTCTATGGGTGTAAATGTTCTACATTGGTTAATTAACATGACTATTCATAATAATCTGTACAGTTTTAACTTCCATAGGTAGCACAGAAGAATAAGTAACAACTCCAAATTATGGATATTATTCATTGTAAGATGCTTATTGCTTTCTTTCTTGCTTTTGTTTTGCTTTATTGTCATATATATATAGATGTGGGGGAAAATATAATTTCGTGTTTTTAAAACAGCTACTGTTGCTGTATTAGCGACTGAATATGTTGTTAATGCAATAATGTGAATTCACTGAGCTTTTATAGAGGGCCTTATCCAGAAGATATTCTTTGATGTTGCACATATGCATTCCTTTGGTTGGTTGCAGTTTGTTCATAGTACCATTGATTACTTACTTAAAATTAAATGACAATGCCGGCTGCTTTAGAAACTTTCCCATAATCTTGTGCAGTTATCTGAAAGAAATGCATCATTTTAGGGGACTTTCCCAATTGATATTAATAGAGGCTTGTTTGTCGGATATTTTAGGGAAACCCTCCCAGTCAAGACCGAGGCTCTGGCCAGTCCCTGGCCCTGGCTGGTGGGGAAGTATGCCATCAGATCCAGGTGTTTCTGCACTAAAAATGTGATGGAGTCACTTTGACTTGCTGATTTGGACTTATGAAAGCTGGACCCCCTTTGGGGTAAACTTGGAATCTTTGCCCGGGAAAGGTTCTCCAAGTCCTGCCTGTGAAATGGGGCTCCCCAGCAACTGCAGACTCTGGGTGATGGTTGAGTGGTTAGGCAGTTGATGATGTATCTTCCTAAATCACTATCTTTTGTGTACCAATGATTGCATGTATTACCTTGCTTATTCTTGCTTGGTGCTACAGCTGAGCACGTATTAAGCTTATTGTTTTCTTACATGTATTGTTTTACTTTTGTGTTGCTTTCATGTTCATACTAAGAGAAGCACATGTTATTAACAACAAAAAAGGGGGAGTATGGCTCCTAGAGAACAATTAGATAATGCATTATTTACGCTGTCAGAAAGACTGGTCCAAAAACCTGATACCCCACCTAAAGAGCTTCTCAATATAGACAAAGAGGCGCCACACGACAACAGCAATCAGCATGTCGGTGAACCCAGAGATAACACGGAGGAAGTTGAAGCAACTATAACAAAGAACTGAAATCCTAATGCACGGTGTAGGAGTGGCACCAGCCCCAGAGAACACCTTCCTGGCTTACCTAGCTAGCAACAGTACCGTAAGAATTCTGGGATTCCTCTGGACAAACATTGATCGCCTCCAAGGAGACAAGGCCCAGTGAGAGGAAAAATGACCTAATCACCATCCAGGCCTCGTAGCCAAGGCAGGAGCCAGGGTAGGGCTGCCAGGAACATGGCTGTGCCTGGAAGCTTATGGAGGCAGCCTGCCAACAGAGACCTTGTGTCCCATTGCACCCACCATCATATTGCTGTGTTCCTGCTGACCTCCTTCAGTTATTCCCTGCTCCATGCTTCCAGAAAGACATTCAGTTATGTCAAAGTCAGCATTTCCAGCTAACGGACTCCCTCCTGCCTAAACAGCACGGCCCCTGAGCTCCAGCCATATGAGCTCTGGAACATTAGCCATTTGTTTCCAAGTGCAGAAGAAGCTGTTCTCTTCCAGTGGACAATAGACACCATCCTTTTGGTTTCCCACGATGTGGGTCTCTTTGTCAGTGGCATGGTTGTTTTTGATGCGTCTTTTTTGATTGTGATCTGTATTCCATGTATCTTATCATGTGTACAGCAGATGACCAGTAATGGTCTTAATAAGATAATGGCTTTACAGGTGCAGACTGCTTTTCATTAGAGTACATGAACCCTTCGCACAAAAAGCAAAGAAAGGGGAGATGTTGCTGTGGCAGGATGCTCCCCCCTTCTCTCCCTGATTGGTCGCCGGAGATGGATAGCCCAGATTAGGTTGATAGCCTAATCAAGGCTACCTGGTGGTGGCGCCTGAATGTCTAAGGCAAAATGCAGAGAGAATGTAAAAAAATTTTAGTGACCACAAATCCACACTTTTTATCCTATAAAAACACCACGAAATCTCAGCAAAGGTAGAAGCTTTTCTACATGGATACTGAAAACATCTCCCCAGGCCTTGGACGCAAGCTCTGTGGTAACTTCTTGCAAGATTGAGAGTGGACTCTAATGTATCCCAGCACCAAAATTGGATTTTGGTAAGATCATTGGTTTCCTAAATTGTATTATTCCAGCTAACTTATAGGTACCTTTATTAACTTGCATTATAGTTCAAGCAAGCATTTCTTAACTTGCATTTTTAACTATTTTTATGGTTCAAGCAAGCATTTACCCCATAATTGCATTTTAGCTATTATAGTTTTGCAATTATGCATTTATTGTGTGTGTATGTATGTCAATCTGTTCTATGTTTGTATATTTGTTATTTTCTGTGTTTAATAAATGGTATTTTACATCATGTTAGACTAATCGGCCAAATATCAAAGAACCTTGCAAACGGGACCAAGTCTTGGGGAGCTAGCTACCCGAATAAAAATTACTGCCTGTTGCCAATAGCCTGGCAAACTGCAGAAACTCATAAGGCTCCTGTCTCCCATGCAAGACAGTTGCAGATAAGTAAAACTTTACAAAATGAGGGCCTTGTTACCCTTGTAAAACTCTTGCTCACTCCTGTTACTTTGGCTAACCAGAAAAGCATTCTGGGAATGACTCAGCTAAACTAGAGGTGAAAAACAAGTTACATAACCCTGGAAAACAAGTGATAGAACCAGTGAGTGCTCACACCATGGTGTATAGTGGTGGGTTATAACCAGAGCGTGTTCATATCATGGTTTATGGTGGTTGGTTAAACACTATGTTGTGCTTCACAAGAATGTAGAGATAAAGGCCTAATTGCTTAAAACCCCCTGGGTTTGTGCAATAAAGCGATTCCTCTTTGCACCTGCCTGGGGGATCTGTGTCGTTTATCATCATCATCGTTGCACAGGCACAACGCTTTAAGTTTCCAGAAGGGATTGAAACCCCCTATCCAGATGTGGCCAAGGCGCTACAGCTGCTCAGCCAGGTACAACACTTCCAGAGGGGAATCAAACCCCTTAACCAGAGGGGGACGCAAACCCCTAGCAGTCCTAGGGATGCAAACCACGGACCTGGGGAATGCTAAGCCTCTATAAGCTTACTAACAGACAGGACAGGGACTTAAACCCTGCCAAGGGACTCAAAATCTTTTAACAGAGTTACCAGAAACTTAGTGTGGGGTTAGCACCTCCTAGTCAATAACCCCAAGATTTAAATGATGCCTTTACTGACCCCAGGGATCTTGTCTCAAGTTTCTTAATGGTCCGTAGTCGAGGGGTCTCCCCCAAGATCTCCTTGGTGCCAGCTGGAGGCTCATCGACCACGGATCTGCTGAGGCTCAAAGGCAGCTCTCCTGGCTGGCTTGCCAAGAACTGTCACCAAATTACCGAAAATGGCTGAATAAGACTCCTTAACACCAATTTACTGTTAAAGAGAGCATCATTTATTCCGGAGCCTGGAGTGGCACAGGGATAACGCCTCCTATCATGTCCCCCAATTGTTACAAGTGTGTTGTTCATATACAGTCACTACATGTATTTTAAAATTTGCCCATTACCATAAAACCCTCCCCAAGTTCCCAAACTCAGTCCTTGTTTTGGCTGTAGCTAAATTTCAGAGCCAGATGTCTTCTTATCTTCCAACTGTCCTTGCTGGAAAAGCAGTTTCTCCATGCCTTGTTTCTCTGCTAAAGGTTAACAGACACACTGTCTTCTCTGCTAAAAGTTAACAGTCACAGTAGAAATTGAATTAACCCTTTTCGTATTAATAGCATTTGTCTTCCCAAGTCACCCTTATGTGTGATGGGGCCCTGCTCTCCTGGAGATGGCTGAACACTTGCCTGCCCACGGGAAGCAGTGAACTAATTGCTTGTTTTTCTTTGCTTGTGTGCATGGCTTTTGCTTTCCCTATTAAATGGTCTTTATCTCAACTCAGGAGTTCTGTTGCTTTTACTCTTCAGATTCTCTCCCCAATCCTGCTGGTGGGTGAGAGAGCAAGTGCCTATGTCTGGTTTGGCTTCTGGCTGGGGTTAAACCACAACATTGATATTTGCAATTGCCGTGGTTTAGCACGCTGGCCAAATGCCAGGCACCCATGACATCTACTCGCTCGGCTCTCCCCTGGCACAGGTGAGCAGAGGAGAGGGAAAAAAAAAGTTAACACACAAAGGGTTCATGATTTGAGATAAGGAACTGGGAGAAAAATACTCCAAGGACAAAAAAGGCTCACCTTAAAGTTACAAAGTGATTTATCACTAACAGAGTCAGAGGAAGATAAAGAGAAGTAAAATAAGCCCTTGAGACACCATTCCTGCCCCCAACCCCTCCCTCCTTCCCACCAACAGCGCAGGGGAATGGGGTGTGGAGATATAGGTCAGTTCATCACCAGAATATTCTACCACTGCTCAGGGAGAGAGTCCTTTCCCTGCATTGCTGTGGGGTCCATCCCACGGAAGACAGTTCCCTGCGACCTCCTCCAGCGTGGGTCCATCTCACAAGCTGACAGCACACACACACGCTGCTGCAACGTGAGCCTCTTCCCATGGGCAGACAGTCCTCCCAAACTGCCATGGCGTGGGCCCCTCGTCCACGGGGTGCAGATGTCCAAGGACAGGCTGTTCCATCTTGGGAGCAAGGCCTCTCTCTCCACTGGGACTCCAACTGGACCACAGCCTCCTCCAGGAATCCACCCGCTCCAGCTTGGGCACCTCCCCACAGGCTGTGGGTAGATTTCTGCATCCCCTGTGGACTCCATGGGCTGCAGGGGGACAGCCTGCTTCCCCATGGTCCTCACCACAGCCAGTAGAGGATTGTTGGCTCTAGTGCCTGGAGCACCTCCTCCCCCACCTTCTCCACTGATCTTGGTGTCTCCATGTTGTTTTCCCTCACATGTTCTCACCTCCTCCTCCTTCTCTGGCTAAAAAGAACTGCGTGCCCCCATTGTTTTGATTTCTTCTTAAATATGTTATCACCAAGGTGTAACCACCATCTTTAATTGGCCCAGGCTTGGCCAGCAGCATGTCCATCATCTTCAGAGCCATCAGAGGTTTGTTCTGCTGGAAATGATAAAAGCTTTCAGAAGCTTCTCACAGGAGCCATCTTTGTGGGCCCCTCCATTATCAAAAACTGGGCCAAGCAAAACCAACACAACAGTGCTCTCAAACTCTGGGAAAAAAATGTTTGGCTGAATGGATTGCAGCAAGACAAGCAATTTATTATAAAAACAGGGGTTCCTGTCTAGTTTTCCTGGGAGCTTTTATTCTTTGAATTGGAAAGACCTTATTGAATCTAGAGTCCCACAGTTCGAGTAAGGGAAACAAAAGAAATGTTACCAGAATCTTAGGTATTATATTTGACAGAGAGTAAATTTAGCCTAATTTCACATGAACATATATCCAGTAATAAATTGGATCATAGCATTTGCCAACAGACAATATCCTCTATTCTTTTAACATTTTCTACCCTCTTAATGAAACATTGGATTTACAGGTCCTGCTCTCATTTTTGTAATAGATTGTCTTATAACCTTGAAAATGTTAGTAAACCTGCCTGTAATATGAGACTACTTTTTCCCTTAATAATCTTTTATTTGTTTCTAATTTTTTCTTAAGCTATCTTAGAGCAAAAAGAAGCCTCATTCCTATTAGCCCTCTAGTAACCCCATTGCATTTACAGGCATTAATGGAATATTGGAATACCAGAGTTGGTGCTAGATGCAGAAATGGATGTACCCATGAGCCTAAAACCTTTCTTAAATGATTGGAAATTGCTTGTTTTCCAGATGCACATTTCTAGGGTGACTTCATGTCTATGGCAGGCCAAATAATAGAAATCCTGGGCTCAGACATGCTTGGAAATTCAAATCTTGATCCAAAACCAAGTGATGTTGTTTAGGATCATCTTTAGGTTTTATGAGATTTGGACACTGAATGTACCTGCTCTGAGAGTAAACACAGGAGGTGTGGGAAGCAGTTGAGAAGGATGTTGGACTGGGCTGCAAACCCATCTCAGGGCCAGGTTCACTGGGTAGTTCATTGGGGTCTCATGCTGGGCTAGTGTGCAGTTCCACATGATATTGCTGTGAGAGGTGTGGCTAGCAGATCAAGAAGGTGATGGCTCACAAAGCTCTAATCCAATCATAGAATGCAATCCTTAATCCTTATAGAGGTATAATTCAGAAAAAAATCAAGTCCTACTTTTCTCCTTGCTATGTCTGAACTATAAACTGCTTCTTATAAAGTGTGAAGGAAAAATCTATTATGAAATAAGGGATCTGCTTACCCCTCTGTGGCTTCAGCTGCACAGCATATCAGAACAGAGAACCTCAGGTTTGGGCTCTGCACTTGGATTAACTCTAGTTAGGCTGCTGGATTTCCACTATCAATCAGCTCAAGGGAAGAAGACAACTGTAATTTAGGTTGTAACAACCCTATATTTAATGTAAGAAAAACATTTTTCTGGGACTAGTCCGTATCTCCTCATACCTGATCTCTTTTTGGATCTGGATCTTGCGTATGTGATAAGTACATATTATAATATTGGCTTTTTGCAAATATTAAAATGGATGCTATGTGTATAATTTTAATTCTTACAAAAATAGCCTTTTTATAAAGATATAGTTGTGTAATAATAACTAATGCCTTTATTTCTGTTACTAAGTAAACTTAGACATAGTGGTGAAATAACTGATATGGTTCTTTTAGAATACTTGTGGTTAACTTACAATAACTGAACCGCCTGCTTGGTTGGATAACATCCAACGAACAGTGTGATGAAGACCCCTGCCACTGACATTTCAGCTATTAGCAACTGTCATCTGCAAAGACCACAGAACAGGGCTCAAGCTGGGGATCATAACACGACTGACCAAGACCACAACCAAGAGGACTGTGCATGCTCTAAAAAAGAAAATCAGAGGAGGGGCCATGCTAAACAGTTCCTGGAACATGCAAACTAGTTTGGGGGGAAGTTTGAATATGTATAATTGTTTATGAATACATATTAGGCTGATGTAATAGGAAACGTATATAAAGAGTGTCTCTATCAGTGAGTATGCTTCTGGCTAAGTGCCAAGCACCCAGCACTGTTACTTTACTTTATTGTCTTTGTCCCCTATTGTCCTTTACTAAGCTTTTTAAATTCTAACAGGAGAGTGAAACCTCGTTTTTCACAGAACTATTTATAACCATGAGATCATGTTATGTAAATTAGTTCCGGGACGTATATGATGATGTTATAGTGATATAGTAATACTAAGTGAAATTTACTGTATAAATAAACCACAGCACTTGACAAGGGTGGGTGAGCTAGGTGGAGAGATACCCCTCATCTCCAGTGCTGCAATAAACAAATACCTGATCTATAGACATCCGTCTACAGGGTTTTATTTCCAGCCTATCTTTTCGAGCATCACCCCCAAGATGGCGCACATCAGAGGACCGCATGGTCCGGGAGACAAAAGGAAGATGGCAGACAAACCCTGCTCTGCTCAACCTTCCCCCTGGAACAAAAACCCAGAAAGGTAGGAGCTTGCGAAGCTGTTGTTATAAATGAAGTCATGGAGTTTGCTTTTGTAAAGGGTTATGAGGTATTTGTTATGGTTATTTGTTAATGGTTTTGTATATGTTATGGTTACCTCTATAGATTTGCTGGGGCTAACTGAGAAATGTTATGGTTACCTCTATAGGTTTGTTATGTCTAATTGTTAATTTGTTGTGGCTAACTTAAATATTATGGTTAAGAAAGGGGAGAGCTGGGCAAGCAGCTAACCTATCAGAAGACCCTAGAAAGGACGAGCCAATGAGGACTGAAGACAACGAGCAAATCAGAGCACCTGAAGGAGGTGGGGTTGGGGGTTATAAAAACTGTATCCCCTAGCCAGAAGGTGTGCCTCTGGCTTTCCCCCATCGGTGGCTAAGCACCCAGCGCTGCACTTTGCTTTGTGTAACGGCAGACAGCCATTCTAAGCCTCTTATCATTGTTTGTACTATGAAAATGAGTTAATAAATTCTTTCAAAATTTAAGTAGTGAGAGGACCTTTCTCGCTCTGTTCTGGTGGCAGATGTGAACTGCTGGCATTGCCTGGAAAGTTCTGACCCCACAGTGTCAGCCTCCCCCCTTCCTTTTGGCTGTGCATGTGTGTCTGAGGTCAGTGCTGCCACTCGCTGCCTCCTCCTGCAACCTGCAGGACTCAGACGGTGTCAGTACTTCTGTTTCTGAGCCGTTGGCATGTTTTGGGGGAGATTGGGGGGGGGAACAGTCTCCCCAAGCATCGAAAACAGCAACCCCCCGGCCCCAACCAGCTCTAGCCCTGCTCTACTGACAGGTGTTGTGAAATTCACTCTGAAAAATTTTTGATTGTGAAATGCAGCTTCTCAGGTTGCTATTTGTTGTAACGTGTGTCCTTCCCCTGATCCCTCCCCCTTGACCCTTCCGGACTGGCTGATGTGAGCCAGGACCGCCTCCTAACCCCACGGATAAAAGCCCAGCCCAGCGGGACCCGGAACCCGGTCTCTTTGATTCTGGGCTCTATGGAGCAAATATCCTCCCTCGGCTCTCCCCCCTGCCTCCCCCACTCCCCAGTTCCCTCCCTTATTATCCCAATAAACCACCTGAAGCCTAGAATGAACAGCTGCCTTTCTAGACCTGCGACGCTTCCACAAAGACCCAGTCTGACCAGTCCCACCGCTCGTGGCCAAGAAGAAACCATCCTGCGTGTTCCGGTTCTGGGGCAGTCCTCCCCCCCGCAGCAGGGGAAAGCTGCCCTTAGATACTGCACTGCTGCAGCTATTGTTGCCACCTGGAGACATGCTGGAAGCAACCCCCTCCAGAGGCCAGAGAGAAACAAAAGAAAGCCAACGGGAGCCTCTGCCCATGCTGCCTCAGCTCTCTCCCTGCAAGAACAGAAGAGAAAGAGCAAGAGGCAAGAGAGCTCTGCCTGAGTGGCCATGACTTTTTAAAAAGGGATTAGCACCCAATGGCCCCACAGGTCTGTTTCCAGCCATGCCATCTGATCTTAAAGAGACAGTAACATTTTTGGGCACAAATAGATATGGAATACAATAACATTTTGGGTTACCCAGGATACCCACCAAGAGCAAAAGTAATCCCTTGGATGGGTTTGCCTTTGCCACAGGCAGAAATAATCCAGACTGTTTTCCCTACTGTGTTTTTAATGCACATTACAGGAACTTTATGCCTTTTTATCTTCTGGTGTTAACTAACCAGGTGGTCTTTGTTAAATGTGTATCCCAATGTTTGAAGGTCCCACCACCCATTTCTCCCAGTGTAGTCTTTAACAGTCCATTACATCATTTGATCTTTCCAAAGGCTGGTGCATGATAGGGAAAATGATGTGCTCACTCAATGCCATGTTCTTTGGCCCAAGCGTCTATGAGGTTGTTTCAAAAATGAGTTCTACTGTCTGATTCAATTCTTTCTGGAGTACCGAGTTGCCATAAGACTTGCTTTTCTGGGCCCAGGATAGTGTTCCAGGTGGTGGCATGGGGCACAGGGTATGTTTCCAGCCATCCGGTGTTTGCTTCCACCATTGTACGCACATGGCACATGCCAACAAGGGTTTGGGGAAGTGTGATATAGTCAATCTGCCAGGCCTCCCCATATGTATATTTCAGCCATCATCCCCCATACCAAAGAGGCTTTAACCACTTGGCCTGCTTGATTGCAGCACGTTTCACATCGATGGATAACCCATGTAAGTGTGTCCATGGTTAAGTCCACCTCTTGATCATGAGCCCACCTAAATTTTGCATCTCTTCATTGATGACCCAAGGTGTTATGGGCCCACTGAGCTAGAAATAATTCTTGCTTTTGTTGTCAATCCAAATCCACCTGAGCTACTTCAATCCTAGCAGCCTGATCCACCTGCTGGTTGTTCCAATGTTCTTCAGTGGCCTGACTCTTAGGTACATGAGCACCTATGTGATGTACCTTCACAACCAGATTCCCCACCCAGGCAGCAATACCTTGCCAAAATGCAGCGGCCCAGATGGGTTTATCTCTGCACTAACAGTTATTCTGCTTTCATTGCTGCAACCACCCCCACTGGGCATTTGCCACCATCCATGAATCACTATACAATATTGGCCATTTTTCTCATTCAGCAATGTCTAAGGCCAACTGGATGGCTTTCACCTCTGCAAAATGACTCGATTCACCTTTTCCTTCATCAGTTTCTGTGACTTGTTGTAGGGGACTCCATACAGCTGCTTTTCATTTCCAATGCTTTCCCCCCAGATGGCAGGATCCATCAGTAAACAAGACACATTGCTTCACACATTCTGGTAATTTATTATATAGCGAGGCCTCTTCAGCACGTGTTACATCCTCCTCTGGTGACATTCCAAAATCTTTGCCTTCTGGCCAGTCCGTGATCACTTCATAGATTCTGGAATGATTGGGGTTTCCTATCCAAGCTAGTTGTGTGATCAATGCAACCCACTTACCTTGTGTGGCATCTGTTGCATGATATGTAGAGGAGACCCTGCCTTTGAATATCCAACCCTGTCGCTGTTGAGGCGGCCACGACATTCACATACAGACACACGCAAATGGCTCCAAGCAAAAGAAAGAACTCTCTTTATTACTATGAAGTCTCTTTTATACTATTTTTCAGCATTAGCGTTACATGTTCATTGGGTCCTAACTCACTACATTACAATATTATTGGTTACCTATAATAAGCACACATTCTTACAAAATACCAGACTCCCTCATGCAACTCCAGCTTCTCCTCTCGTTGTTTGCTTCTTGCTTCTGTTGATGGTAGAATTCTCACAGATACAAACTGATTCTGTCAAGGTCAAAGTCTGTGAGCTCGCCAGACTAATTGTCAGTTCCCACAATTCCCCCTTTTAGTTTTCAACTGGAAATGCTTTAAACGTAAGATGAAAACGCTCTATGATGTCTTGTCCAGTCAGGGAATGTGGAATGCCTGTGACATGGTGAACACCCCAAAGTTGCAAGAATGGCTGGATGCACTGAGCTGCATAACTAAAAGGAATGCATATGTGTAACATCAGATAATATCTTCTGGATAATGCCCTTTATAAAAGCTCAGTGAATTCACGTCATGGCATTGATAACATATCCAGAATCGTGAATATAGTTGTGTTGGTTTGAAAACAAAACCAGTGGGAGATCACAAGTCCAGATTGAAATTTAGAAAAAAATAAATAAGTGAAATAATACAAGGAAAAGCGCTGACAAAGTCAGATACAACCTGACACCCTGTTAGGGTGGTGGTAGCAGTCCAACTCAAGTAGTTCAGTTCAAGCGGTGATCCTGTGAAGGTCTGGTCTCCAGCTGAAGGTCCAGTGGTAGCTCTTGTCCTCTGGGAACCCAGTAGACAGGGCTAGCTCAGGTAGTTCCAAGGCCAGGTTATATCCAGGTGGGAACACCTGGCTCCTCCCTCCTGGGCAGAGCATCCCACAATGGGATAAGTCCATGAGTCATGCCGTGGGTTCTTGATGGCCCATTGCCTGTCATCCGGGGTGGGTCATTAGCAGCTGATAACAGCTAACGGATGGCCAATTGCCTGTCATTCGGGGGTGGGTCATTAGCAGGTGATAACAGCTAACGGCCCACAGCTGGTGGTAATAGAATACTTAAATACATCTATATTGAAACCTAGGACAACAGTAACAACAACTTTTCTAAAAAGCGAAATTACATTTTCCCACACATAAAATTTTAGTGTAAATATTGCATTGTCTAATTGCTCGAGGGGTCATACTGATGCCTAAAATGCTGGTAAAAATTTAGACACAGACACAGCAGTATAGGAAAAAGGGTATTACATTGGTTTAATAGGATTCCAGGTGCACCATGACAAAAAGAGCCCCCAGGTACAAGAAGTGTACAATATTATGGATCTCACCAATTAGCATACCTATCTAAAATTCCCCAATAAGAAACCTAACAAATGAAGTAATTGCCCCCTTATTCAAATTACCTCCCCCCAAAAAGGTTACAACTTAGTTTACAAAAACATGTCCCAGGGATGGGGCTCTTTCAAGGTTGGTGCTTCATGTTCTTGAGATTGTGGAGATTGTTTCGTCTTCTCCAAAGAATTCTGAACTAGGCTATAATACAAGAGTTATAAACATGTGGGGCTAAGATACAGGGAGTGAAAAGTACAGGAATGGGAAAGGGTATATAAAAAGGGTATAAAAGTATAATGAAAAAGGACAAAAAACCCATCAGGCATCAATACACCCCCTTTTTGTTTTTGGCAAGGTGTGCTTCTCTCAATAAGAACATGAAGGCAACACAAAGGTATAACAATACATGGAATAAAGCAACAAGCTTACTACGTGCTCAGCTCTACATGCAATCATTGGTACATGAGAGAAAGGATAGCGATTTAGGAAAATACATCATCAATTCCCTAACCACTCTACCATCACACAGAGTCTGCAATCGCTGGGGAACCCAATTCCACAGGCAGGACTTGGAGAACCTTTCCCTGGCAAAGATTCCAAGTTTACCTGGAAGAGGGTCCAGCTTTCATAAGCCCAAATCAGCAAGTCAAAGTGACTCAATCACAGTTTTGGTGCAGAGACACCTGGGACTGAAGGCATACTTCCCCACCAGCCAGGGCTAGGACTTGGCCAGAGCCTAGGCCTTAACTGGGAGGGTTTCCCTAAAACATCCTGCAAACAAGCCTCTATTAATATCAATTGGGAAAGTTTCTTAAAATTATACACTTCTTGCAGATAACTACACAAGGTTATGTGAAATTTTCTAAAGCACCCAGCATTGTCATTTAATTTTAACTAAATAATCAATGGTACCATAAACAAACTGTAAATAACTAAAGGAATGTGCATGTGCAGCATCGTTTGAAATTGTCACTCATTCTTCTGTGCCACCTATGGAAGACAAAACTGCAAAGATTGTTATGAATAATAATATTAACCAACCAATGTAGAACAACTAGACCCACAGAATTCTTGACGAAACCAAGGATCTTATAGACCGTATGTTCACGTGGTTAAATCTTCACCAGGAATGTTTCTGTCTTAAATCTTCCTCTCATCTCCATAGCAGAAGAACTGTATTCATTAAAATAAATGAGCATAACATAACAGAAAGTAAACCTAACAAAACTTAAAGTTAACATCACTGAAATGGAACAGAATTTAATTTTAATAGACCTTAACAGAACATAAAATTAACAGAACTTGAAAATTAATAAACATTAAACTGAACAGCACTTAAATTGAACAGACATAACCTTAAATGAACTCAAACCTAATGGAATTTGAAATTAACATCACTTGAACTTAACTTGACTTAAACTTAACAGAATGTATCTTCAATAAAACTTAAAATCACTTAACAGAACTTAACTTCAATGGCACTTAATGGGTAACTTAAACTATTTAGCAACTGGTTCATATAGAATTCACTATAACACAGTAGAACCTCACCTACAGGCCTAATTTACAAATCTAAAATACTTAAGAAGTTAAAACAGCATTCCTAGTATGTTTGCTGCAGCACTTTCACACTCGCATGCACACAGACATTGTTCAAGGTATACCTGTGAAAAAAAATTCCCTTGAATTCAGTGAATTGGTCACTTTGGATGCCTTTGCATCTTTTGAACCTTAAATTTATCAAAACTAGATTCAAAGTTGAGAGTATTACTTTAAAAGTTTCAGATATAGCAGAATTTAACTCATTTTTACTCCATCACTACAAGAAAACAACTGAAGCTATTTACATTTCAACCACCCTTCTTTCTTCGATCTTTGCCCCCTTTCTCCAGTGCAGCGCCATCTTGGGTCCTTTGGTTTGCCTCAGGGCTGAAGGCAGAAATCTTCTTTAGCTCTAATTCAATTTGTGGCTGACAGCTTCTCAGGGAGGTGTGAATGTAGATAACAGATTTCCTGGGATGCATGAGGTCTGTTTCTTTTTATTCCTTTAGGGTGTCTTGATCTCTGGCCTTGTGGCTTATCAGCTTGAAAGACATTTATTACCATGTATTTCTTACCACATTTTCTAGCATATTACAACTATCTTGAAGTTATAATTCACTCTAACTTTGTTTCTACTTAACTATATTTTATCTTAGTACTACTTTCCACAGTACCTTATCACTTGTAAATGTTAAATTCATATATGCGAAAGCCAACATTCACTATTCACTCATTTATCACAGCCTCTGTGCTGGGTCTCTGTGCTCGGTCTCAGTGCTCTGCCTCTGTGCTGTGTCTCAGTTCTCCGTCGCTTTGCTCTGTCCCTGTGTTCTCTTTCCTCTCAGCACTCATTCTCTGCACTTGGTCACTGTGCTCTTGCTCCGTCTCTGTTCTCAGTCCCTTTGCTCAGTCCCTCTGCTCGGTCCCTGTGCCCTCTCGTCTCTCTGTTCCCTGTCTCTGTACTCAGTTACTGCTCTCGCTCTCTGTTCCTGGTCCCTGTGCTCCGTTGCTGTGCTTGGTCCATGTGCTGGTCCCTGTGCTAGTTCTAATGTGCTCCATCTCGGTGCTCAATCTTTGTGCTCCATTTCTGTTCCCTGTCACTGTGCTTTTTCTCTGTCTCTGTGCTCTCTCTCCTCTCTGCACTCCATCTCTGTGCTCAGTCCCTCTACTCAGACCCTGTGCTCAGTCCCTCTGCTGTCTGTCCTCTCTGTGCTTTGTCTCTGCGACCCGTTCCTGTGCTCCGTCTCTGTGCTCCGTCTCTGTGCTCTGTCTCTGTGCTTGGCCTGTGTGCTTTGTCTCTGAGGTCCGTCCCTGTTCTCTCTCTCCTCTCTCTGCTCCCTTTCTGTCTCTCGCCTCCCCGTGCTTGGCCTCTCTGCTAGGTCCGTGTGCTCAGTCCCTGTGCTCTCTCCCTGTGCTCGGTCCCTGTGCTCGGTCTTTGTGCTCCCTCTTTGTCGCTGTTGGACTGTTAGCGGAGTGAAGAGGCAAGTCCTTTCAAGTGCTAGAAAGAACTAACTTTATTAAAAAATTAACCATTTATATACACATCAGAGGGCCGTTTGGATTGGACCAACAAGCATCTGCCCCCAGGGATTCATTGGCCCAGGCGTTTGACTGCCTGTATCCAAAAGGCCATTTCAATAACATGAAACTTTTATCTTTATTTATAAAACATAGAAGAAGAAGAGAAAAATTCCCATGGGAAAGATTTCTGGGCTACCACAGCTCCCCCTTTTTATTTAAGAACCAGAAGGCGTTGCTTGTGAACCTCTGAATTCAGCATGAAGGATCTGCTTGGTAGTGGCCAGTTACCAAACAGAGCCTAGATGGAAAACCGATAAGGGGTCTGCCCAGCGGAGGCCAGCCACCGAACAGAGCCCAAACCAGATGCTGATTTAAGGTGAACAGAGAGACTCTCCAGCAATACCCTGGGTAGTGCATCTATAAAACTTAATTCTATATTAAAATTCTATAATTCAGTTAAAACATGCTTTCAAAGACCTTGCTTTCTGACTCCATAAAACTTAAATTTCAGTCTCTGCTTGTGGAAGGACCGTCTTCCTGATGGTCAGTGTCTTGGTCATCATCAGAAGGATCACTTGGTTGGTGTTCTGCATTCTGGTTGTTATTTTGAGGTTGCTGGTTCTGCCTCTGGAGCCGCAGGTCAGGGAAGACGCATTTTGCAGGCAGCCATCGTACCCCAGTATCTGTGGAAAAGCAAGCATACCCCCGACCCCAAGCAATAAGCTCATGCGGGCCTTCCCAGGTGTTAGTAGGTTCCATACCCATACCTTCGCCTGGGGCAAGCGCAACTCGCCCAACGACTGCAATAATAGAAAATGGTTCAAAATCACGGGATTATTCGAGTTTGGTGGCACTGTAAGGTGATTGATTGTGTACAAAGCTTTTTCCAATCAGCTCTGTGGGGTTTCCCCATGCATTCCCCCTTTTTGTCTTTCCAAGACACCCTTCAGAGTACCGTGAGCGCATTCAACAATGGCTTGGCCAGTAGGAGAGTGCGGAATACTGAATTTATGGTCTACACCCCATAGGTGTAAGAACTGCTGCATCTTCTGCGAGGCGTAGGCAGGACCATTGTCGGTTTTCACAGTGGCTGGCACCCCCAGGACCGAGAAGGCTAATTTCCAATGGGCAATGGCATCACAACTTTTTTCTCCAGTATGAGCAGTCGCCCACATAGCTGAGGAGAAAGTGTCAATAGACACATGCACATACTTGAATCGGCCAAATTCAGAGATGTGTGTCACATCCGTCTGCCAAAGCTGCAAGGCCTTTAGACCTCTGGGGTTTACCCCTGGTGGCAGAGGAGCAGCGAGTCCGTGGCAGTCAGCACAAGCACTGACAATGTCACGAGCCTCACTTGGCATCAATTGAAACTACTTCTGCAGGGTATGTGCACTCTGATGAAAGAAATTCTGCGATGCCTTGGCTTGCACAATTTTGTCAGGCTGAGGTGCCACCCATGTAGGGTTGGCTAACATGTCAGCCCTGGCATTGCCTTCTGTTATAAAACCTGGCAATTTGGTGTGGCTTCGAATGTGCAAAATATAATATGGATGCACTCGAACCTGAATCGCCTTCCACAACGTTCGCAATAGCAAGAACAGAGTCGCATTATTGACTTCTTTTAAAAGTGAACAATCCAAACGTTTGGTTATATCCGCTACATAAGCAGAGTCAGTGACCAGATTCAAAGGTACCTGAGAGAACCGCTGAAAAGCCATGGCAACTGCCTTCAATTCAACCAATTGAGCAGAGCCTGTCTCGTGGCTTTTCAGCACTTGCCACTCAGATCCTTCCTTCCAGGTGACAAGGGCCTTTCCTGTTTCCCCAGAACCGTCCGTGAAGACGGTGGGTCCATGAACTGGCACCCGACTGTTCTTTGGCCGCAACGTAAAACTGATTGAATTTGCCAGCTGCAGCAATTTGTGGCTGGGCAGATGATAAGCAATCTGCCCTGACAAACTTTGCAGTTCACTTTGTAAAGGAGCGCTATTAGCAAGGCTTCATTCAAAGCTGTCCTGTGATACTGGAACAACAATCGTTGCAGGATCCGCTGCCATCAATTGCAAACACCGAAAACGGCATTTGATTATCAGGCAAGCTATCAATTCGAACAATGTGGGTGCTGTCTTTTTTGGCTGATGGGGCAAAAAGACCCATTCCAGGATGTGTAAAGGGTCATCCCATTGTTTGTTCCACTGGCCAATGATAACTGTAGGATGGAGGTCTGGAGCAGTAATGAAAACAGTGATATCAGTAGAGGGATCTACCTGATAAACCTGACGAGCAGAAACAGCTTGCTGCACCTCATTCAGCACTTGTCGCTCCTCAGGAGCCAATTTCCAAGGTGAGTTTAGATCAAAGTCCCCCTTTAAAATTTTAAAAAGCGGGGAAAGTTGTGCATTGGTTAGTCCCAAATACGGATGTAACCAGTTGATGATACCTAGCACTTTTTGGGCATCATTCAGAGTCTTAATAGAGTCTGAAAACTGCACCTCTTGATGTTGTATGGTTCGATCCAAAATTTTGACTCCTAAATATTTCCAAGGAGGCTGTTGTTGAACTTTCTCCGGAGCCACTTGCAACCCATAGGAATGCAGGGCATCGAGCAGTTGAGGCTGTAACCTCCGCAACTCATCCTGGGTGGCTGCTGCCACCAGGATATCATCCATATAATGGTAGCAGAGTGCCTCAGGAAACTGCTCACGGATTCCAGACAATGCCTGAGCGACATACCATTGACAGATAGTCGGGCTATTTTTCATGCCCTGAGGTAACACTTTCCATTGAAATCTCTTTACAGGCTCAGCATTATTAATTGCAGGCACGGTAAAGGCAAATTTTGGTCTGTCATTGGGGTGCAAAGGGATTGTGAAAAAACAATCTTTCAAATCAACGATCAAAATTTCCCACCCTGTGAGAATCATTGCAGGTGAGGGCATGCCAGGCTGTATGCTCCCCATACTTTCCATCACTGCATTAACTTTTTGGAGATCTTGCAACAGTCTCCATTTCCCCAATTTTTTCTTAATTATGAAAACAGGGGTGTTCCAGGGACTGGTAGAAGGCTCAATGTGTCCCTGTTGCAGTTGGTCCTGAACCAGCTGACAAAGGGCGACTAATTTGTCTTTTGGCAGGGGCCACTGTGGTTCCCATATAGGTGTTTTGGTCAGCCATCGCAGAGATAGCGTGGAATACGGTGCGCCCTTGCACACAGTGACCCCTATTAAAAATTAGTCAAGATTCGCACCCCCCAGGCTGCCAACACATCCCGTCCCCAGAGGTTAATTGGATCTGGAGTGACAAAGGGCTGGATTGAGGCAGTTTGTTCCTCTGGGTCCTTCACCAACACAGGTTGCTTACTCTGTTGGCTCTGTGTGGTTCCTCCCAGCCCTGCGATAGCTGATCCCGCAGGGGCTAAAGGCCATGAAGGAGGCCATGAAGTGGAGGAAAGGATCGTTGCGTCAGCCCCCGTATCAATCAAACCTCAGATCTGAATTCGGTGCAGATGCGCTTTTAGCATGATGAGGGTACATGTCATCTGTGGTGACTCATTAGAGATGGCAGTAGCCCAATAGACCTGCAGAAGTCCTGGCAGTTCAGTTCTGTTACCTCTGCCAACTTGCTGGTCTGCCTGGGAACAGAAGACTCAAAAGGCAACAATTGAGCAATGTGAGTCTTTTCAGGGATGGTGACGGGGGGGGTCTGATGTGGAAACCATAGCATGAATCTGGCCTGTAAAATCAGCATCTGTAACTTCTGGAAGAACAAGGATCCCTTGGCTGGTGGCCTCAGGCCCTCCCACAAGCAGTGCACTGAATCCCTGATCTAGGGGTCCATGCACATCCAAAGGAATCCTATGGGCATCGCCAGATTCTAGGATGACTGTTGCTGCGGTGTAGGCGTTGACTTGGGCTGAGCCTTGGGTGCCTCCTCCACATTGACTGGATAGGCCTGTGTCACAGCCCTGTTCTGGGGGAACTGTCATGATGGGGGGCAAATCCCCCTTTTTGCGCCCCTCTTCACGTTTCCCGACAGGGGCCGGCCATCTGCATGGTACTTGGACCTGCAATATTCTGGACAGTAACCTGGCCTACCACACCTCCCACACTGAGGAATCCCAGTCCCCGAATTTTCCTTCTGCTTTGATTTGACTCGTTTCCATTTGTTCCCAGCTTTGGGCTGTTTTTGTCCCTGATCAGGGGGTTCCCAACCAGGAGATAGAAATGCAGCCAAGGCGGATTTCCCTTGACTGTCTGCCTGCACCATAGCACAAGCTTGTACCACATCTGTGACTGAAGGATCCCCTGGTAGGGCATTTATGATCCTTCTACACTCCTCGTTGGCATTGTCTCTTGCCAACTGCTTGCCCAATATCTGTCTCAATGTACTATCTTCCACCTGCTTTTCCAAGGCTGCTGCTAGCTTCTCTACAAAGGTCAGGAAAAGTTCAGATTGCCCCTGATGTATTTTTGAATACCGTGTTTGTGGGGCGATCATCTCTATAGTTTTTACAATGGCTCCCATACCTAGCTGTTGGGCTTGCTCCAGAATCCAAGGATCCCAAGTAGTTTGGACATTGGGGTTAGTGAAATATCTTCTACCCATAAGGACATCAGCCCCACTCATGTGCCTAGGGTCCTCAGGAGACAAGGACATATTGTCCTTTATCTGTTTTTCAACCATCATTCTCCAATTGTTCTCAAAAACTCCTTATTGCACGGGGTGAAACAAGACTTGAGCCAAATATGTAATATCAAATGGAGCAAGCAGATCACTATTTATCACTCTAATAATTTGCATAACATGTGAAGAAGAGAGCCCATAAGTTGGTACTTTCAAGTAAAGGTCGTTTACAACCTTTCATGCAATGATGCCATGCTTGCTTTTCTCATCCGAGTCCGGGCCAGGCACAAACACCGGAAAAGCCTGAGCGTCTCCTTGCAGGAAGCTAGCATCACCTTGACCTGCCATAGCAGCTCCACGGCCCTCCCGTCGTCTTGGCATCCCTAATCTCTTTTTAAGTTCCCAGTGTCCCGCATCCAGGGCGCCCTGCTTTACTGATTCCCAATAATGCAGGGAGTCCCGTGGGCGTAATGGCTCAGCACTGTTCCGGCATCTCCAAGGGTTGCTAAGAAGCAAGTGCTTCTTTCGCCACCCGCCAGCGCGAGCTTTCGCCCAGGAGGAAGGAACCCCTCTATGTCACTGTCAGAATTGTCAGCGTAGGGCTTGCAATCTGCGAGCCCTATGACAAAGGACGAGGTCTGGCTGGACGCAGTTTCCTTGCCGAGAAACGGCACAGTGATGGGGTTGGGGGAGGGGCAAGAGGATGGCGGCATCGGGCGCGCTCACCGAGTTCACTGGCACAGTGTCAGTTAGAATCGCTTGCTGCATCAGCACAAAAGCGGCTGGATCAGCGCTCTGTGCCTAGGCTGCGTCTGCCACTGAAACCGTCAGAGGGACCAGCACTTTCCGTCCTGGATCTGTCCGCACCCCCGCCGCCATGTCGGCTGCTGCCGCAGCATGGAGCCCGGACACCGTCCTGCGTGCTGGATGGTCCGAGAGCAGATCTCCACCATTTCTTGGTGGAATCCAGCCACTTCGGCCAGTAAATCCATTAAAAGCCGAGATGAAGGGGGCATATCTGGCAGAGACCAAAAATCCCATGTATCTGATTTGCAGAGTCTTCTCTGGTAGCGCTTCTGCAGACATATCAATCAGGTCCCCTTGACCAGAAGCACCGCCTGCCGGAGGCTTCTCTTCCTATTCCTGCACAGCCCGAGGATCCCGCACGGTCCCCGCAGCGGCCAGGATTTCTGAGTCCGCGGCTGTTCTGGACAGAACCAGGGTCTGTTGCTGTCCCGCCCGCGTCACGGCAGGGCAAGCAGTTTCTGCACTCTCAGTTCCTCTACCCGGGGCAGCCAGCTCCGAGGCTGGAAGCACTGGCAGGGGCCTGGATGGGGGGAGAAGGGCGACACCATTCTGCAGAGGCAAAGGCGGGGGAACGACCGCCGCCGGCGTCCTGTGGCCAGCCCGTTCTCCCTCTTTCATCAGCATCTCTGCTAACTGGTCATTTGGATGGGGGTAAGTGGGCAAAATAAAATAATTTGGAGAGTTATACTTGCTCTTTTTGGACCCATCTGCTGCTGACTGTGGGGCTGCGGGGTCAGTCTGGGTCTGGGGTTTCTCCGTGCGGTCCTCACCGATCAAAAGCAAGGAGTCTAGGCAGAGAGCTGCGTTAAGCTCTGGAGCATAAAATTCCTGTTGCCTTAACGTGTCCCAGACCGATCGCCATGTCCGATGCAAACGAATGGTTTTCTCCTCTCCAAATATAATTTCTTTCCACAAAGCCTTCCCAACCTTGAGCCACAAAGGACAGTCCACGTCTGTCTCCCACACTTCTGGAACCCCATTTTTAGCGGCCCAGTTCATTAACACCCTGGTAAGGTGTTTCTTCCCTGTGACCGCTGGGTCACACGAGGGATCCTCCAAAAAGGCTTGCAAAAGTTCGTCTTTTGGCATTGGGAGGTCCATTTCCATCCCAAAACTGAGCCGCGCCGCGTGGCGGGCAGGGGGGAGGGAAAGGGTGCCTTGCGTACCTTTGCGGTGCGTGTAGTACACGTCAGTGGTCACCAGATGTCCCTGTTTGACTGTTAGCAGAATGAAGAGATGAGTCCTTTCAGAGTGCTAAAAGGAACTAACTTTATTAAATAATTAACAGATTTATATACACATCAGAAGGCTATTCGGATCGGGCCAAGTCATCCGCCCCCTGGGATTGATTGGCCCAGGCGTTTGACCGCCTGTATCCAAAAGGCCATTTCAATAACATGAAACTTTATTTATAAAACATAGAAGAAGAAGAGAAAATTCCTGTGGGAAAGGTTTCTGTGTTGCTACAACCATAGAGCATATCTATGTTTTCTTTACAGCTAGAGAGAAAAAGGAAAATTTCCCATGGAAGAGAATCTGTACAGTCACAGGCTCCCCAGATGCTGCCCCCCTTTCCCTTTTCCAGGAGATATTAAAAATTCAACCTCTTCTTCCACGAGATCATGCCTCAGACACCTCTTTCCACTAAAACATTCTACACAACCATATTCCAGAGATTTCCATTTTCCTTCTTTAAAGCCAGTATCATAGACTGTTTTCACGCTCTTGGTTAACAAACTACATTTCTTTCATAAATCTAGATTATTTTTAAATGCACAGAACAAGTATGCTCACAAATATCAGCTACACACACACAGGAGTCCCATAGGGATACCTATTAGCATATGCAGAGAAACAGCATACACACAAAAAATTCAACAGGCATTCAAAATATGTTTCAATACTCAACAAGTTACTTTTATCTCATGGGCATCCCAGCATGGATTTATATGCCGGCAAAATACAAATTAGCGCAGGTAATTTGCACACAAACAGTAGATGCACACACATTAAAAAAACCAAAACCAATGGCTTATATATGATTCATACTCATTCACTCTTTGCCAATTGCTCTGGCCATTTCTGTCGCCAGATAACGGAACTGCAGATAGAGCTCCACACTTGCTTCGTGTTCAGGACACGTCTCATTCGTTCTCACACACACAGTAACAAAATAACAACAGACAGAACAAAAGTAGTACTATGATGATGCACTACAGCAGGGTCCAACCCCTGAGGGCCCAACTCCTTAAAGGTACCTTTCACTATTGTGAGGTCCAACCCCTGGGGGTCCAACCCCTTCCCCGGTACTAATTTTGGGAGACCCAGTCTCAACCCACCCTCGGGGACTTGTACCCCGGACCTGCAGGTATTTTTGTTTGTAGTTTTGGGTTTTTTTAATAGCAAATACCTTTATTTGGTGCAGATGGTCCTTGGTCTACCCCCGCCATGAGCCAAGGACAGCTGAGCTCCCCCTGAAAATTCAGGTCTGATTAACCCTGGCAGCCGAGCAGAGTTAGGGTCCCATCTGGGGTGCCAGTTTGATTAGCCCCAAGTGGGCCCAGAGACAGTTCAGAGACAAAGTCAGAGAAGTGGGTATTTGCTTTATTATTTAGAATTCACATATTCTATCTCTCAATAGTTAACTTGAGTTACCTATTGATTACCCCTTTCTCCAACCTTGAGCAATAGCAGGCCTTTGAGCAGATCAAACGGGAAATAGCTTGTGCGGTAACTCTTGGGCTTGTTCGGACAGGACCAGCCGTGCAAAACATCCTCTGCACTGCAGCTGGGGAGCAGGGCCTCACCTGGAGCCTCTGGCAAAGGACCACAGGGGAAACCTGAGGTCGACCATTAGGGTTTTGGAGCCGGAATTATCAAGGATCAGAAGCCCACTATACTCCAACCAAAAAAGAGATACTAGCAGCTTATGTGGGGGTTTGAGCTGCCTCAGAAGTTGTTGGGACAGAAGCGTGTCTCCTTTTGGCCCCGTGGTTGCCCGTCTTACACTGGATGTTCAAAGGAAACATCCCATCAACACATAATGCAACCAGCACTACATGGAGTAAGTGGGTAGAAATAATTACACAACAAACCCGAATGGGAAAACCCAATTTCCCAGGAATTCTAGAAGAGATTCTGGATTGGCCAGAAGCCAGAGATTTTGGAGCATTGCCTGAAAAGGTGACTCGTGCCCAAGAAGCACCGCCATATACCGAGTTACCAGAAAATAAAAGAGGCTATGCTTTATTTACTGATGGATTCTTCCATGTGATAGGAAACCATCGAAGGTAGAAAGCTGCTGTGTCGAGTCCCACACAACAAGTCATTGAGGCTGCAGAAGGGGAAGGTGAATCAAGCAAATTTGCAGAGAGGTGAAAGCCATTCAACTAGCCCTAGAGATTGCCGAGTGAGAAAAGTGGCCCGTTCTTTATACCGGCTCCTGGATGGTGGCTAATGCCCTATGGGGGTGGCTGCAGCAGTGAAAGAAGAGTAATTGGCAACACAGGGGCAAACCCATCTGGGCTGCTGCATTGTGGCAGGACATCTCTGCACAGGTAGAAAACATGAATCTGAAAGTACATCATGTAGATGCACACCTGCCTAGAAGTTGTGCCACTGAGGAACATCAAAACAGTGAACAGGTAGATAAGGCTGCCAAAATTGGGATAGCTCAGGTGGACCTAGATTGGGAAAGAAAGGGTAAGCTGTTTATAGCTCGATGGGCCCATGAAACATCCGGGCATCTCGGAAGGGATGCAACATACAGATGGGCTCGTGATCGAGGGGTGGATCTGACAATGGAGGCCATTACACACATTATCTACCAATGTGAAACATGTGCTGCCATCAAACAAGCCACATGAGTGAAGTCTCTCTGGAATAGAGGGAGATGGCTGGGTTTCCAGTAAGGTGAGGCCTGGCAGATTGATTACATTGGGCCATTGCCATGAACTCACCAAGGCAAGTGTTATATACTCACCATGGTAGAGGCAACAACTGGCTGGTTGGAAACGTGTGGCTAGCACAGGTCTTTCCCATGAGAACTTTCTCCTGTGTTTTATAAACAAAGATAAATTTTGGATGTTATTGAAACAGTGTCTCGAGATTTGGACAGTTCAGGCCTGGCCAATCAGGCCTAGGGGGGAGGTTTCTGACTGACCAATCTGGGTGGCCTCTGAAAAGTCTATATAAGTTGGAATCAAAATAATAAAGCTCTCTTTTCTATGCCACGCTGAGAATCCGGGATTTCTTCTCTGCTAGCGGCTCAACAGTGACAGAAACGTACCCAGTAAACCATGCCAATGCCCGGATCATGATCTCCGGTCTTGAAAGACACATTTTGTGGTGACATGGAACCCCAGAAAGAATTGCGTCAGATAATGGGACTCATTTTCAGAATAATCTTATAAGCTCCTGGGCAAAGAGACATGGCATTAAGTGGATATATCACATTCCCTACCATCCACAGGCCTCTGGGAAAATTGAAAGGTATAATGGGCTGCTGAAAACTATATTAAGGGCATTAGGTAATGGAACATGGAAGCACTGGGACACGAACTTAGCAGAAGCCACTTGGCTGGTCAACACGAGGGGATCTGCTAACCACCCTGGTCCTGCCCAAACTAAGCCCCTAGACACAGTGGAAAGAGACAAGGTCCCTGCATTACACATAAGGAAGTGTCTGGGAAAGTCAGTGTGGATTTCTTCCTCCACAGGAAAACCCATTCATGGGATTGTCTTTGCCCAAGAACCTGGGTGTACTTGGTGGGTAATGTGTGAGGATGGGGACACCCGGTGTGTGCCTCAAGGAGATTTAACCTTGGGGGAGGAATAATCTGTGGTGTAAGTTGTATGTTGCAGGAGGTAAAGTAGCAGGAGTGACATGAACTGCTGAAGAAGGAATTTTGCGAGCAATAAGAAGAATGCAAGGATGGGCTGAGATGGTGTTGGTGCCCAACCATCAAGTGTACTACTTTCTCCAGTCCTAACCCCTCATCCTGCTGAACTGGAGACCTGGGGGAATGTGAAAGGACAGGAAATAGTAGTAGTTAATGAAAAGAATGTATGTTTGGGTATAGAGATGGTTTAAGGATGAAGTTTAAGCTGTATGTGTGGGTAAGAAAGTATTCCGGTAATGAGAAATACATATAATGGAAGAATTGGAAGATATATAGATTCTGTGGGATCTGAGCATGATGCAAATGGTATGGAATAAGGGGTGGAGATTATGTGTGTTGGTTTTTCTTGGCCCAGTTTTTTCTGGGGGGGGGGGCACAAAAATGGTTCCTGTGTTAAGCTTCTGGAAACTTTCACCATGTCCAGCAGAGCCAATCTCTGATGGCTCTGAAGATGATGGACATGCTGCTGGCCAAGCCTGGGCCAATTACAGATGTTGGTTACTCCTCTGTGGTAACATATTTAAGAAGAAATCAAAACAATGGGTGGAGGCACTTCTTTTTAGCCAGAGAAGGAGGAGGTGAGAATATGTGAGGGAAAACAACATGCAGACACCAAGGTCAGTGGAGAAGGTGGGGGAGGAAGTGCTCCAGGCGCTGGAGCCAAGAGTTCTCTGCTGGCCATGGTGAGGACCATGGTGAAGCAGGTTGTCGCCCTGTAGTCCATGGGGTCCATGGGGGATGCAGAGATCCACTCGAAGCCCATGGGGAGGTGCTCACGCCGGAGTGGGTGGATTCCTGGAGGAGGCTGTGATCCTGTGGGAGTCCCAGTGGAGACAAAGGCCTTGCTCCCAGAATGGAATAGCCTGGCCTTGGAGGTCTGCACCCTGTGGACAAGGGACCAACGCAGCAGCAGTTTTGGGAGGACTGTCTGCCCATGGGGGAGACTCATGTTGCAGCAGGTTGGGGCGGACTGCTGCTCATGAGATTTGGACCCACGCTGGAGGAGTTTGCGGAGAGCTGTCTCCTGTGGGAGAGACCCCATGGTTATGCAGGGGAAGAACTCCTCTCCCTGTGCAGCAGAAGATCTCGGTGATGAACTGACCTACATTCCCCATACCCTGTCCCCCTGTACTGCTGGTGGGAAGGAGAGAGGGGGTGAGGGAGAAACGTTGTCTTAAGGGCTTATTTTTACTTCTCATTAGCCTCCTCTGATTTTGTGTTAGTAATAAATTTCACTTTGTAACTTTAAGAGGAGCCTGTTTTGTCCTTGGAGTGTCTCCCAGTCTTTATCTCAACTCATGAGCCCTGTGTGTATTAACATTTTTTTCTCTCCTCTGCCCAGCTGTGCCAGGGGAGAGTGAGCAAGTAGATGCCGTGGGTACCTTGGTGTTTGGCCAGGGTTAAACCACGACACCTTGTAAAACTCTTGCTCACTCCTATTACTTCGGCTAACTAGAAAAGCATTCTGGGAATGACTCAGCTAAACTAGAGGTGAAAAACAAGTTACGTAATTGTAAAACAACTGATAGAACCAATGAGTGCTCATACCGTGGTGTTGGTGGTTGGTTATACCTAATGCATCTTCCTATCGTGGTTTATGGTGGTTGGTAAAATACAAAACAAAGTTGTGCCTCACAAGAATGTAAACTCATAACAAACTTACAGTTTAAAAACCCTGGATTTTTGCAATAAAGTGCTTCAACCATACAACTGCTAAGGGCAATTCTTGTCGTTCATCCGTTACAAGGTGTCAGCCATGTCCCCTACCCCGGCAGGTGTGGGACTCCCCTTTCCTTTGTGCTGGGGGGGGATGTGATGCCTTTAAAGCTGGTAAAAATAAGAGGCAGACACAACAGTATAGGAAAAAAGAGTATTACCTTGGTTTTGATAGGATCCCAGGTGCCCCCTCGTCAAAGGTGGAAACACGCCGAGGAGCACACACCATGTACAACGCGTATACAATTTTATGGACCTTAAAAATCAGCATATCTACCTAAAATCCCCCAATAAGAAACTTAACAAATGAAGTAATTGTCCCCCTATTCTAATTATCCCCCCCCAAGGGAGACTACAGCCTAGTTTACAAAAACATGTTCCAAAGAGGAGGCGCCATCCAAGGTTGGAGCCTCTAGTTTTGAGATAGTAGGGATGTTTCGTCTTCCCCCAGAGAACCCCCGAACTAGGCTAAATATCAGAGTAAAAGGATTATAGACGTGTATGGCTAAGGTACAGGGAGGGTTTGTGAAAGGTACAAGGAAAGGGAAAAGGTTTAAAAATGTATAAAAAGGGTATAAAGAGAAAAGACAAAAACCATCAGGCATCAGGGGTGTTGGTGTCAGGTGGGGTCGGTGACAGGGAGAGTGGGTCCGTGACAGCTGCATCCCTCCTGGCAGGTGTGGGACACCCCTTTCCCTGGTGCCAGTGGGAGGTCGGTGCCAGGTGGGGTGGGTGACAGCCATGTCCCCCCCCCCCCCAGCAGGTGCGGGCCAGCACCATCGCGCAGGACACGGACCAGAACAATGACTATGTGAGTAACAGTGTCATCCTGCACCTGGATGTGGGCGATGAAGTATTCGTGAGGCTGGACGGGGCAAAGTGCATGGTGGTGTGATAAATGAGAGAATAGTGAATGTTGGCTTTCGCATATATGAATTTAACATTTACAAGTGATAAGGTACTGTGGAAAGTAGTACTAAGATAAAATATAGTTAAGTAGAAACAAAGTTAGAGTGAATTATAACTTCAAGATAGTTGTAATATGCTAGAAAACGTGGTAAGAAATACATGGTAATAAATGTCTTTTAAGATGATAAGCCACAAGGCCAGAGATCGACACCCTAAAGGAATAAAAAGAAACAGACCTCATGCATCCCAGGAAATCTGTTATCTACATTCACACCTCCCTGAGAAGCTGTCAGCCACAAATTGAATTAGAGCTGAAGAAACATTGAGATGGGATTTCTGCCTTCAGCCCTGAGGCAAACCAGAGGACCCAAGGCGGCGCTGCTGGTGAAAGGGGGCAAGGGTCAAAGAAAGAGGGGTGGTTGAAATGTAAATAGCTTTTTTTCGGGACTTAATGAATATGTAACAGTTACAGAAAGTACTTAAGTACACATTAAGATGAATAGGGCGCTCGGCTGACAAAGGCAAACCTGCCACCCCCGCCTGGCGCCGTATGCCTTTGTTCTCCTAATAAATGTTTAATATTATATTTCTAAAAATGTCAGCTTGTGAATTTGTCTATATCAGCGGCAACACCAACAAGTACAGCACCTTCTCAGGCTTCATCATCTACCCCGACTGACCCCCCTCCATGACCCCACCGCATGCGCACCCAAAAAAAGAGCGAGCAGAGCACGGACTACAACTCCCGTGATGCCCCGCGCCATGAGCAGGATGTCGGGGTGGTGCCGCGCGCTGTTTGGCTATGGCCGAGGTTTGAACCTGCGCCCGGCGGGCTCCACCCTCTGGCGGGCAGCGGAGCAGCAGCGCGGCGTGAGTGGGGGGCCAGGGCCCGGGGGGGATTTGGAGCAATTTGGGGGTCCTGAGAGGGGAATTTGGGGCGCTGAGACCCCCTCAGGGGCCTGGGAGAGCCGGGGAGGGCGGCTGAGGGTGGCTGAGGGCGGGAGGGTCCCGGCAGCGAGGCCCCATGGGGGAAGAGGCGGGGGGGCCCTGTGGGCCACGAGTGAGGGGAGGGGGTGGGTGAAGGCCGCGGGAGGCCTGATGGGGTGGGAGGGGGGAGGTCTGGGCCACTGTGGGGGGCATGAAGTGGGGCTGGGGAGCCCCGGTGGGGCTGGTAATGGGGCTGGGGGTCCCTGGGAGTGCCAGGAAGTGAGGCCAGGGGGCTGTGGGCCCTGGATAGGGGGACTGGGGAGGATCTGACCCCTTAAGGGGAGTGGGTCTGGGGGGGGCGGTGGACCTCCAGTGGGGCTGATATTGGGGCTGGGGGCTCGAAGGGTGCTGGATTTGGGCCTCTAACGGGGCCAAGGGGGCTGTATGCCCTGGAGATGGGGGGAGGGACTGAGGGTGACCTGACCCTATAAGGGGGCCAAGGAGTGGGACTGGGGCCCCTAGGCAGCAGGGCTGGGGGCTTAGGGGGGACAAGAAATGGGGCTAGGGACACCCAGTGGGGTTGATATTAGGGCTTAGGGTGCTCAGAACCCCTAAGAAGGCCAAGTGGTGGGGCTGGGGAGAGGGCTGGGGGCTGCCCCAAAGCACTGGGGGGAGCTCAGGGCTTTGGGGGTCTATGGGTTTTCAGGGGGCTCTGGAGGTCCCACAGCTCCCCTGCACTCCCCAGCCCTGCGTTCTGTTGAAGCCCCTCACGAGAAGCCCCCGGGAAGGATGAGAAAAATGGGAAGGATGGAACAATGGACAGGTAGGCCGGCATTGAGGAGTGCCTGAAGAAGCTGCAAGTGAGGCTGGGATCCTTTTTGGGGAGGGGGCTCTGAGTTGGGTCTGTCTTCCTCTTTTCCCAGGAAAGCCTCTGGATCCGACTGGGGTGATCTTTGGGGGGGTCTGGCCTGGATTCCAAGGTCTGACTCCTTCTTTTCTCCAGGAAAACCTCTGGAATCCCCCTGGTCACTCCTGCCTGGCCCTGTCCTAACCCCAGCTCCCTCTTTCCCCCAGGAAATTACCCTCGAGGTGGGGCATGGAATTGACTCCACAACTCAGTTATGAAGTAGGTATGCATTTATTCCAGCTGGGGTGCATGGTGGGTATCCCCTCCAAAAGCATGCACGCTGTCAGCAGCACTTCACTTGGTTTATATTAGATTACAGGTTACATATGCATAAAGTTACACAATGCTCTTATACATATTCATTACCTATCCCTGCTTCGTATTATAACGAGTTCAAAGTTCATTGAAATATGCTCGCGCAAGTGCAGTGTCACAGATTAATTGTGGGCAAGGGTCCCAAATGATTAATGAGGGCAAAATCAGTAGTCTTCCTGAGGATAAACTGTTCACCCTGTTCCCTTGTGCATGCTCCCTTGGTTCTTGGTCCAAGTCCAAGCCTTAGAACCAACTTGTACCAGTTCTGGGGTCCGAGGGCAGGATGTTCGGTCACACTCAGTAGTTTTTCTCAATTATTTGGCTCTATTCTCTCTATCCTCCCCGAGGTAGGCACAAAATCATTAAGCGAATAATAAATTGTCTTATGCAAGCAAATCTTAGTAAATCATTATCCAATCTCTGGCCTTCTAAGTCAGTTCCAAAATTATTATTATTATCCAACTTCTAGTTCTCTTAAATTAATAAATTCTGGCTCACCCTAAATCAGAGGGGCTCTGTCCTGATCCCAGCTCCCTCTTTTCCCCAGGAAAGCCTCTGGATCCCACTGGGGAGATATTTGAGGGATTGTGGGCTGGATTCTGGGGTCTGACTCCCTCTTTTCCCCTGGAAAGCCTCTGGATCTTGCTGGGGGGGAGACCTTTGGGTGTTCTGGGCTGGATTCCGTGCTCTGACTCCCTCTTTTCCCCAGAAAACCTCTGGATCCCTCTGGAAACTTCTGCCTAGCCCTGTTCTGATCCCAGCTCCCTCTTTTCCCAGGAAATGACCCTCGAGTTGCCCTGTCCTGACCCCATCTCCCCCCTTTTCCCAGGAAAGCCTCCGGAGCCCCTCTCTCTCCCATTCCTGGCAGATCCAGAAGTGTGACCGCGCCTTGCACTCCTTCGTGGAGCAGCTGGCCCAGCCTGGAGGGCTGCAGGTCCATGGGGCCCTGCTGCTTGCTCTGGCCCAGGAGGCCACCCAGGGCCACCTGAGCCTGGTCCCTCAGCCCCCACCCTTCTACCTGGAGAAGATCCTGTTCCACATGCTCCGGTACACTGCGGGATGGGCCGGGAGCTGCACCTGGAGCGTGGCCGAGCTGCTCTGGACGTGGCTCCAGCGCTGTTGCTCCGACTGGGATTGGGCCATGGTCACTTCCAGCACCTTCAGTGTCCTCTGGAAATCTGCAGCTGCCCTGGCAGGGCCCGATGGGCCTTGGGAGGAGGAAAGAGCCATGTTGACCACTGGGATCCACTCCCTACGCTTCCTGCTGCTGCTGGAATCGCGGGAATCCCTGCCGCCCCCACAGCTACCCTTCTTCACCTCCCAGACTGCCCAGAACACTGCCGCCGCCCTCTACGAGGCTGAGCAAGCTCCATGCCCCCTTTTCCTGGCCAGGCAGCTGTGGGAATTCCTGCTGAACATGCTTCGGGGTGAGGCTCTGGACCCTCCGGGGCTCCATAATTCCCTCTGCTTCCTGGAGCTCACCCTGGAGCGCTGCCGCTGCCCCTGCCAGGCCCAGCGGCTCCACAACGCTCTGTGTCACTGTTGAGCCACTAGCAGAGAAGGAAAGCCCCGATTCTCAGCATGGCATAGAAAAAGGTACTTTATTGTTTGAATCGAACATATATATATAATTTTCAAAGGTCACCCAGATTGGTCAGTCAGAAACCTCCCCCTAGGCTTGATTGGCCAGGCCTGCACTGTCCAAATCTCGAGACACTGTTTTTAATAACATCCAAACTTTATCTTTGTTTATAAAACACAAAAAAGATTCTCATGGGAAAGACCTGTGCTAGCCACAGCTCCCCCTTTTGTTTAAGAACAGAAGGCATTGCTTGTGAGCCCCAGTGGGTCAGCATGAAGGATCTGTTTGGTAATGGCCAGTTACCAAACAGAGCCTGGTTGAAACTCAAGAAGGGGTCTGTCCGGAGGTGGCCAGACACCGAACAGAACCCAAACCAGATGCTGATTAAGATGGTCAAAGAGGTCCCATGCAATACCCTAGACAGAGTATATATAAAACTAATTCTACATATAAATATGTAATTCAACAAAACATGCATTTAAAGTCCTTGCTTTCTGACTCCATAAATAAGGTTCAGTCTCTGCTTGTGGATGGACCGGCTCCTTGGTCATCATCAGAAGGATCACTCGGTTGGTGTACGGCATTCTGGTTGCCGTTTTGAGATTGCTGGTTCTGTCTCGGGAGCCGCAGGTCAGGGAAGACGCATTTTGCAGGCAGCCATCGTACCCCAGTATCTGTGGAGACGCAAGCATACCCTCGACCCCAAGCAATAAGCTCATGTGGGCCTTCCCAGGTGTTAGTAAGTAGGTTCTGTACCCATACCTTCGCCCGGGGCAAACGCAATTCGCCTGATGACTGCAATGAGAGAAAATGGTTCAAAATCACAGGATTATTCGAATTTGGTGGCACTGTAAGGTGATTGATTGTGTACAAAGCTTTTTCCAATCGACTCTGTGGTGTTTCCCCATGCATTCCCCCTCTTTGCCTTTCCAAAACACGCTTCAGAGTACTGTGAGCGCGTTCCACAATGGCTTGGCCAGTAGGAGAATGCAGAATACCGAACGTGTGGTCTACACCCCATAGGTGTAAGAACTGCCGCATCTTCTGTGAGGCGTAGGCAGGACCATTGTCGGTTTTCACAGTGGCTGGCACCCCCAGGACCGAGAAGGCCAATTTCCAATGGGCAATGGCATCACGACTTTTTTCTCCAGTATGAGCAGTCGCCCACATAGCTGAGGAGAAAGTGTCAATAGACACATGCACATACTTGAATCGGCCAAATTCTGGAATGTGTGTCACATCCGTCTGCCACAGCTGCAAGGCCTTTAGACCTCTGGGGTTCACCCCCGATGGCAGAGGAGCAGCGAGTCCGTGGCAGTCAGCACAAGCACTGACAATGTCATGAGCCTCAGTTGGCGTCAATTGAAACTGCTTCTGCAGGGTATGTGCACTCTGATGAAAGAAATTGTGTGATGCCTTGGCTTGCACAATTTTGTCAGGCTGAGGTGCCACCCATGCAGGGTTGGCTAACATGTCAGCCCTGGCATTGCCTTCTGTTATAAAGCCTGGTAAATTGGTGTGGCTTCGAATGTGCAGAATATAATATGGATGCACTCGAGCCTGAATCGCCTTCCACAGGGTTCACAATAGCGAAAACAGAGTCGCATTATTGACTTCTTTTAGAAGTGAACAATCCAAACGTTTGGTTATGTCTGCTACATAGGCAGAATCAGTGACCAGATTCAAAGGCACCTGAGAGAACTGCTGAAAGTCCATGGCAACTGCTTTCAATTCGACCAGTTGAGCAGAGCCTGTCTCGTGGCCTTTCAGCACCTGCCACTCAGATCCTTCCTTCCAGGTAACAATGGCCTTTCCTGTTTTCCCAGAACTATCTGTGAAGACGGTGGGTCCATGAACTGGCACACGGCTGTTCTTTGGCCGCAACATAAGATTGACTGAATTTGCCAGCTGCAGCAATTTGTGGCTGGGCAGATGATAAGCAATCTGCCCTGAAAAATTCTGCAGTGCACTTTGCAAAGGAGCGCTATTAGCAAGACTCCATTCAAAATTGTCCCGTCATACCGGAACAACAATCGTTGCAGGATCAGCTGCCATCAGTTGTAAACACCGATACCGGCATTTAATTATCAGGCAGGCTATCAATTCGAACAATGTGGGTGCTGTCTTTTTTGGCTGATGGGGCAAAAAGACCCATTCCAGGATGTGCAAAGGATCATCCCATTGTTTGTTCCACTGGCCAATGATACCCGTAGGTTGGAGGTCTGGAGCAGTAATGAAAACAGTGATATCAGTAGAGGGATCCACTCGATAAACCCGATGAGCAGAAACAGCTTGCTGCACTTCGTTCAGCACTTGTCGCGCCTCGGGAGTCAATTGTCGAGGTGAGTTTAGGTCAGAGTCCCCTTTTAAAATATTAAAAAGTGGGGAAAGTTTTGCATTGGTCAGTCCCAAATATGGATGTAACCAGTTGATGATGCCTAGCAACTTTTGGGCATCATTTAGAGTCTTAATAGTGTCTGAGAACTGCACCTCTTGATGCTGTATGGTTCGATCCAAAATTTTGACTCCCAAATATTTCCAAGGAGGCTGTTATTGAACCTTTTCTGGAGCAACTTGCAACCCATAGGAATGCAAGGCATCGAGCAGTCGAGGCTGTAAACTCCGCAACTCATCCTGGGTGGCTGCTGCCACCAGGATATCATCCATATAATGGTAGCAGAGTGCCTCAGGAAACTGCTCACGGATTCCGGACAAGGCCTGCACGACATACCATTGACAGATAGTTGGGCTATTTTTTATGCCCTGAGGTAACACTTTCCATTGAAATCGCTTTACAGGCTCCGCATTGTTAATTGCAGGCACTGTAAAGGCAAATTTTGGTCTGTCATTGGGGTGCAAAGGAATTGTAAAAAAGCAATCCTTCAAATCAACGATCAAGATTTCCCACTCTGTGGGAATCATTGTGGGTGAAGGCATGCCAGGCTGTAAACGCCCCATACTTTCCATCGCTGCATTGACTTTCCGGAGATCTTGCAACAGTCTCCATTTCCCCGATTTTTTCTTAATCACAAAAACTGGGGTGTTCCAGGGACTGGTAGAAGGTTCTATGTGTCCCTGTTTCAGTTGCTCCTGAACCAGCTGACAAAGGGCCACTAATTTATTTTTCGGCAAGGGCCACTGTGGTTCCCATACCGGTGTTTTGGTGAGCCATCGTAAAGACAGCGTGGAATATGGTGCGCGCTTGCACACAGTGACCCCTATCAAAAATTTGTCGTGATCCGCACCCCCCAAGCTGCCAACACGTCCCGTCCCCAGAGGTTCACTGGAGCTGGAGTGACGTAAGGCCGAATAGAGGCCATGTGTCCCTCTAGATCCTTCACCAACACAGGTCGCTTACTCAATCGACTCTGTGTCGTTCCTCCCAACCCCGCGATATTCAGTCCCACTGGGCACAAAGGCAACGTAAGCGGCCACGAAGCGGCGGAAAGGATCGTCGCATCAGCACCTGTATCGATCAAACCTCGGACTCGAACTCGATGTGGACATGCTTTCGGCATGATGAGGGTACATGTCATCTGTGGTGACTCATTGGAGATAGATGCAGCCCAGTAGACCTGCGGAAGTCCTGGCAGTTCAGTGCCGTCACCTCCGCCAACTTGCTGGTCTACCCTGGGAACAAAAGACTCACAAGGCAACAAGTGAGCAAGGCAAGTGTGTGCAGGAATGGTGACAGGAGGATCAGGAGTGGAAACCGTAGCATGAATTTGGCCCTCGAAACCAGCATCTATGAACTCTGGAAGAACCAGGATCCCTTGGCTAGTGGCCTCAGGCCCTGCCATGAGCAATGCACCGGTTCCCTGGTCCAGGGAGCCGTCCGCCTCCAAGGGAACCCTGTGGGCATCGTCGGATTCTAAGACAACTGTTGCTGCGGTGTAGGCATTGACTCGGGCTGAGCCTTTGGCGCCTCTTCCACATTGACCGGGTAAGCCTGGGCCAGCACCCTGTTCTGGGGGAACTGTTGTGATGGGGGGCAAATCCCCCTTTTTGCACCCCTCTTCACGTTTCCCGACAGGGGTCGACCATCTACATGGTACAGCGACCTGCAGTAGTCTGAAGTGTGACCTGGCCTACCACACCTCTTACACTGAGGAGTCTCGGTCCCTGAATTTCCCTTCTTCTTGGAATGATCTTTCTGTTTAGATTTGACCCGTTTCCGTTTGTTCCCAGATTTGGGCTGTTTTTTATCCTGATCAGCGGGTCCCTGATCTGAGGACAAAAACGCGGCCAAGGCGACTTTTCCCTGATTTTCTGACTGCACCCTGGCGCAAGCTCGCATCATCTCCTGCATAGAAGGATCCCCCGGTAGGGCATTGATGATCCTTCTACATTCGTCATTGGCATTGTCTCTTGCCAAATGTTTCATCAAGATCTGTCTCGTGGACGGATCATCAACCTGCTTTTCCAAGGCTGCTGCCAGCTTCTCAAGAAATGACATGTAAAGTTCAGATTGCCCCTGCCGTATCTGCGTATACCGCATTTGCGGGGCAACCATCTCAATAGTTTTCAAAATGGCTCCCATACCGAGCTGTTGGGCTTGCTCCAGGATCTGAGGATCCCAGGCAGCTTGAATGTTGGGGTTAGAGAAAGGTCCCTTACCCATGAGGACATCAACCCCAACCATGCGCCTAGGGTCCTCGGCAGGCAAGGACACATTTTTCCTCAGCTGATCCTCGACCAGCACTTTCCAATTGTCCTCAAAGGCGCTGTATTGTACGGGGTGAAACAGCACCTGAGCCAGATGCATAATATCAAATGGAGCAAGCAAATCACTATTTATCATTCTAAGAACTTGCATCACTGCTGGAGAAGACAAACCAAATGTCACGACCTTGGTCGCTAGGTCATTTGTCATGCGCCATGCGATGGTGGAATGGCTGTTCCTTGTGTCCATGGCATCTGGGCCAGGCACATACACTGGAAAAGCCTGAGCGTCCCCTTGTGGGAAGCCACCACCATCCGAACCTGCCACAGCAGATTCGCACCCCTCCCTCTGTTTGGGCAATCCAATCTTCTCTATAAGTTCCCAGTCCCCTGCCTCCAGTGCACCCTGCTTCACTGATTCCCAGAACTGCAGGAAGTCACGTGGACGAAAAACCCCCATGCCGTTGCGGCATCTCCAGGGGTTCGACAGAGCCCAATGCCCTTTCTTTTTCGTCGCCCGCACGAGCCTCCGCCCAGGAGGAAGAAAACTCTCCTCTTCACTGTCCGAGCCGTCGGAGCAGGGCTTGCAATCAGCACTCCCCATCACAAAGGACGGCGAGCGGCCAGAGGCAGCGTCCCCGCCAAGAAATTGTGCGGTGACCGGGACGGGGGAGGGGCGGGGGAGACGGCGGCGCCACCAGCGCGCCGCCGGGTGCGTCTGCCACGCCTGCCGGCACAGCACCAGCACGCCGCGCCAGGGCTTCATTTGCCACAGAACCCGGCAGGGGAACCGGCACCCGCCTGGGGCCAAAGTGTCCCCTCGCCGCCGGCACCAAGCCGGCCGCCGGGCCACCAGGAAGTCCAGACCCCATCCAGGGACCCGGGGGATGGACTCCCTGGGCAGCCCCACACGGACCGTGGGGCCTGCACGAACAGACCTCCATCCGCTGCCGAATCTCAGCCACTTCGGCCAGTAAATCATGGAAAAACGAAAGCGGAGGAAAAAACGCCCCGCCCGGCATGGACGCCACGTCCGCCGAGCCGCAGGGAAGCCGGGCCGGCCCGGCACCCGCGGGGACGCCAATCAAAGCCCCCGCGGTGGAAGCACCGCCCGCCGGCGGCTTCCCTTCCGGCCCCACGACCGCCCCGGGGAGCGACCCTGACTGCCGGGCCCCGGCCGCAGCCAGCGGCTGAGCCAGCACCTGCTCACACGGCCCCGACGCCACGGGATCAGCCGCACCCGCAGCCACCGCAGCCTGGGGCTGCGCCGCCACGCCGGCCGGGCTCGGCAAAACGCCGGCCTCTCCCGAGCCAGCCGCCGCCCGCGCGGAAACCCCCGCGCCGTCCGAAACCACCGGCAAATCCGGAACCGGAACCTCCGCAGCCGCAAGCGGCTGGCATGCAGCCAAAGCGAGCAGCCGCGACTCCCGGTCCTCCGCAGCACTCCCCACCCCCACCCCCGCCAGCCCCCGCCACGCATCCCGGCTGCCCATGGGGGAGGGGCATCCCGGCGCCATTCCACAGGGGAAGGGGGTTCTGAGGCTGCGCACTCCGCGGCGGCAAAGGTGGGGGGACCGTCGTGGTGGCCATGTCAGAGCCGACCCGCGGTCCTCCATTCTTCAGCAACCCAGCTAGCTGCTCTGTCGGGTGGACATAAGTGCACCTAGGTAGGTCAGCTGGAGAAACAAACTGAGGCCTCGCGGCCGCATCCGCCGCCAGGGACGGGACGTCAGAATCCGTCTGGGTCGGCGTGTCCTTCACGCTCTGCCCCACGGCCGAGAGCAGGGGTTCCATGCCCGTGCAAGCTGATAGCTGCGAGTCATAGAACGCTTGACCTTCCAAAGCGTCCCAAATGTCTCTCCAAACCCCATGGAAGCGGATCGTAGACCTATCTCCCCGCATCCACTCCATGACCAAAGCGCGGCCGACCACGAACCAAAAATCACAGTCCAGCGCCACATCCCAAACGGCCTGGGACACATGGCACGCGACCCATTCCAACAAAGCCCAAGCGACCCGCGGCGGCTGATCGGACGCAGGGTCATCCTCAGAGACCTCCAAAAGGCCCGCAAGAGTCCATCGGCAGGAACGGGGAGGTCCATGTCCGTATCAGAATCAGCCATGCCTCAGGGCAGGCGGGGGGGAGTCGGGCCCCGGGGCAAGACTGCCGCATACCTGCAATTGGGCGCAGTACACGTCGGTGGTCACCAGATGTCGCTGTTGAGCCGCTAGCAGAGAAGGAAAGCCCCAATTCTCAGCATGGCATAGAAAAAGGTACTTTATTGTTTGAATCGAACATATATATAGAGTTTTCAAAGGTCACCCAGATTGGTCAGTCAGAAACCTCCCCCTAGGCTTGATTGGCCAGGCCCGCACTGTCCAAATCTCGAGACGCTGTTTTTAATAACATCCAAACTTTATCTTTGTTTATAAAACACAAAAAGGATTCTCATGGGAAAGACCTGTGCTAGCCACAGCTCTGGAGGCCCTGCAGGATGCCAGGTCTTTTTTGGGATCTGGGAGTTCTCTGGAAGTCCCCCTGGAGCTGCTGGAAGCTGGGATCCAGCTCAGCAAAGGCGCCATGGGCCCTTTGTTGTGCCGGGTGGGAGCAACGCTGGCAGGGGAATTTTCGGGAAGGATGCTCTGGGTGCTGGCGGAAGGTGCCCAGTTCGTGGTGTCCCAGCTTGGGGAGTTGCTCCGGAGGAGCCAGGAGGTGCTCCTCGGCCTCCCGGAGCTTCCTGGGATTTGTGACTTCTGCCAGGGCCACGGGCAGCTCCTGTGGCAGCTGCTGGCCAAGGTGAGCAGGAGGAGGAGGGAAATGGGAGCCACTCTGGCCTCGGGGCTCCCTGGAATCCCTCAGGGGTGCTTTGTGCTGGTCTTGGCCCTGGCAGCTGCTCCTGGAGTAGGTGGAGTCCCAAATCCCACTTTTCCCCATTCCCAGCTCCATCCCCAGCAGTTCCTGCAGCTCCTGATCCCCGTACCCATGTCCAGGACCATTCCCAGAAGCTCCTGAATCCCTTTCCCATTCCCAGCTCTGTTCCCAGGAGCTCCTGATTCCGTTTCCATTCCAGGTCCCTCCCGACTCCATCAGACAGTGGATGATGCTGAAGCAGCTGCTGTCTCACAACTTCCAGCTCTTCTCCAATGCCATCCACAAGGCCTTCCAGGGCTCCCAGGTACCCCAGGAACGGATCCCGATCCCCTTGGGGGGCTGGGAGCCTTTTCCATGGGATGTGGGGTTGGAATTTGGGGATGGAGCCACTCTGGGAGCTTTTCCCATGGGATATTGGGTTGGAATTTGGGGATCGAGGTGCCCTGGATGGTTCTGGAGGGTTCTCTGTGGCTCTGGGGTCCCTGGCTGACCCCCTGTCCCTCCAGCCCTCGAGGTGGCCAGGGCTGGCACAGGTGACCCGGAGCTGTGTTTGGAGCGTGGCTACAATGCTGGAGGCCCTGGAGGGGCTGCCCGAGGCCGAGAGGGCCAAGTCCCTCGATGTCACCGGTCAGTGCCACCAGGGGGTCCTTTTCTCCATCCCGGCTATCCATGGAGGGGTCATTCCATGTCTGGGGTTCAGGATCAGTTCTGGGAGCAGAGGTGACTCCGGGGTCCCCTCCCCACCCCGTTGGTGACCCCACCCCACCCCACCTCATTGCTGACCCTGACCCCTCCCCATCCCACAGCTGCTGCCATGTTCCAGCTGGGCCACGCCTTCCAGAGCCGGAATCTTCCAGAAGCAGCCGGAACCATGTGTGCGCCCTTCTGCCGGGCAATGGTGACCATGGATGGCTACAGCTGCACCGGCATTTCCCTGGAGCGGGTACTAGGATATACTGGGGATACTGGGGCTCCCTTCTACCAGGCAATGGTGGCCACAGGTGGCTATGGCATCCCCCTGGAGTGAGTACGGGATACTGGGATCAGCTGGAGATAGTGGGGATGCTGGGGATACTGGGATCAGATGGGACCAACCAGGATCCACTGGGAATACTGGGATCAACTGGGAGGGCTGGGGTCTGCTGGGGATACTGGGATCAACTGGGAGGGCTGGAGTCAAGGAGGGAGGAATGGGAAAGATGGGATAGGGGTTGGCCCCAATTCCCTGCTCCAGGAATTTCCCCGGGTGGGAAAGGGGAGAGGGATGGAGCCAGGAAAGGAAGGAATGGAGAGATTCGGATTGGGTGAAATCCTGGAAAAGCCCCAATTCCCTTTCTACGGGTGGGAAAGGGAACAGGGAGGGTCCCAGGGAGGGAAGAATAGAGACTTTGGGATTGGGATTGGGATTGGTTCTGGATCAACCCCAATTCCCAACTTTGAACAATTCCTTTATAACACATTGGGAATGGGGATGTGGGATGGTCCCAGGAGGGGAGGAATGGTGTCTCGGATTAGAGACAAGTCTAGGAGGAAAGCGTTCTGAATAAACACCTCCCCCAAAGCAAAGAGCTTCCGGCGCCCCCACCCCCACCACAACAGAATTTCTTGGATGAAAGTGAAAAAAACCCTGTTTATTTAACAAAACATGCAGAGTGCCTTGCAAGGCAAGGGGAAAGGGGAAAAAAATTATTAAACCTGAGCCAACAGCTGATGAACTTCAGTGTCCTTTTTCCTCGGGCATAGATTCTCCTCTCCAGGTGGTCCCGGGGGACCAGGCGGAGTCACTCCAGTCGCTCCCTGGAGGATTCTCATCTACTGTCCTCCCGGGGCACCTCTGATTCTCAGGCAAGAAGGCAAGTCGAAAAAAAGTCCAAAAAGGAGATGATGAAGAAGCAGTCCCAGGAAAATAAAACTAGCAGCAGCAGCCAGACAAAAGGAATGTCCCTTCCCCTATCTCGCGCACTCCCAGGCTGAGAAGCCTGGGGGAGAATTTCAAAACAAACCGTGCTGACGGAGATTCCTTCAGGCTGCTGAATGCAGTTAAAACTACAGGACCACATTTCTGGGCATAAAAGCAGACAATAGGGAATACAGGATTATCATAACATCACCCCAAGATATTCCACCCCTTATTCCATATCATCGGCTTAATGCCCAAACTAATCTATTTCAACTCTTGATTTAGGGTAAAATAGAAATTATAAATGTAAAAGAACTAGAAGCTGGATAATAGTAATAATAATATTTTTTGAACTGATTTAGAGAGCCAGAGATTGGATAATGACTTACTAAGATATGCCTGCTGCAATCCATTTATTATTCACTTAATGAATTTGTACCTACTTGGTATCGGGGAGGATGGAGAGAAGAGAGCCAAATAATTGAGAGAAACCACCAAGTGTAACCGAGCATCACGCCCTTGGACCCCAGGACCGGTACAAGTTGGTTCTCAGGCTTGGACTTGGACCAAGAACCAAGGGAGCGTGCGCAAGGGAACAGGGTGAACAGTTCATCGTGATGAAGAGTATGGATCATGTAGTAATCAATCATTTGGGACCCTTGCCCACAATTAATCTGGGACACTGCGCTTGCGCAAGCATATTTAAATGAACTTTGAACTCGTTATAATACGAAGCGGGAATAGATAATGAATATGTATAGGGACTTTGTCTAACTTTATGCATATGTAATCTGTAACCTAATATAAACCTAGTGAAGTTCTGCTGAGGGTGTGCATGCCTTTGGAGGAGCTACCCCCCATGCACCCCAGCTGGAATAAACATATACCTACTTCATAACTATCTGAGTTGTGGAGTCAATTCTGTGCTTCACTCTAAACACACACATTTATACATATATACATATGGCTATATACAAATAGTGGCAGTGACATTCGGCAAGCAGTGATACATAGGTATCCCAACATTACACGTGGTTCTCACCCAACAATCAAATCTCCCTGAGGTACACATCATGTTTCTCCATCTTCCTGCCTTATCCACCTGGTGCACCCTGGTCCCTGAGCAAAGACAACCCCACGGATGGGTTTGTTTTTACACGAGGCAGAATTAATCCAAACCGTCTTTCCTAACAAGCCTCTGACATGTACTGCTGAGACCTTGTCTCCGTCTACTGTATGCAGGGGCTCAGATTGGGCAGGGCCTGATGTATTGGTGTAGCCTCAGGTGTTAACTAACCAGGTGGCCTTTGCTAAATGCCATTCCCAATTTTTGAAAGTGCCCCCACGCAGCACCTTCAAGTGTTGCAGTACAACATGTCAGCTACGAAGTCCAGCAGCTGCGGAAGTGTTTTGTTATCAGTTAATGTGGGACAATTAAGAGAAGTTAACCTGAATAGCCCCTGGCAGGGGCAGGAGACTGATACTGAGGCAAAACTATGTTTACCTTGTGATGGGTGATTAGCAGTGGTGATTGGGAATGATGAAGGTGATCAGTAACCCATTAAGACCAAGTTCTTGTAACGGCTAAAGTTATGCTTTGTAACTGTATAAAAATGATGCCTTCTGTACAATAAATCGGACTTTGCATGAACCAGGCTGAGTACCCAAATACATTGCCGACATTCAAGGTGGTTTTTAGCAATCCATTGTACCATTCCACTTTGCCAGCGGCTGGTACATGATAAGGGATATGGTATACCCACTCATTGCCATGCTCCCTAGCCCAGATGTTTATAAGGCTGTTTTTAAAATGAGTTCTGTTGTCAGACTCAATTCTCTCAGGGATACCATGCCTCCAGAGGACTTGATTTTAAAGGCCCAGGACAGTGTTACGGGCCGTAGCATGAAGCACAGGGTAGGTCTCCAGCCATCTAGTAGTGGTTTACTACCATTGTGAGCACATAGTGCTTGCCTTGACGGGTCTGGGGCAGTGTGATGTAGTCAACCTTCCAGGCCTTACCATACTTTTGCTGGGACCACGTTCCCCCATACCACAGCAGTTTCACCTGCTTGATCTCAGCACATGTTTCACAGTTATGGATAACTTGGGAGAGATAGTCCATGGTTAAATCCACCCCTTGGTCTCATGCCCACTTATAGGTGGCAACTCTGCCTTGATGGCCTGAGGGATCATGGGCCCATTGAGCTAGGAACAACTCTCCCTTATGCTGCCAATCCAAGTCTACCTGGGACACCTTTATCTTTGCAGCCTGATCTACCTGTTCGTTGTTGCGATGCTCCTCATTAGCTCGGCTCTTGGGGACATGGGCGTCTACATGGCGGACCTTCACAGGTAGTTTCTCTGCCTGGGCAGCGATGTCTTTTCACTCTTCGGCAGCCCAGGTTGGTTTTCCCCTACGCTGCCAATCAGCCTCTTTCCACTTTTCCAGCCAACCACACAGAGCATTGGCTACCATCCATGAATCAGTGCAGAGGTAGAGCTGTAGAAGAATGACTATATTCCCAGGGCCATATAAATGGAATTTATATGCACAATCCAGTTTGTGTGACTGACCCTGAAATGTCTTTCCCAGGAGATAACGAAACGTAAGAGCCAAGAATGTGAACATCATAGAGGAATTATAAACAAGATAGGGAAATCACACAGACAGGACTTTAGCTGATGCTAGTAGAGCATGATTAGAAGCTTACAGCCAATTAGCAAGTTAGAGTAGGCGCGTGAACTCAAACAATTAACCAGTCATGTATACCAGTGTGTCGCATGAACAATGCTTTTGTCTATAATAATGCTTGTTTCCTAAGAATAAACGAAATGGCACTGATACCTCCGTGAGTGTGTGTGCTATATTCCGGCGACTCCCAACATAGAGCTTTGGCCACTTCTCTCAGCAATGTCCAGGGCCAACTGGACAGCTTTGAGCTCAGCGAGTTGACTCGATCCACCTTCTCCTTCAGTAGCTTCTGCGACCCATCGTGTGGGACTCCATACGGCTGCTTTCCATTTTTGCTTTGTCCTTACAAGAGGAAAGGAACCGTCAGTGAAAAGAGCGTAGTGTGTTTCTTCTGCTGGCAGTTGGTTGTATGGTGGAGCTTCCTCAGCTCATGTCACTTGTTCTTGCTTCTCTTCATCAGTGAGACCAAAGTTTTTACCTTCGGGCCAATTTGTAATTATTTCCAAGATCCCAAGGTGACTCAGGTTTCCCATATGGATGCACTGTGTGATGAGGGCAATCCATTTACTCCATGTGGCATTGGTGCTATGGTGAGTAGAAGGAACCTCTGCTTTGAACATCCACCCCAGCACTGGTAGTCGGGGTGCCAGGAGTTGTGCTTTGGTGCTGATTACCACTGGGGCAGCTTGGACTCCTTCAATGGCTGCCAGGATTTCTTTCTCTGTTGAGGTGTAGTTGGCTTCGGACCCTCTGTAGCTTCGGCTCCAAAATTGCAGTGGTCACCCTTTAGTCTCGCCAGGCACCTTCTGCCAAAGGCTCTGGGACAGACCATTGCTCCCGGCTGCAGAGTAGAGCACGTTCTTCACTTCTGGTCCTGTCCTGACTGGGCCAAGGGGTACTGCATGAGCTATTTCCCGCTTGATCTGGGCGAAGGCTTGCTGCTGTTCAGGACCCCAGTGGAAATCTTTTTTTTTTTTGGGTAACTGGGTAGAGAGGGCTCACAATCTGGCTGTACTCAGGAATATGCATTCTCCAAAAGCCTATGGCTTCTAGGAAAAGCTTGCGTCTCCTTGTTGGTTAGTGGAGACATCACGGTGACCTTATTGATGAGCTCAGTGGGAATCTGACATTGTCCATCTTGCCACTTCACTCCCAGGAACTGGATCTCTTTGGCCGGTGATTTAGAGGGGCTAGAATTTACTAATTTAGGGGAACTAGAAGCTGGATAATAATTTTTTGAACTGATTTAGAAGGCCAGAGATTGGATAATGATTTACTAAGAAGACAATGTATCATTTGCTTAATCATTTTGTGCCTACCTAGTAACAGGGAGGATATAGAGAAGAAAGCCAAATAATTGAGAAAAACTACTGAGTGTGACCGAACATCCTGCCCTCAGACCCAGAACTGGTACAAGTTAGTTCCAAGGCTTGGACCTGGACCAAGAACCAAGAGAGCATGCGCAAGGGAACAGGGTGAAGAGTTCATCCCTCATTTATCTTCGGGACCCTTGCCCACAATTAATCTGTGATACTGCATGTGCGCAAGCATATTTCAATGAACTTTGAACTCGTTATAATACGAAGCAGGGATAGGTAATGAATATGTATAAGAGCATTGTGTAACTTTATGCATATGTAACCTGTAATCTAATATAAACCAAGTTAAGTGCTGCTGACGGTGTGCATGCTTTTGGAGGGGCTACCCCCCATGCACCCCAGCTAGACTAAATGCATACCTACTTCATAACTATTTGAGTTGTGGAGTCAATCCGCACCTCACCGGTCCCTTGACTTTGCTTTCTTTAATGGTGAAGCCAGCATCCAGGAGAATCTGGATGATTTTCTCTCCTTTCTCAAACATTTCTTCTGCTGTGTTGCCCCACACAGTGATGTCATCGATGTACTGCAGATGTTCCAGAGCCTCACCCTTTTCCAGTGCATCCTGGATCAGTCCATGGCAGATGGTGGGACTGTGTGTTTTCACCCCTGGGGCAGTCAGTTCCAGGTGTACTGCACGCCCCTCCAGGTGAAAGCAAACTGAGGCCTGTGCTCTGCTGCCAGAGGAGTGGAGAAAAATGCATTTGCAATGTCAGTAGTGGCATACTACTTTGCTGCCTTGGACTCCAGCTCATACTGGAGCTCCAACATGTCTTGCACAGCAGTGCTCAATGGTGGGGTCGCTTCATTCAAAGCACGATAGTCCACAGTCAATCTCCATTCTCCTTCAGATTTACTCAAAGGCCAAATGGGGCTGTTGAAGGATGAGTTGGTCTTGCTGATCACCCCTTGGCTTTCCAGCTCATGGATCAGCTTGTGGATGGGAATCACAGCATCTCAATTTGCCTGGTACTGTGGGCGGTGCACTATCAAGGTGGCAATTGGTACTGGTTGCTCTTCCCTTTTGTTGGAGGGTGGGATATGTTCCTTTTGTTTCCTTTCTCTTCAGGAATTTTTGTCCCATCTGTTGCTAAGACACCTTAACTCTTCTTTCTTAAGAGAGACAAAAAAGTTACCAAACTCAGGGGAGGAGGGCACCTGTCTGCACTCCTCCTATCCCAGGTTTTCTCTGGGGGGAGGAGAAATATCAGGAGGAACTGGGCTAAGGAAAAGAGAGTTGGGGGCAGCCCAGGCCTCTCTTTCTTCCAGGGCACCAGAGGAGACAGCCGAGCTTCCACAGCTAAGAGAGAGTTCTCTGTGACTGCCGGAGCCAGCATCTGCATTTCTTCCTTACTGGGTGAGCTTTCGTGTTTAAGAGCAGCAGTTTCATCTTGGACTTTTTATTAACACCAAATTTGGCTGGGGAGGACCTTTACCGTCCACTCGGGTGCCTCAGGGGGAAACCTGGGGGCCCTTCCCCCTATGGAAGAGTCCGGCTGTGGCTCCCTAGCCCTGTGACTTTCCTGCCACTGACTCAGGTTGCTTTTCTGCTACACTGTGGCCCCACATCACCTGCTGCCTGGACACACCACAGCTTCTGCCACAGCTGTGGAGTTTCTGCCACCTCCTGCTTGCTGCCCCGGGTGAGCCAGACCTGCTGTTCCAGCCTGATGCTCTGAGGTTTCCTACTGCAGCCCGCCATCCAGCTCGCCCACCATTACTGCCTGAGGGAAGCTCGCCCAACCTTGCACCACAGCGCCTCCTACAGCTGCATGGGAGTCATTGCACCTGCCCTGCCTGGCTGGGAGCCCAACAGCACCCCTTCTGGCTGTGACCATAACTGCACCAAAGGGAAGGGTGCCTGGCAGCTCAGAGCAGGCTGCCACTGGATTTCTGGTTTTGTTTGTTGTTGCTACTGTTGTTGTTGCTTGTTTGCCTCGCTATAGATACTAGCAAAGAACTGTTATTCCTTTTCCCATATCTTTGCCTGAAAGCCCTTGATTTCAAAATTATAATAATTTGGAGAGAAGGGGGTCATATTCTCTTTTCTAAGGGAGGTTCCCACCTTCCTTAACAGACACCTGTCTTTCAAACCAAGACACCCTTTCAGGCGTCCTACTGCAGATGGGTTCTCTGATAGTCCAGGCAAGGTGTTCAATTGCTTAATGCCCTCTGTCTCTATAGCAGCTATTCCAAATGCCCACTTGAATCCCTTTGGGTCTTTGAAATACCCATTTCGGAGGAAGTCTATGCCTAGAATGCATCGGGCCTCTGGACCAGTCACAATCAGATGTTTCTTCCACTCTTTTCCAGTCAGGCTCACCTCAGCTTCCACCAGAGTCAAATCTTGCGATCCTCCTGTCACGCCGGCAGTAGAAACAGATTCTGCCCCCACATGTCGCGATGGAATTAGCATGCACTACACACCAGTGTCAACCAAAGTCTTGTATTTTTGTGGTTCTGCTTCACCAGGCCACCGCATCCACACAGTCCAAAAGGCACAGTGTTCCCTGGCATCTACCTGGCTAGAGGCAGGGCCCCTCTAACCCTGGGGGGCATGCATGTTGGAGGTTCCTTCCAGAGCAAGCAGGAAGGAGCTGCTAGCGAGACAGCCGTGCCGGGGGTGTCCCCGGGTGTGTGTGTTTCCTGCCCTGCCACGCGGGTCTGCAGGAGTGGGGCTGCCCTGGCTGCCCCTCTCCTCCTTGCTGCCCAGCGGGGAAGCGCTGGGCCCAAGGAAGGAGAAGTCGTTTTCCAAGCTCCTTCGGAGCAAGTCGTAGGCAAAGAAAGTCTTACTTCAAAAAACACCTTGAAAGGGAAACTGAGTCAAAGTACTGTAAGACCTGTCAGTGCCACAGGGGTAAGAAAAATAAGACCTTTTTTCCAACCCTTGAAATATAGATTGAAAAGGCACAAGGTGATTTGTCAGTTTCTCTATTTGCCAAATTCTCTTAAGAAAAATTTATGGAAATTTTGCCAAAAGAAGAAAAAAACAGATAGTTTAGGATGGTTCCCTGAATTAAATCCTAAAAATACTTTCTCCTACATCCTGGTGAATAAGGAAGGACTCTTTGCTATTACATGGAATAATCCTGAAACTCATAAAAAGGGTTAGCTCATCAAAACAGTCTCATCTGAAGGTTTAATGAACAGCCTAACTATATCCAGAAGTCAGCTGGCAAAGAAATGGTAGGACTGGAGAAGGCAGAAGTTGAGAATTGCTGCATTCAACTGGCAGCCAAAAAGTGCTGCATCTAAGAGCTGTCCCACTATCAGTCTGTTCTGCGAACACCGACAACAGGTATCTCATGCCATGTTATTAGAACAGGGTAATGCTATTCTGAAAATGTTTGTTGCCAATCCTGGTATTGTGGCAATGCAGATTCTTTCCCATGGGAACTTTTCTCTTCTTCTTTCTATGTTTTATAAACAAAGTTTTGTGTTATTGAAACAGTCTTTTGAATATAGGCGGTTCAAGCCTGGCCAATCAGCCTGGGGAGAGGTTTTGAATTGGTCCAATCTGAATGGCCCAATGATGTCTATATAAATTGCTAAAATAAATAATAAATTCAGAATCCTTTTGATCACCTGAAAGCTCTCGACTCTTCACTCCGCTAGCGGTCCAACAGAGACACTGGTATGTCTCTGTTCTCAACACCAACTGATAATGTCTCTAAGTGTGACTGTTTGCAGACCATGGAAGAGGCCTATTCCAGCAAGCCTGACATGAGGGACATGCCTCCAGGGGACTCAGACTGGGAGACCCACGCAGACAAGAACAGCTTCATGACAGGTTATTCAGTCACAGCTACCGACCAGATAAACCAAACACAACCCTTGCTATCAAATGTAACATCAAAAAGAGCTGAACTGATTACATCAATGAAAGATCTAGAACTGAGCGAAGCCATCTGGAAAAGGAGAGGACTGGTAACTGTTCAAAGTAATGGAATTGAACACACAACTGAACAGGTGCATCTGCAGCTACAGAGTATTTGGGAGTCTAGAAAAGCAGCCTTTATGTATTGCAAAGTTCATCAAGACGGGAAAACAACCCCCGAATTCGAGAATCATGTTGCTGATCAAATAGTAAAAAGAGCAGAAAAGATCATCTTAATAGTGATGCCACAGAAGGAAACTAGTCTGTCAAGGTTCGCCCCAAATTGTGATCAGGAAAACCATCAGCTTTCTGGCACAAAAGCTGAAATCATAGAAAGTGAATGACTATTACACCAGAGGGACAGATTGTAGTCCCACCTCAGCGAGAACATGAAAGTATTCATAAAGGAACAAAAACCTTTTAAACATCTGAAGAAAGTAATAACAGAAAAGAAATGACTGATATTGTGCTATTTATAACAAGCAAATATGAAACCTGCTATAGGAACAACCTGAGCAAAAGAGCTGTGTTAGAAATAGAAGCCAGGGACTTTCCCAGAGAATATTGGCAAATAGATTCTGCTAAGTTACCGTGTAAAAAAGATACAAGTATGTACTGGTGTCAGATTCACACTTTTAGTGGGTGGTCTGAACCTTCCCCCGTCACACTAACACAGCATGGGAAGTGGAAGAAATCTTGCTCAATCATATAAATCCAAGGATTGGGGTTCTTTTGGGAATGTCATCAGATAGGGAACCACATTTTGTTGCAAGAGTAGTTGGGAAAATTAACAAGATTCTGAGATTTAATTGGGATCCGCATGTCCTGGGAAATTCATATGAAAGGGAAGCTTAATTTGCAGAAATACCTAACAGTTTTAAGTTCCACTTTGCAGAGACTCCAGAATTACATCGTGTTATCCAGGCCCATAGACTGGACACACCGGCGCATCCCCCCAGCCTGACCGCCGAATCTATGTTCATGCGGGGCAGCAGTGATCCTTTGCAGGCCAAGTGGAGAGGACCATTCCAAGTCCTGCTGACTACCCTTACTGCTATCAAAATCACTAGCAAAGGACCCTAGATTCACTACTCCCGAGTTAAGAAGGCTTCTGCTCCTGAAACAACTGAAAATAGAGACTAATGCAAACAGGGATGATGCGATTTAAAAGGTTCTTTCTGTGCTTGTTATCTACACGATTGGTAACCATGGCTCAGGGTTGGAATCAGGATTTGCATGTGATTCAAGTCTAAAGTGCATCCAAAGCTCAAATTTTACATCAGATAGCATTCAAATATATAGTATAGTAAACTTTGAATATTTTTTCCATACCCTCAGATCATGTTTACCAAACTGGCCTGGGATTAAAAACTGTTCATAGTAGTTGTAATCATAATTTTCATGTGATAGCTGGCTGTCTAAAATGTTATTACTGTTAGACACTTATTATTGTTAGAGATATATTATTTTTAAATGCATGCTATTAGTGGGTACTTAGAATAGACACCTGACAAGGTAGAAGCCTTGTCAGGCCTCTAAAGAGGGGAATGATGCCTTAATAATTTTGGGGTTTTTTTCCTCATCATGCGTCTGTAACTTGGTGTAGTTCTGTGCTCTTACACAATGCTGAAAACCTCTGTTCCCAACACATTTAACCAAAACAAAGCTCTCTGGATAGAGATTCAAGGACATATTCGTTACCCTAGGGCCCAAAAAGATGTAAACAATGGTGGAAAGGGGGGAGCAGGGCCTGGGGCGGTCAATATCATTGCCTGAAAGTGTGATTGGAGAATTAGGGACTAATATGCTAATAAGACAAAACTTATAAAAGGTAGAGAGCTCATGACCCGGCGTCCATTTTGGGTGTAGTCCCCAAGGGGGACTTTGCTTGCCTGAATGCATCTTGAAGGCCTTGAATAAATTTGTCTGCTTTTTATACACCTAATTGTTTTGGCCTCTGTTTCAGGTAGCCTGTTTCAGGCACCACCTCCCAGATAACAGGGGCACCATCCTGCTCCCTGACACCATCTACCCGCGTGGGAGGATGGTCGTCCTTAGGACAGACCATCTTTCTGATAAGGACCGAGGCAAAGAAGGCATTAAACACCTCTGCCTTCTCCCCATCTGCGGTTACTAAATTCCCTCCCGCATCCAGCAGAGAACCAAGATTGTTCTTACCCTTCCTTTTGCCATGTCTTGGTTTGAAAGACAGGTGTCTGCCAAGAGAGGTTGAACCCTCCCTTAGGACAGAGAATGTGATTTTTTTCCCTCCCTCCGAATTATTTAATTTTGTAAATCAAGGGCTTTCAGGCAAAGGTATGGGAAAAAAGGAATATCAGTTCTTTACTAGTATCTATAAACAAGCAATAACAATAATAGCAACCACAACTAGAACCAGAAAACCAATAGCAGATGGCTTGTGAGCTGCTGAGCCTTTTCCCGTGTGGTGTAATCACGGTTGCAAGCAGCAGGGGCGCTGTTGAGCTCCCGGCTGGGCAGGGCAGGTGCGATGACTCCCGAGCGGCTGCAGGTGGCGCTGTGGCGCAGGGTCAGGTCAGCCTCAGGCAGCTGGTAATGGCGGGCAGGCTGAGAAGCGTGCAGGGAGGCAAAGCAGCTCGGAGCAGCAAGAAAGCAGAGCAGCAGGGGCAGGTGCTGGCTCTCTCCCCGGCTAGCTAGCGAGGTAGCAAGGATTTCTGCAGTCACAGCAGACGCCGCGGTCTCGTGCAGCAGAGGGCGGGGGGCAGGCGGCAGAGGCAGCCGGACTCTCCCAGCAGCAGCTGCGAGAAAACGCAGCCCGGGGAAACGTGCCCTTCCCAGTGGGGAAAAAAGGTTGAATCAAAGCTCACCCAGCCAGGAGAAGAAAAAAACACAGGGCACAGTTGGATTTCCTCTGGTTGTAGCCGAAAAAGCAAAGAGCAGCCTCTCCTCCCAGCGTCCGAACCACGAGAGAGCGTTCCAAGGGCCGGCTCTTCCCTTACCCTGCCCTGCCCAAGCACACCTTTTGTCTTTTACAAAAGACTTGATGGCTCTAAACATCTAACTATTTGTTGCTTAGTAACAGTGATGGGGAAAAATTCTAAGCCCTTCCCCAAACCCCGACATGCCATTAATATATTTTTAAAAACATTTTTTATTATCCTTAAAAAAAGTTGCCAGATTAAGTCCTAACTGAGCTTTGGCATCTCCTAATTTTTTTCCTACGTGCCCTACCAACCCCCTTAAATATTTCTTTAGATACCTGACCCTCCTTCCAGAGATGACACATCCTCTTTTTATTCCTTATTTCCTTCATAAGCTTCTTGCCTATCCACGCTGGACATTTACCTCGTTGACTCATCTTTCGGCACACAGGAACAGTCTGTTCCTTTGCCCTCAAGAACTCTGAAGCACACCCACCCTTCCTGAACATCTTTGCTTTTAAGGGCTGCTTCCCAAGGAACTCTCCGAATAAGTCTCCTGAATAGGGCAAAATCTGCCCTCCGGAAGTCTAGTGTGAAAGTTTTATTGATGCCCCTCCTGATTTCATCAAATATTGAAAACTCTATAATTTCATGATCACTATGCCCCAGACGGCCTCCAACCACCACATCTCCCACCAGCCCATCTCTATTAGCAAATGGCAGGTCTAGTGTAGTCCTTTCCTGGTGGGCTCACTCACCAGCTGTGACAAGAAGTTGTCCTCCACACACTCTAAGAACCTCCTAGATTGCCTCTGCTGTGTTAAGTTCCCAGCAGATGTCTGGTACGTTAAAGTCACCTACAAGAACAAGGGCTGGTGATCCTGAAACATCCTCCAGCTGCTTGTATAATAAGTTATCTACCTCTTCTCCCCAATTGGGTGGTCGATAACAGACTCCCAGCAGGATGTCAGCCTTTTTGGCTTTCCCCTTAATCCTTACCCATAGGCATTCAACTTCATCATCATTAGTTTCAATTTCCATGGCATCAAAAGCCTCCCTAATATAAAGGGCCACCCCTCCATCTCTTCTCCCTCACCTGTCTCTTCTAAAGAGCTTGTAGCCATCCAGTGCAGCGCTCCAGTTATGTGAGTCATCCCACCACGTTTTCGTGATGATGACTACATTGTAGCTTTGCTGCTGCACCATGGCTTCCAGCTCTTCTTGTTTGTAACCCATGCTGTGTGCATTAGTATACATGCACTTCAGCTGGGCTGCTACTTTCACCCCTGACTCTGACTTACCACCCTTGGGCTTGCTTCTGGAGAGCCCAGTTGCACCCTCTTCCCCCTTCAAACCTAGTTTAAAGCCCTCTCAGTGAGATCTGCCAGTTCATGGGCTAAAATCCTTTTGCCCTTAACAGATAGTTGGAGCCCATCTGGCTCCAGCAGGCCAGGTGCCATGAAAATTGCCCCATAATCAAAAAACCCAAAATTCTGCCGATGGCACCGACCCTTGAGCCACTTGTTTGTAATGGGGGCTCTCCTGTTCCTTTCATCTTTTGTCTCTGCTACCAAAGGGACTGAGCAAAACACTATTTGTTCTCCTGCCCTATCGACCACTCGACCCAGTGCCCTAAAGTCCCTTTTAATTGCCCTGGTACTCTTCTTTTCAATCTCATCACTGCCAGCCTGGAGTATTGACAACGGGTAATAATCAGAGGGCTGAATCAGCCCAGGGAGTCTCTCTGTAATATCCCATCCCCGGGCCCCAGGGAGGCAACAGACCTCCCTGTGGGATGGGTCCGGTCAACACATGGGTCCCTCTATCACCCTCAGAAGAGAGTTGCCTACCATGACTACCCTTCTTTTCTTTATAATGCTAGAGGTAATGATCCATCCGACAGGGGAAGTAGAATTGGGAGGCTCACTGGGCAGATTATTTTCTTCTATGTCATCTGGCTGACCCTCCTCATCCAGGACCTCATACCTATTCTGAAGTGGCACCTGGGTAGGCGATGGGGGTCAGGAGGAATTTTTATTACCTCCCCGATAAGGAACCCATTTCCACTCCCTTTCATCCACCAGGTGTCCTCCTATTGCCTGACGGTAGGAGGCATGGGAGTGCTCTGACTCCTGGGGGGCTTCTCTCAAGGACAGAAGGTTGAAGCTCCACCAGTCTATTTCCCTTTCACTTTCTGTAATGCTCCTTAGTCTTTCTACTTCCTCCTCAGCCACCGGAGAAAGGAGATCGTTCACCCGTTGACACCTTAGACAGGCATCTTTTACAACATCCCCTGGTACTACTGACAAGCTCAAACACTCCTCACAGGAAGGGGTCTGGACAGACTCATCCTTCTTGAAGGGTTCTGTTTGGCTAGGTACACTTTTAGTAGATGTAGCTTTTGATTGTGTAAAGACCATTACTGAAAAAAACCCCGACCAACCAACCAACCAAATCTCTACACTAAAACAAACTAAAAACCCCACTAGCAGGAGGATACCTTCAAACCTGCCCGCTTGCCCTGCCTGCTCGAACTGCCTAGCAAACTGCCGTACCATGCCCTCAGAGACGTGTCACGCCCCTGTTTGCTAGTTCCGGGTCGCCGCGCTCACTAGAGCCCTCTTTTAATCACACTGCTGCTGGGCGGAGGAAACCCCACCCCACGCCTGCGCGGGAGCATAATTTATAAATTCTGTCCATTTGCATATCGAGGTTTAATCCTCCAATTACAGCTTCAGGTAATGAAGTCAATTACTCCAAGCTTGCTCCCCTCAATTCACTGTTGTTTACATATCTTGGGGCCTGAGACAATAAGTTGTTCTTGAGGTTCGAGATCAGAGGGGGAATTTTTTGTCTAAAAATGCTGAGAACAGGAGCTTAACACCCTATATGGAGACCAGAGCTATACACTAGAGAATCGCAGGATTACAGATACATGAAAAATTTAGAAACTAAAATCCTAAGGCATCAATCACACAGAAAAGCTTCTAAAAGAAAGATGCCATGCTGGAATTGCCTTTTCTTTTGCAGCCTATAAACTGCACTGTGGCTAGCACAGGTTCTTCCCATGGGAACGTTTTGCTATATTTCATAAACAAGATAAAGTTTGGATGTTTTGCAAACAATTTCTCCGGATTGAGTCAGTTCGGGCTTGGCCAATTGGGCCTAGGGGGAGGTCTCGGGCTGACCAATCTGGGGCACTTCTGTAGACTCTATATATATGGAATTCAAAACAATAAAGTTCCTCTTCTCCTCTCTTTCCTTGTCTGAGAACTTGGGTCATTCCTCAGCTAGCCGCTCAACAGCGACATCTGGTGACCACCGACGTGTGCTGCGCGCAGTTGCAGGTACGCGGCAGTCTTGCCCCCGGGCCTGGATCCCCCCCTCTGCCTGCCCTGAGGCATGGCTGATTCTGATTCGGACATGGACCTCCCCGTTCCTGCGGATGGGCTCTTGCGGGCTTTTCTGGAGGTCTCTGAGGATGACCCCGCATCCGATCAGTCGCTGCGGGTCACTCGGGCCTTGTTGGAATGGGTCGCAGGCCACGTGTCCCGGGCCGTTTGGGATGTGGCGCTGGACTGTGAGTTTTGGTTCGTGGTCGGCCGCGCTTTGGCCATGGAGTGGATGCGGGGAGACGGCTCTACGATCCGCTTCCATGGGGTTTGGAGAGACATTTGGGACGCTTTGGAAGGGCAGGCGTTCTATGATTCGCAGCTATGGGCTTGTACGGACGTGGGACCCCTGCTCTCGACCGTGGGGCGGAGCGTGAAGGACGCGCCGACCCAGACAGATTCTGACGTCCCGTCCCTGGCGGCGGATGCAGCCGCGGGGCCTCAGTATGTTTCTCCAGCTGCTCTACCTAAGCGCACTTATGTCCACCCGACGGAGCAGCTGGCCGGGTTGCTGAAGAATGGAGGACCGCGGGTCAGCTCTGCCGCGGCCGCCGCGCAGGTCCCCCCACCTTTGCCGCCGCGGAGTGCGCAGCCTCAGAACCCCCCCCTCCCCCTGCGGAATGGCGCCGGGCTGCCCCTCCCCGTGGGCAGCCGGCATGCGCGGCAGGGGCTGACGGTGTGGGGCTGGGGGGTGCTGCGGAGGTCCCGGTTCCGGATCTGCCGGTGGTTTCGGCCGCCGCGGGGGTTTCCACGCGGGCGGCGGCTGGCTCGGGAGAGGCCGGCGTTTTGCCGAGCCCGGCGGGCACGGCGGCGGCGCGGCCCCTGGCCGCAGTGGCCGCGGGTGCGGCCGATTCCGGGGCGGTCGTGGGGCCGGAAGGGGAGTCGCCGGCGGGCGGTGCTTCCGCGGCGGGGGCTTTGACTGGCGTTCCCGCTGGTGCGGGGCCAGCCCGGCTTCCCTGTGGCCCGGCGGATGCGGCGTCCGTGCCGGGCGCGGCGGGTTTTCCTCCGCTTTCATTTTTTCATGATTTACTGGCCGAGGTGGCTGAGATTCGGCAGCGGATGGAGGTCTGTTCCTGCAGGCCCCACGGTCCGTGTGGGGCTGGCCTGGGAGTCCGTCCCCCGGGTCCCCGGATGGGGTCTGGACTCCCTGGCGGCCCGGCGGCCGGCGTGGTGCCGGCGGCGCGGGGCCGCTTTGGCCCTGGGCAGGTGCCGGTTCCTCTGCCGGGTTCTGTGACAAGTGAAGCCCTGGCGCGGCGTGCTGGCGCTGTGCCGGCGGGCTTGGCGAGCGCGCCTGGCGACGCGCTGGTGTCGCCGCCGTCTTCCTGCCCCTCCCCCGTCCCGGTTGCCGCGCAGTTTCTTAGCGCGGGCGCTGCCTCCGGCCAGTCTCCGTCCTATGTGATGGGGAGTGCTGGTTGCAAGCCCTGCTCAGACGACTCCGACAGTGATGAGGACGGCATTCTTCCTCCTGGGCGGGGGTTCGCGCGGGCGACGAAAAGAGAGGGCATTGGGTCCTGGCTAACCCTTGGAGACGCCGCACTGGCGTAGGGCTTTTTCGCCCGCGTGACTCCCTGCAGTTCTGGGAATCAGTCAAGAAGGGTGCCCTGGAGGCAGGGGACTGGGACCTTGTAGGGAAGATTGGGGTGCCCAAACAGAGAGAGGGGTGTGAATCTGCTGTGGCAGGTTCGGATGGTGGTGGCTTCCCGCAAGGGGACGTTCAGGCTTTTCCTGTGTATGTGCCTGGCCCAGATGCCATGGACACGAGGAACAGCCACTCCACCATCGCATGGCGCGTCACAAACGATTTGGCAACCAAAGTGGCGACATTTGGTTTGTCTTCTCCTGTGGTGATGCAACTTCTTAGAGTGATAAATAGTGATTTGCTTGCTCCTTTTGATATTATGTACCTCGCTCAGGTGCTGTTTCACCCCATGCAGTACAACGCCTTTGAGGACAATTGGAAAGCGATGGTTGAGGAACAGGTGAGGAGGAATGCATCCTTGCCTGCCGAGGATCCTAGGCGCTTGATTGGGGCTGAGGTCCTCATGGGTAAGGGACCTTATACCAACCCCAACGTTCAGGCTGCCTGGGATCCTCGGATCCTGGAGCAAGCCCAACAGCTCGGTATGGGAGCCATTTTGAAAACTATTGAGATGGTTGCCCCGCAAACTCGGTATACACAGATACGGCAGGGGCAATCCGAACTTTACATGTCATTTCTTGAAAAGCTGGCAGCAGCTTTAGAAAAGCAGGTTGAGGATTCGTCCACAAGACAGATCCTGATGAAACATTTGGCAAGAGACAATGCCAATGACGAATGTAGAAGGATCATCAATGCCCTACCGGGGGATCCTTCTATGCAGGAGATGATGCGAGCGTGCACCAGGGTGCAGTCAGAAAATCAGGGAAAAGTCGCCTTGGCTGCGTTTTTGTCCTCAGATCAGGGACCCACTGATCAGGATAAAAAACAGCCCAAATCTGGGAACAAACGGAAACGGGTCAAATCTAAACAGAAAGGTCATTCCAAGAAGAAGGGAAATTCAGGGACCGAGACTCCTCAGTGTAAGAGGTGTGGTAGGCCAGGTCACACTTCAGACTACTGCAGGTCGCTGTACCATGTAGATGGTCGACCCCTGTCGGGAAACGTGAAGAGGGGTGCAAACAGGGGGATTTGCCCCCCATCACAACAGTTCCCCCAGAACAGGGTGATGACCCAGGCTTACCCGGTCAATGTGGAGGGAGGCACCAAAGGCTCAGCCCGAATCAACGCCTACACCGCAGCAACAGTCGTCTTAGAATCTGACGATGCCCACAGGATTCCCTTGGAGGTGGACGGTTCCCTGGATCAGGGGACCGGTGCACTGCTCACGGCAGGGCCTGAGGCCACTAGCCAAGGAATCCTGGTTCTTCCAGAGTTCTTAGATGCTGGTTTCGAGGGCCAAATTCATGCTACGGTTTCCACTCCTGATCCTCCTGTCACCATTCCTGCACACACTTGCCTTGCTCACTTGTTGCCTTGTAAGTCTTCCGTTCCCAGGGTAGACCAGCAAGCTGGTGGAGGTGACGGCACTGAACTGCCAGGACTTCCGCAGGTCTACTGGGCTGCATCTATCTCCAATGAGTCACCACAGATGACATGTACCCTCATCATGCCGAAAGCACGTCCACATCGAGTTCGAGTCCGAGGTTTGATCGATACAGGTGCTGATGCGACGATCCTTTCCGCCGCTTCGTGGCCTCCTACGTGGCCTTTGTGCCCGGTGGGACTGAATATCGCGGGGTTGGGGGGAACAACACAGAGTCGGTTGAGTAAGCGACCTGTGTTGGTGAAGGATCCAGAGGGACACACGGCCTGCATTCGGCCTTATGTCACTCCAGCTCCTGTGAACCTCTGGGGACGAGACGTGTTGGCAGCTTGGGGGGTGTGGATCTTGACAAATTTTTGATAGGGGTCACTGTGTGCAAGGGCGCACCATATTCCACGCTGTCTTTACGATGGCTCACCAAAACACCGATATGGGAACCACAGTGGCCCTTGCCGAAAAACAAATTAGTCGCCCTTTGTCAGCTGGTTCAGGACCAACTGCAACAGGGACACATTGAGCCTTCTACCAGTCCCTGGAACACCCCAGTTTTCGTGATTAAGAAAAAATCGGGGAAATGGAGACTGTTGCAAGATCTCCGGAAAGTCAATGCAGTGATGGAAAGTATGGGGAGTTTACAGCCTGGCATGCCTTCACCCACGATGATTCCCACAGAGTGGGAAATCTTGATCGTTGATTTGAAGGATTGCTTTTTTACAATCCCTTTGCACCCCAATGACAGACCAAAGTTTGCCTTTACAGTGCCTGCAATTAACAATGCGGAGCCTGTAAAGCGATTTCAATGGAAAGTGTTACCACAGGGCATGAAAAATAGCCCGACTATCTGTCAATGGTATGTCACGCAGGCCTTGTCCGGAATCCGTGAGCAGTTTCCTGAGGCACTCTGCTACCATTATATGGACGATATCCTGGTGGCAGCAGCCACCCAGGATGAGTTGCGGAGGTTACAGCCTCGACTGCTCGATGCCTTGCACTCCTATGGGTTGCAGGTTGCTCCGGAAAAGGTTCAACAACAGCCTCCTTGGAAATATTTGGGAGTCAAAATTTTGTATCGAACCATACAGCATCAAGAGGTGCAGTTCTCAGACACTATTAAGACTCTAAATGATGCCCAAAAGTTGCTAGGCATCATCAACTGGTTACGTCTGTATTTGGGACTGACCAATGCACAACTTTCCCCACTTTTTGATATTTTAAAAGGGGACTCTGACCTAAACTCACCTCGACAATTGACTCCCGAGGCGCGACGAGTGCTGAACGAAGTGCAGCAAGCTGTTTCTGCTCATCAGGTTTATCGAGTGGATCCCTCTACTGATATCACTGTTTTCATTACTGCTCCAGACCTCCAACCTACGGGTATCATTGGCCAGTGGAACAAACAATGGGATGATCCTTTGCACATCCTGGAATGGGTCTTTTTGCCCCATCAGCCAAAAAAGACAGCACCCACATTGTTCGAATTGATAGCCTGCCTGATAATTAAATGCCGGTATCGGTGTTTACAATTGATGGCAGCTGATCCTGCAACAATTGTTGTTCCGGTATCACAGGACAATTTCGAATGGAGTCTTGCTAATAGCGCTCCTTTGCAAAGTGCACTGCAAAATTTCTCAGGGCAGATTGCTTATCATCTGCCCAGCCACAAATTGCTGCAGCTGGCAAATTCAGTCAATCTCATGTTGCGGCCAAAGAACAGCCGGGTGCCGGTCCGTGGACCCACCGTCTTTACGGATGGTTCTGGGAAAACAGGAAAGGCCATTGTTACCTGGAAGGAAGGATCTGAGTGGCAGGTGCTGAAAGGCCACGAGACAGGCTCTGCTCAACTGGTTGAATTGAAAGCAGTTGCCATGGCTTTTCAGCGGTTCTCTCAGGTGCCTTTGAATCTGGTCACTGATTCTGCCTATGTAGCAGACATAACCAAACGTTTGGATTGTTCACTTCTAAAAGAAGTCAATAATGCGACTCTGTTTTCGCTATTGCGAACCCTATGGAAGGCAATTCAGGCTCGAGTGCATCCATATTATATTCTGCACATTCGAAGCCACACCAATTTACCAGGCTTTATAACAGAAGGCAATGCCAGGGCTGACATGTTAGCCAACCCTGCATGGGTGGCACCTCAGCCTGACAAAATCGCACAAGCCAAGGCATCGCACAGTTTCTTTCATCAAAGTGCACATACCCTGCAGAAGCAGTTTCAATTGACGCCAACTGAGGCTCGTGACATTGTCAGTGCTTGTGCTGACTGCCACGGACTCGCTGCTCCTCTGCCATCGGGGGTGAACCCCAGAGGTCTAAAGGCCTTGCAGCTGTGGCAGACGGATGTGACACACATTCCAGAATTTGGCCGATTCAAGTATGTGCATGTGTCTATTGACACTTTCTCTTCAGCTATGTGGGCGACTGCCCATACTGGAGAGAAAAGTCGTGATGCCATTGCCCATTGGAAATTAGCCTTCTCGGTCCTGGGGGTGCCAGCCACTGTGAAAACCGACAATGGTCCTGCCTACGCCTCACAGAAGACGCGGCAGTTCCTACACCTATGGGGTGTAGACCACACGTTCGGTATTCCGCATTCTCCTACTGGCCAAGCCATTGTGGAACGCGCTCACAGTACTCTGAAGCGTGTCTTGGAAAGGCAAAGAGGGGGAATGCATGGGGAAACACCACAGAGTCGATTGGAAAAAGCTTTGTACACAATCAATCACCTTACAGTGCCACCAAATTCGAATAATCCTGTGATTTTGAACCATTTTCTCTCATTGCAGTCTTCGGGCGAGTTGCGTTTGCCCCGGGCAAAGGTATGGGTACGGAACCTACTTACTAATACCTGGGAAGGCCCACATGAGCTTATTGCTTGGGGTCGAGGGTATGCTTGCGTCTCCACAGATACTGGGGTACGATGGCTGCCTGCAAAATGCGTCCGCCCTGATCTGCGGCTCCCGAGACAGAACCAGCAACCTCAAAATGACAACCAGGATGCCGAACACCAACCGAGCGATCCTTCTGATGATGACCAAGAAGCCGGTTCATCCACAAGCAGAGACTGAAACTTATTTATGGAGTCAGAAAGCAAGGACTTTGAAAGCATGTTTTGTTGAGTTACAGATTTATATGTAGATTTAGTTTTATATATACTCTATCTAGGGTATTGCAAGGGGCCTCTTTGACCACCTTAATCAGCATCTGGTTCGGGCTCTGTTCGGTGGCTGGCCACCTCCGGACAGACTCCTTCTTGAGTTTTGACCAGGCTCTGTTTGGTAACTGGCCATTACCAAACAGATCCTTCATGCTGATCCACTGGGGCTCACAAGCAATGCCTTCTGATCTTAAACAAAAAGGGGGAGCTGTGGCTAGCACAGGTTCTTCCCATGGGAACGTTTTGCTATATTTCATAAACAAGATAAAGTTTGGATGTTTTGCAAACAATTTCTCCGGATTGAGTCAGTTCGGGCTTGGCCAATTGGGCCTAGGGGGAGGTCTCGGGCTGACCAATCTGGGGCACTTCTGTAGACTCTATATATATGGAATTCAAAACAATAAAGTTCCTCTTCTCCTCTCTTTCCTTGTCTGAGAACTTGGGTCATTCCTCAGCTAGCCGCTCAACAGCGACACTGCACAGCCAGCAATGAAACGATTCCTCTTCCTTCACCACTGGATGCAGGATCACATTCTTTCAAGTCTCCAAGAGCCAGGATCCACAGCGGAGCTCTTCCACGAACTGCTCCCACACGGATGGGGTCGAGCCAGAAAAGGGCTTGGCTTTTTCCTGGGAAAGGCAGCCCTCATCGAAACAACCACACGATAGTGCTGTCGACTTGCAAATGAAAAAAAACTCCCCTCGCCCAGCTCGGAACCACCCCAAGGGCAGAGCCAAGTTGGAAACTCTGCTCTCAAATCAACTGTGTCAGGACAAAATGATTTCGCTGATCTTCCTCTTCCAAGTGCAAATTCTTTTTTGCACCACATTTAAAAAGCAACAAACAAATCTTTTCACTCTCGCAGAGTTCAGTTACAAACTTGAAAACATATGGCTGTGGGAACTGACAGCTAGCCTGCCCCAGCTCACTGCCTCAGTTCACAGACACCGAACAGACACAATCTGCTCATACCCGTGAGAATCCTAGTGTCAACAGAGACAAGAAACAAAAACAACCCAGGGACAAATCTGCACCTGTGTGAAGGAGTTTGTTGCTGTTGCAAAGATAGTGTTCTAACTGTAGGTAGCCAATGAGTTTGAAATGTAGTAAGTTAGGAGGCAATAGACATGTAGCACGCATGCTATGAAATAGTATAAAAGAAACTCTGTAGTAATAAAGTTAGCTTCTGTTGTCTCCTTGGACTGAGTCGTGTCATCTATACGTATGTGTTGCGACCGCCTCAACAGCGACATCTGGCAAAAACAGAGCTCACAAAAGTGCCAGCTGAGAAAGCTCTTGCTGCCTACAACTTCAACTGCACCCATCGAACTACCGGCACACACCCTGCTAATGGCACGTTCCTTCTCAGCTCTAGGTATCATCCTAAGCCTTCAGTCTCACAGAGTCAAGATCCAAATAGAACGGCATCAGGACTGCTCACACACTAAAGGTCCCAGGAGAAAAAAGCTCGACAGCTTGGGTGTTTGCATTCCCACCGACAGTACAACAGCTCTAACTCAGAGAACTGCCAATTGGGAAAAGGCTTTAAATCCACTAAGACCACCTAATGTGCGGATGCAAACCTACTTTCTTTGCCAAAAAGAGGAACGGTAAGCCCATCTCAAAAGAAATGGCATCCCCTCCTCCAAAATACAAAACATCCAGGAACTGATCCCATACAAATGCGCCAGAACACTGTTACTGAGCATTACCTGCCCAGGGCAACTAGATCAGCTGCACACCAAGACTCAGCATAGCTGCTTACCTTGTGCAAAAGATGTGTGCTGTCATAATTTCAGAAAGTCACCTCTGAGAAGTAGAAACCACATGCCAAATTGTATCTCTCAGGAGACCACCTTCCAAAGATGGATACCGACTCCATATTTGTACAAATTGAGGCAGTGCTTCCACACCAAATATTCCAGCACAGAAAGTTGTTGCTGCCCTTGACCTCCAGGAGGCAGCTTCTTATCTACACATGAAACACCAGGGCTACCTGCTTTCCTTCTGAAAGGAATAAGGGAGTGTCTTTACAAACAAACTGTGAGTCTGATAAGACTGTGAGTGAGTAAGATAAGACCAATACTGAGAGAGAGAAGAAACAATGGGAAGGATTTCCATAGGAATTCCACTGACTGACTTGCCCAAGACTGTGTTAATAAACTGCAAGAACAGAGACATAAGAAAAAGAAGAAGGGGGGATGTATATTTGATGGGGGTCTGCGTTAGGTGTTCTGGGAAGTCTGTACCTGTCAAGTAACTCAACCAATGGGGAAAGAGAGAGGGAAATGTGGCCAAGAAATAAGGATAACAAGAGGCTGCGTCCTCTCTCAATTTGGGAGATCCCATGGAAAATGCCCATGACCTCTCCCTTTATTCATGAACAAAGTTACAGGACTCCTGTGTCTCCTTTTTGGACATAAACCTCTGGTGTTTGTGGATTAATTTTCCTGACAAAATGGGGGCTCGCCAGGGATCCTTCCACCGTCCAGGGGCGGCCTGCAGTGGGCGGAGCTGAAGGCGCACCTCACCCAGTTTCAGTGATCAGCTCCTTTCTGTGGTGGCTTTTTTTTTGGTGGTGGATTGGGTTCCTGTGACTGTCCAGGAGACAGACGAGTGGCGGACCAGGGGCATCCGTGAAGTGTCCGCAGGGAAAGACCACTGAAAATCTCACTGGAGAGTAAAATGGGAACTTTGGGGAGTAAACCTGGGAGGGCAGCCATGGAGCATAGCACAGGTAATGCTGGGAAGGGGTACCAGCAAAAGGGATGATGATCCCAAAATATAAGGACATGGACACCCAAGGGGGCAGTAAGGGAAAGTCGAGAAAGGATCTCAACAATCCATGCCCGGGGGGGGGCAATAAGGGGAGTTGAGAAGCAGTCTTGGCAACAGGGGAGTGCAAAGAAATATAGTTAAGGCAGACTGGTAGGACCGGGAACAGAGGTGCGGGGCCAGGAGCACGGGCTGGGGTCCTGTGGGTAAGTGCGGGGCTGGGCTTGGGCTGTGGAACATCTGTGGGCTCAGTCCCTGACTCCACCACCCCCTGGGGCAGGGGCAGCAGTGGCCCCCCAGCCTCCATGAGACTGCGGGGCACCCCAGTCATCTGTGGTGCTGCCAACAGTGCCCATTGGGAGCGCCGGGGGGAGGGAGGGGGAGCTGCGTTTGGACACTGTGGAAAGAATATCTGGAAAATGCAGATTGTACGTGGAAGGATTAGGATTTTCTTTTAAGGATTTTGTTTTGGTCACTGAAGAAATGAATGATTTTGAACTGTTGGAGAATGAGCACCCGCAGGCAGTTGCGGAGGTGTGGGCTAGAGGAAGGGCAGAATAAGCCCCTGGATGAACTGGTTAGAAAGATACAAAAAGTGCATGTGAGAAGGGCTGAAGAAAAGGCAAAGGAAAAGGTGATGGTAAAGTTATTACAGCCCCGGAGGAATAAACTGAAGGGCCCCTGGGACAGAGGGGTCGGGGCCGGCCACCAGGATGTGGCAAAGGCATTCCCTCCTCTGCAGGGGAGAGCCGACTGAAACAGCAGTTGGGAAAGGATTATTATGCAATCTGCAGGGCAGAGACACTGGAAGCTGGAATGTCCACAAATACGGCTGTATCCTCAGGAGGAGGAAGTCCAGCGATTAATAGAGATGGATTGTTAGAGATGTCATGGGCTCGCATTATACCAGGGACCTACCACACTGGAGCCCCTGATAACTTTTAAGGTGGGCCTGGATCAACAGAACGTGTTTCCTGGTAGACACAGGGGCCCCTCAATTCATGTTGAATTTTATCCCTAAGGGGGAAAAATTGTCAAAAAGATCCTGGATTATTCAAGGAGTGAATGGAAAGTATGAGCGAGCGTGTTTTATTCAACCACTATTAGTTGATGTGGGGGATAGGTTTGAAATGCATGAATTTCTGTTTGTTCCTAATTACAATTATTTTACTGGGAGGAGATTTGATGGCTTAAAGTGGGAATGCACATTAGTATTGTAAAGAATACTACAGAAGCTAACACTGTGGTATCTTTGTTTAAAATGTCTCAGAAAGCTTATACTGATGTAAATCCAGAAGTGTGGGCAGCCCTAGAGAAAATGGTATAATGGATAATAAAAAAAAAATTTGGCTATTCTCTATTTAAAGTAATTACTGAAGTGGGGTGTTACTGTGCTTATATTAGTGATTTTGGGTATCAGCGCCTGGTGAGAATACAGGTGCATAGTGAATTCATAGGTCTTTGGTGTACACAAGGATTTGGAGCTTGTTTTTTTGGTGCAAAACTAAAACAAAGTGTTTATAGTAGAAACTAAAGTTCCATCTGTAAGAACCCTCAGAAACTTGATTTGGTATAAAGGATATACCAAATTTTGTAATAGACTAGGTGAGTTGCCTCTCTGCAAGGTTTGTTGTTATGAAAAGCCAGAATTGGCAGGTTAAAATCCTGAGGCCAACTCTGTAAAGTATATTTTTAGTTTGCAAGCTGCTTTTGGGGGAAGTGTGTAGAAGCGGCTCTGGCTCAGATGAGCTTAGAAGCAAATGAAAGAGGAAGAGCCCTGGGTGTGAGGAGACCTTTAGATTAGGGTGACAAAGCGACACACGCCCAAGACACCTTGCAGCTAGCATCCTTAATATGCATCAGACAACAAGTGCATTGGTTCTGTACATCTCCTCCCTTCTATCCTATATGGAGTTAAAGGCTAGAAAGTTCTTCTTTGTTCCCTCTAGCTGAGTTTTCCCCATTGGGTTTCAAATCTCTGTACCTTCCCTCCTCGCGTCCCCATTCCCTGGAGCCCCTGTCAATCCTGTACCTCTCGCGTTCCGGTTGGTTCTCCTGTGTAAACCCCTCCCATCCTGCAGTCCCTCTTAACCCCTTGTACGGGGACATTCGGGGCTCTCCGCGCTCCCGAATCCAGCCGCTTCCTCCCCCTCGTCCCTTCCCGGTTCCATCTGCCTTCTCCACCCCGCCGTTCCTATTAATAAACCCTGGATTCCGAGAACTGAGAGACTGCACCTCTTTCAATATCGCCTCGTCTCCTGCCAGTCTCTGTCCCCGAGGGCACTCCGCGCTTGCACCCGCGGGACTCACTGCTGCGCCCGGTCCAGCGCGTGGGGGTCGCGGCGGCTTGCCTTCTTCCATGTGACTTCAGGGCTGGCCGCCCGACGCAGAGCTGAAGTCACAGAAGTGTGTCTCCCCCGTGCTCTGGGAAAAAGCAGGCTCCAATATCTGCTTTGGATTTTGCAAGGTGTTTCACACAAAGTTTGAGCTTCGTTAACTGAAAGAGCCTCTAAGTGGATAACCAGCACTCAGTTATTAAAGTGTGAATCTTGTTTGGTGGAACAGGAGGATTTAGAATTGAAAAAGGAGGGGTGTTTGACCCAGACTTGTGTTTGGGTAGCCCTGGAGAGGGGGGCTGGGGAGAAACCCATGACTGCACTGCATTCAGGTGATAAATCTCCAGACCTGGGCTAGGGAAGATTTGCGGGGCACTCCCTGGCCTGGAGGAGAGAATGTGCTTGTTGGTAGGTCTTCAAGGGTAGTAGAGGAGAAACAATTTGAAAGATACCCTAGCATTAATAGAAGAGAATTAAAAGGGGGAAGATTGCCGCCCACATGGTCAGCTCGAACAGCAGAGCTGTGTGCTTGTGAGAGCCTGCAAACTATATCGGGGCAGGATAGTGAATATTTTTACTAATTCTAAATATGCATATGGGGTGATACATGCATTTAGGAAATTATGGGAAGAAAGAGGTTTACTAACCTGCAGGGGAGAAGCGTTAGCTCACGAGAGCTTAATTTCTCACCTATTGGAGGTGGTGAATTTACCAAAAAGGGTGGTAGGAGTTAGGAGACACCAAGTTGGGTGCTCAGAAGAAGCAATAGGTAATCAACTGGCTGATGAAGAAGCTCGGAAAGCTGCACTGCTGCCAGAAACCTGTAAGATCCTCTCTTTGCTCTAAGTAGCTCCACCACTGCCAGAGGAACTGTCTTTTCCACCAGAGGAGCTGGAGATAATTTAAAGGAGTGGAGCAGAGGAAAGAGAGGATAATTGGTTTAAAAGGGATGGCAGGCAGTGGATGCCAGGAACTCTGGCCTTGCAAGTGTTGGGGCAGCTCCATGGGGAGAGTCATTGGGGCTCTTGAAGACTGCCAGAGGCCTTCCTCTGAGTGTATTCTAGCGTGGGTCTTTTTGGTCTGGCAAGATGAGCTATTGAGGGTTGCTTGCTTTGTGCTAAAACAAATGACAGGGTTACAAAAAAATTACCAGGGGAGGGAGGCCTTGGGCTGTGCATCCCTTCCAAAGATGCCGGGTGGATTTTATTAAAATGCCCCGAGTGGCAGGGTTTGGATATCTCCTGGTGGTGGTGTGTCCGCTGACAGGATAGCCAGAAGCATTTGCAACTGTTTCAGCAACTACAAGATTGGTTGTTGGGGTATTTTTGGAACAAGTAATTCTGGGATGCAGGAATGTGGAAGCAGCCGACTCAGATAGGGGAACTCATTTTACAGGAAAAATCCTTCGGGAGGTAATGGCTGCTTTGGGAGTACAACTGAACCTCTCAGAAAGGGGTAATCAATAGGTAACTCAAGTTAACTATTGAGACACAGAATATGCGAATTCTAAAACCTAGAAAAACAGGATTCCCTAAATCTTATCAAGATAAGAGGGAAAAGAATCTGTTTGAAGCCAGCACAGAAACTGCTGCCGAGAAATGATTTGTATAACCACTCCTATTCTGGGAAATGTGATAAATATTCATGAATTTTACCTATAATATTGTGTTGTTGGAAGTGCCCAGGGTGTATGTTTGGAGGAGTGAATTCCCCCACACCTGGTGCACTGAATAAAGCAAATACCCACTTCTTTGACTTTGTCTCTGAAGTGTCTTTGGGCCCGCTTGGGGCAAATCAAATTGGCACCTCCAGATGGGACCCTAACTCTGCTTGACTGCCGGATCCAGGGGTAAGCAGACCTCCCAGTCATGACCCTGAATTTTCAGGGGGAGCTCAGCTGTCCTTTGGCTCACGGCTGGGGGTAGACCAAGGACCATTTGCACCAAATTAAGGTATTGGCTATTTTTTTATAAACAAAAATACCTGCAGGTTGGGGGTAGAAGTCCCCTAGGGTGGGTTGAGACTGGGTCTCCCGAAATTAGTCCCAGGCAAGGGGTTGGACCCCCAGGGGTTGGACCCCACTGTCAGGAAAGGTACCTTTAAGGGGTTGGACCCCCAGGGTTGGACCCCACTGTACTGCACCATCATACTGCTACTTTTGTTCTGTCTGTCCTTATTTTGTTACTGTGTGAGTGTGAACGAATGAGACGTGTCTCGGACACGAAGTGAGAGTGGAGCTCTATCTGCAGTTCCGTTATCTGGTGACAGAAATGGCCAGAGAAAAGCGAAGCGATTGGCAAAGAGTGAATGAGTATAAATCATATATAAACCATTGGTTTGGCGTATCCAGAGGGGGGCAGATTGTATTATTGGAGGGGAAAGATTTTGGCTATTGAATTGAGAACACCCAGACACCCAACACCTTTCTAATGTAGCTCCATTTGATTTTCCTTTTGAAATCCTGTGTTTAGTGTGTGGAAACAGTTGTGAGGCTTGAACTTTGTGCACTTGTATTAATTGTGAGAGGAAGTGATATTGTCTATTTGCTCAAGTGCTTTTGAAATTTTTGCAATGTGTGTGTATACTGTGTGTGCAACTACCTGTGTCAAATTGTATTTTGCTGGCATATAAATTCATGCAGGGACGCCTGTGGGATAAAAGTAACTACTTGAGTCTAATAGGTATCCCTTTGGGACTCCTCTGTGTGTGTAGCTGCTGGAATATGGTTGTGTAGAATGTTGTAGTAGAAAGAGTGGGCATGCAGGTAGAGTAAAAAAAAAAGGAAGAAGAGGGAAGAGAGGAGAAAGAAAAAGGATTGGTGTGGCTAGCACAGGTCTTTCTCGTGAGAACATTTTTGCTACGTTTCATAAACAAAGATAAAGTTTGGATGTTTTGCAAACAGCGTCTCGAAGGATTAGGGCAGTTCAGACCTGGCCAATTAGGCCTAGGGGGAGGTTTCTGGCTGACCAATCTGGGTGACCTCTGAAAACTCTATATATATGGAAATCAAAATAATAAACGCACTTTTTTCTTGTCTGAGAACCTGGGTTTTTCTCTCAGCTAGCGGCTCAACAGCGACAGATTGGGATGTTTTTCGGCACCTTCCCCCATCTTGTCCTCCAATTTTGCTAGCTGACCCAGGGCCAGCTGCAGGTCACCTATATCCTCTGCTTTCGGAGCAGCAGGAGCGAGCACAGAGGTGCAGGGCTGAGAGCACAGACTGGGAGCCTGTGGGGAGGTGTGGAGCCGAGCTGGAGCTGTGGAATAGATGCAGGCTCAGCACTGGGCAGTCCCTGACCCTGCCACACGCCGGGGCAGGGGCGGCAGTGGCCTCCGTGAGGCTGCAGGACACCCCGGTCCCCTGTGGTGCTGCTAGCCATGCCCTCTGGGAGCGCCGGAGGGAGGGGCTGCGTTTGGACACTGCGGAAGGAATATCTGGAAAATCCTGATTGTACATGGAAGGATTAGGAAGAGTTTTGTTTGGGTCACTGGAATGATTTTGTGGGAGAATGAGCACCCCCAGGAAGTAGTGGGGGTGGGGGCTAGAGGAAGGGCAGAATAAGCCCCTGAATGAACTGATTAAAAAGACACAGCAAATGTATGTAAGAAGGGATCAGTGTGCTATCTGCAGGGCAGAGAGACACTGAAAGCAGGAATGTCCGTGAAAACTGCTAGATCCTTGGGGGAGGAAGTCCAGCGATTATTAGAAATTAATTGTTAAGGATGTCAGGGGCTCCCATTATACCAGGGACACCCCACACAGGAGCCCTTGATAACTTTTAAGGTGAGCCTAGATTGAGGGGAGATGTGAAGGCTCTTGATTCACTTTGAATTTTAACCCTAAGAGAGGAAATTGTCAACAAAATCATTAATTTTTCAAGGGGTGAGTGGAAAAGATAAAGTGTGCTCCTTATTCAGCCGCTATTGGTAGATGTGGGGAATAAGTTTGAAATGCATGAATTTCTGTTTGTTCCTAATTGTAATTGTACTCTACTAGAAAGAGACCTGATGGCTAAAGTGAGAATGCACATTAATATTGTGAAGAAATACAAAAGCTAACACTGTGGTATCTTTGTCTGAGAAGTCATGCTGAAATAAACCCAAAAGAGTGGGCAGCCCCAGGGAAAATGGTATAATAGATAATGAAAATAAATCAATAGTACTAGTATAATTGGCTATCCTCTTTTTAAAGTAGCTACCAAAATGTTATTATGCTTAAAATACAAGTGCATGGTGAATTCAAAAGTCTTTGGTGTACACAAGGATTTGGAGTTTGGTTTTTAAAAACTAAAGTTCCATGTGTAAGAACCCTCCAAAACCTGATTTGTGTAAAGGATATACCAAATTTTGTAATTGACTATTTCAGAGTTAAAGTCTCCTGCCTGGGTTACTCTGAGTGGTTGGTTTTTTTATGAGCAGAGTTTTGCTCAAGTGCTTCTGAGTTCTTTAGCCTTCAAGCAGCCAGAGAAATTGCCTTAGAGGAGATGCAAATTGATGCTGCTGAGGGAAAGTGTGAACGTCTTCCCCTCAAAACCAAGCTCTGCATGCTTGCAGAGAAGGAAAACAAAACTGGCTGTGTTGCAAAATAAAACTAGCTAGCATAAAATATAAGATTTTCCAATGGGGGGGTGAAGGAGGCAAGAATTCATCCTTCCCCCCACTCTAACGTGTTATCACTGTGCAAGTTTTTTTTAATATCATTAACAACTTTAAATGTTCAAGTGTGTCCTCATCAGATAAAGAGCTAAGTGTGTCTGTGGCTACACAGGCCTTTCTTGAGAACTTTTTCTTTCCCGTGCAAAATACGCGAACATTGAGATAATGATTATACACCTGCTGTTTTTCCTGATCTGTTTTGATTCCAGACAGAGCGTGTTTGGAATTGGGTGTTGTAGGACTTCAGCCCATCATCCCGGGAGTGGGTGACCACTGTCCAATCACCTATGAGTTTTTACCATATATAAAGGGAAATTACAACAATAAGCTGCTTCTGCTGCTTTTCATGGGACTGGGTTGGTGTGTTACATTGCGCCGTTGTGGGTACAACAGCGACATCTGGTGACCCCGAACTGTACTACACCCACCGTCTCAGAGGTACGGAACACTCCCCCCTTTTTTCCCCCCGCCCGACTAGGGGATTTGGAGACAGATGGGAAATTCCGACCCGAACGAAAACGTAGTGCTGTCGGCCTGGAAGAATGCCTTGGCCAAGGTGTCAGAGCACTCGTTGCGTGCGATCCTGGACTGGGCTTTGGCGCGTGGCTTCCCCACGGTCCTAGAGACCGCCCCCGATACTGGGATGTGGTCACAGCTTGGTGACGAGATCTGGTGTGAGATGAAATATGGGGACATGAACACAGTGCATTTATATCATACTTGGAGGCGATTTTTGGATTCTTTACGGGATCTGGAAGTGAATATGGGACAAGAGGATTCCTCTTTGTCTCTAGACTTCAGGATCTCGGCCGGCAACGGCCGTTCTGAGGAGCCCTGCCCCCGGCCACGCCAGCTGTGGCAAGTGGACTTGTTCAGCGAAAGTACGCCTTGCCACGGGACTATGTCCCCCCTAAATATCCGTCTCTTGCAGAACAGCTCGCGGTGATGTTGAAACAGGAGGATAGCCAGCACCGCTCCTCTCCGGCCGCCTCTGCGGCGCTTGAGGGGTCTGCGCTGCTGCCGGTACCCCCGCGCGAGCATGCCCCGACCGGAGTGGTGGGGCCCGCCAGCTCCACGCCGGCCCGCCTGCCGGGCCGCCGCAAGCCCTGGCCGCCTCCCCCCCGACCGGCCTGACGGGGCCCACCGACTCAGTGCCGTGGGGCGTACTTGGTCCAGCGCAGGCGCGACTGCCCACAGAAATGATTTTAACGGATATCTCGCAGCAGCTTACCGGAATATCTCAGCAGTTGGAAGCGTTCCAGGATGCCTTCTTGCGAGTGGTAACCAGCTAGAGTGGCGCGGGGGGGCGTGAGCAATCCGGAAGGCGGAAGCGGTGCATCCTGCTACGAAAGCGGAAGCGACGGCAGGGATGCTGGCAAACCCCGGGCAGGTTAAGCCAGTCCCAGCGACGGTTCCAGCGGCAGAGGCGATTTCAGCAGGGCGCGCCAATCTGACAGCTCCTACGCCAGCGCAGCAGACGGTTCTGACTGACGATACGCCGTCACGGCCAGCGAGACCCCAAAGTCCCCAACCTGCATCACTGCCTCCCCTGCACTCCAAGTTCCACCGCCGTGCCGCCTCTCGGCTCAACGCTCACACCCAGCCAAGGTTTGTCATTCGTGATGGGTTTCGAAGAGAAACCCTGGTCTGATGACTCAGACAGCAATGTAGAAGACACGCTTGCTCCAGGGCAGAAAGCTGCAGTGGCCAGGCGGCGAAAGGCACGCCTGCTACAGACTCGCCCTTGGATATTCTCAGACTGCACGGTGACGGTGCGCCCAAGAAATCCCAGGCGTTTCTGGGAATCGGTGAAGTTGGGCACTCTAGAGGCAAGAAATTGGAATCTTTTGGAAAGAGTGGGGATGCTAGGCAAGACAGGGGAATCTATGGACAATCAGGTGGCTGCTACAGCGCCTCTAGGAGGTGTACCAGTAGATCATGATGATATTAACACCCCGCAAGGAGATGCCCAAGCCTTTTCTGTGTTCAAGGCTCTCCCAAATTCAGGTCAGGAACACAGGAATGATGCTATTGCATGGACGGTGGTGCAGGATTTTAAATCCAAAGTAGCACAGAACGGGCTTGGATCTTCTGAAGTCATGCAAATTATTAAAGTGATGAATACTGACCTGCTTGCTCCATTCGATATTAGGCACTTGGGTCAAGTTCTGTTTCAACCTATACAATTTACAGTTTTGTAGAATAACTGGAGAAAGCTGTCTGAAAAGGCTGCACTACAGAACATGCACTTGCCTTCTGATGACCCTAGACATGCAATCGGGGTGGATGCTCTAATGGGAACGAATTACTTTTCTAACCCCGATGCCAAGCTACTTGGGATCCTCGGGTCCTAGAGCAGGCCCAAAAGGTCGGCATGGGAGCCATAACAAAAAGCATAGACATGGCTGCTCCTAAAACATAGTATGCAAAAATATCCCAGGGGCAGTCTGAGCACTTTCTGTCCTTTGTAGAAAAAATAGCAGCAGCCCTGGAGAAACAGGTGGAAGATGATTCAATAAGACAGATATTGTGCAGACAGTTAGCAAGAGACAATGCCAATGATGAGTGTAGAAAGATCATAGATGCCCTACCAGGGGACCTTACGCTCGCAGAGATGGTAGAAGCTTGCTCTAAGGTGGGATCAGGGAATCAAAAAAGGTCTGCTTTGGCTGCACTTCTGCTGCCTGGTCAGGTACCCCCTGACTGTGGACAAAAGCAGCCCAAGGCCAGGAAAAACGGAAACGAGCTAAATCAAAGCAAAAGGAAAATACGGGGACTGGGATTCCCCAGTGCAGGAGGTGTGGTAGGCCAGGTCACTGTCCAGAATACTGCAGATCTAAGTACCATGCTGATGGTCGACCTCTGTCGGGAAACGCGAGGAGGAGTGCAAAAAGGGGGAGTTGCCCTCCGACACAAGTGTTCCCCCAGAACAGGGCACTGGCACAGGCCTACCCAGCCAATTTAGAGACGGCACCCAAAGACCAGCCCGGGCTGACATCTACACCGCAAGGACAGTTGTCCTAGAATCTTGTAGTATTCATAAGGTTCCTTTGGATGCATATGGACCCCTAAATCAGGGACTCAGTGTGCTGCTTGTGTGAAGACCTAATGTCACCCATCAAGGGATTTTTTCCACCCAGAAGTTATAGATGCTGATTTTACAGGCCAGATTCACGCTACAGTTTCCACGTCAAAACCTCCTGTCACTATCCCTGAAAAGACTCACATTGCTCAACTAGTGCCTTTTGAGTCTTGTGTCCCCAGGGCAGAACAACAAGCTTGCAGAGGTAGCGGCACTGGATCTCCGGAACTTCCATAGATCTGCTGGGCTTCAGACATTTCTAGTCAGAGGCCACAGATGACATGTACCCTAATCCTGCCGAAAGCTCGTCCGCACCGGATTCAGCTCCAAGGTTTGATTGCTACAGGTGCTGATGTAACAATTCTCTCCTCCTCTTCATGGCCTCCTTCATGGCCTCTAGCCCTTGTGGGTTCGGCCATCGCGGGGATAGGAGGAACCACACAGCCAACTGAGAGAACAACCTGTGTTGGTGAAAGACCCAGAGGGACACACGGCTACAATCTGGCCCTATGTTAATTCAGCTCCAGCTAACCTCTGGGGGCAGGACATGTTGGCAGCCTGGGGGGTGCAAATCACAACAAATTTTTGATAGGGGTCACTGTGTGCAAGGGTCCACTGTATTCTACGCTATCTCTGAGATGGCTAACTAACACACCGATATGGGAACCGCAGTGGCCCCTGCCAAAAGAGAAATTAGTCGCCCTTTGTCAGCTGGTTCAGGAGCAATTACAGCAGGGACTCATTGAGCCTCCTACTAGTCCCAATCAGGGAAATGGAGACTGTTGCAAGATCTCCAGAAAGTTAATGCAGTGATGGACAGTATGGGGACATTGCAGCCTGGTATGCCCTCACCCACAATGATTCCCACAGGGTGTGAAATCCTGATCATTGATTTGAAGGACTGTTTTTTCACAATTCCATTGCACCCCAATGACAGACCAAAATTTGCCTTTACTGTGCCTGCAATCAACAATGCTGAGCCTGTAAAGAGATTTCAATGAAAACTATTACCTCAGGGCATGAAGAATAGCCCGCCTATCTGTCAATGGTATGTCGCTCAGGCTTTGTCCAGAGTCCACGAGCAGTTTCCTGAGGCATTCTGCTTCCATTACATGGATGATATCCTGGTGGAAGCATCCACCCAGGATGAGCTGCAGAGGTTACAGCCTCGATTGCTCACTGCCCTGCATTCCTATGGGTTGCAAGTGGCTCCAGAGAAAGTTCACCAGCAGCCTCCTTGGAAGTATTTGGGAGTCAAAATTTTGGATCAAACTATACAAAAATGTCAAGGTTTGACCCTGACTAAATGCCGGCACTCCGGCTCTCTCCTGCTGCAGATGTGCAGGAGAGGGGAAAGAAAAAAAACTGTAAAAACACACACCAATCTCATGAGTTAAGTGAGATACGACACTGGTTGGAGGACGCACAGAAGAAAGGGCAGACAGGCTCTAAACTTAAAGTTGCAAAGTGATTTAATTACCTAACCGAGTCGGAGGATAAATGAGAAGTAAAAATAAACTTTTCACACACTATCTTGTTCACTCACCCCCCTCCCTCTTACGCACCTATTTTTTATTCACCCCCTTTCCTCTTTTTAACCAACAGCTCGGGTAGGGGGGCAGGGTGTGGGGTATTTTCTTAGTCCATAGAGCAGGTCCATAAATCTATTCATCACCACAATTCTTCTACTACAAATACTCTTTATCTCTACTTATCTCTCTCTCTCTCCAGACAGTTTCTCTGCTCTCACCCCCTCCCTCTTAAGAAGCAGTCTCTCCACTCACCCCCCTTCCCTCTTTCCAAACTAACAACATGGGCAGGGGGCAGGGTAAGGGGTTCTCTGGTCAGTCCATCAGGGAGAGGGGTCCTCTACTTAGCCACGGAGTCCTTCCCACGAGAGACAGTTCTCTGCGAACTTCTTTGGCGTGGGTCCAATCTCATGCACAACATCCCGCCCGAATTCTGCTGCAACATGAGTTCTCTTGTCCATAAGGTGCAGACTCTCCTGAGCCGAGGCCAGGCTGCTTCCATCCCAAGAGCGAGGCCTTTCTCTCCCTTGCAAGGCCTTTGCAACTTTAACTCTTTATATGAGACTCCCACTGGATCACAGCTTCTTTCAGGCATCCACCTGCTCCTTTGGCATGGGCATCTCCCCACGGGCTGTGGTTGGATTTCTGCATCTTTGTGGACTCCATGGGCTGCAGGGGGACCACCTGCTCCCCCCATGGTCTTCACCACGGCTAGCAGAGGGTTTTCAGCTCCGGCGCCTGGAGCACCTCCTCTCCCACCTTCTCCACTGACCTCGGTGTCTCCATGTTGTTCTCCCTTCACATATTTTTACCTCCTTCTCCTCCTCTAGCTAAAAGAAGTGCGTGACTACTTTGTTTTGATTTTTTCTTAAATATGTTTTCACAGAGGTGTAACTAGCACTTCTAATTGGTCCAAACTTGGCCAGCAGCAAGTCCATAACTTTCAGAGCCATCAGAGATTGGCTCTACTGGACTTGGTGAAAAACTTCCAGAACCTTCACACAGGACACACAGGAGCCATCTTTGTGCCACTCCCCACCCCTCAGACATTTCCTCAGGCCTACCACAACAGCTTGTAAGGGGTTTAAACTTCTCTTAGATGTTAAAGATACCTTGCTGATGTTCTGGGCTAAGCAAACCACCACAACTTGCATTAGATTTGCTGTACACCAAAAGAGGAAGAGTATGTACAGGTATAAATACAAGCTGTTGCAATTATGTTGATCCTAGCTTAAACAATTATTTGTAACAGTTATTTGTATTATTGCATTTTTATTTACTGTCTGTATTAGTAGTTATTGTTGTATGATATTATGTACTTGGAATCGCGATGCTTATGCTCAATGGCAAAAGCACAAACTTAGAAATAAGATGAAGAAAGGTACCTACTTTCATGATATACAATATTTGTAAAGAATTACAAAATGACCAAAGAAAAAAAAGGGGGATTGAGAAAGGGGTAATCAATAGGTAACTCAAGTTAACTATTGAGACACAGAATATGCGAATTCTAAAACCTAGAAAAACAGGATTCCCTTAATCTTATCAAGATAAGAGGGGACAAGAATCTGTTTGAAGCCAGCACAGAAACTGCTGCTGAGAAATTATTTGAATAACCACTCCTATCCTGGGGAATGTGATGAATATTTATGAATTTTACCTATAATATTGTGTTGTTGGAAGTGCCCAGGGTGTGTGTTTGGAGGAGTGAATTCCCCCACACCCGGTGCATTGAATAAAGCAAATACCCACTTCTCTGACTTTGTCTCTGAAATGTCTCTGGGCCCGCTTGGGGCGAATCACCTCCACACCCCCTGGCACCCCCAGAGTTCAGGTCGGGTAGAAAGAATGAATAGGGAAATAAATAAATACCTCTTGAAGCTGATGATAGAAACTAAGATGCCATGGATATAGCTTTTGCCACTGGCTTTAGCAAGAGTAAGGACCAGACCCAGGGAAGATACTCCATTATCTCCCTTTGAATTGATGTTTGGAATTCCTAACCCTTGTAACTTTCAGCTTAGTGGGGGGGGTAGAGATAAGTGATGTATATTTAAAACAATATGTGGCCAGGATACTGTCTCTTGCGAAATCTCTTTGACAGGAATCTCTTTGACAGGAATCTCATCTGGCACAGACCTGGCCTTTGGACTTTACTGTTCACAACATCCAACCAGGAAAATGGATCCTAGTTAAGGAGTGGAAAGAAGCACCACTAGTGGCGAAGTGGTGTGGACCTTTCCAAGTGTTTCTGACCAAAGAAACAGCTGTCAAGACAGCTGAACACGGGTGGACCCATCACACTCGGGTCAAAGCCTCTAAAGCCCTGGAGATTTGGACATCTCAGCTGGAAGAAAAGGACCAGAAGCCTTGACTGACACCCGCAGGAGCGGACCGAAGCAGTAACCAGTGTGTCGACATTGGGGGAAGCCCTGTGTGCCCACCCACAGATTGCCTGCTGAAATAGTCCATGTGGACATCCCTCCTTTCAGATTTCCATTTTCTGGGAGGGGGCTAATATATTGCTGTCGTTGTTTTATGTTAAGTGGTTTCTGTGCCTTCACTTGCCACAAGTGGTACAGAAGATAATGTGAAAATTAGATTAAGTGACTAGATTACACCATTAAAATGCTTTTCTTAATAATCTTAACTTTATATTATCAGTAAGGTTTGGGCCAAAAATGGGAGAATCATTTTGGTTTTTTTTTAATCCTAGGAAAAGAAGTAGGGAAAACCTTTAACCTTACCATTGTTCTTTTTGCTACCACAAGTTCAGGGGAATCAGTTAGGAATCAAGGTATATGATTAGATTATCTATTAGCAGAAGGGGGAGTGTGTGTAAAACTAAATGGCTCAAACTGCTGTTTGCAAATAGATGATAATGGAAAAGTGGTGAAACAAATAACAGAAGATAAGAAAGTTTGCTCATGGACCAGTCTAAATGCAGAAAGGATGGGAATGGGACATGTTTTCATGGTTACCTGGTGGACTATGGGTTAAACAAATGCTCTTTATCCTCTTATGTGTTATATCAACTCTGATCTTTTTACCATACATGATACCTTGCTTAGTGCAGCTCATTCAGCATGTGATCAAGGGGATGCAGGTAGTAGCCATGTCTACCGATCCAGAAATGGCTACAAAAGGACAAAAAATCATGTCACTTCAAATAATCACAAAACCAAAAAAAGACCCAGGAACAAAAAAAAAAAAAAAAAAATCAAGTCAATGATAACTAAAGTTTGCAAATACAAGTCTGATGGTAAGATATGACCGATACTGAGAGAAACCATGGGAAGATTTCCATAGGAATTCCCCTGATTGACTTGCCTCAGACTGTGTTACAAGAACAGGGACATAGGAAAAGAAGATGGGAGGGATGTATATTAGATGGGGGTCTGCATTAGGCGTTTTGGGAAGTCCGTACCTCTCAAGTACCTAAGCCAATGGGGAAAGGGAGAGGGAACTGCGGCCGGGAAATTAAGATAAAAAGAGGCTGCGTCCTCTATCAATTTGAGGGACTGTGGCAGGACATCCCCCCCCATCTATCTCCTTCTGCTTCATGGCGGAACACAGATAACTCCGGTGGGGTCAAAAGTCCAGCAGGAGGTTATCTCTTGGCGTCTGAAAGTCTGAGATCTCTAACCTTGAATCAATATTTTGGTATGGAGAGAGGATGCGGAGAGAGAAGCAAAAAAATGAGTACGTGACCGAAAGCCACACTTTTACAACTATAAAATCTCACGAAATGTCACAGAGGCAGAAGTTTCCTATACACTCTGAAAATGTGCTAGGAGCTTCTCCCTGGAGTCTGGATGCAGGCTCTGCTGGTTACTTTCCTGGGAATTGTGTGAAAGGATTTGGAGGTATGCTTCACCACCAATTGGCTGGATAAGATACATTTGGTTCCTAAGTTATATTATTTCTTGCTAGCAATAATAATAGGTACCTTTTTGCATGTTGCACTTTTAGCTACTCGTAGTTTTTCTTTTATTTTATTCCTGTGTAGTATGTAGTTTTGTCCGAAGTCTTATGTCTGTCATTTTCTGTGTCTAATAAATGATCATGTCATATTAGACTTAATCGGCCATTATTAATGAACTTGCAAACGAGACTGGGTCTTGGGGTGCTGGCCACCCCAATAAGAGCAACTGCCTGCTGTCAAAGGCCTAGACAAAAGGCAGAGATTCATCTAAGCTACTGTCTCCATTCATAACAAGTGGTGTAGTCGGCAGGATGATGGCATACGATTCAAAAAAATCAGACTAAAGACTTGGCAAACGCCTTATGGAGGCACAGGTTTTACACTCTGTGGGTAGGAAACTGGCTTGAGTGGGGAAAATATCCATGAAAAATTATATGAAGCACGAGATTGTGGCAAGCACAGATTCTTCCCATGGGAATTTTTTCTCTTCTTTCTGTGTTCTATAAACAAAGATAAAGTTTAGATGTTATTGAAATGGTCTCTGGAAAGATAGTCAGTTCAAGCCTGGCCAATCAGCCTAGGGGGAGGTTTTGAATTGACCCAATCCGGATGATCTGTGAAAGTCTATATAAGTTTTGGAATTAATTAAATAAACTCAGAAATTCGTCATATTCGACTCTGCTCGGTTCCTTCACTCTGCTAGCGGTTCAACAGTGATACGAGATTCACTGACAAATAAAAATAAAGAAAATTTAATTTCTTATGCACTTGCTTTATATTTAAAAGCTGCATGTGATTGGGGGACAGAAATTATAAAAAAAATGACAAATTAAAACAAAAGCTGAAAGAATCCAAGGAAGGAACAAAAACCTTGGAACAAAAATTGGCATTAACATCATCAGAAAACCCCAACTCTTTGAATGTTTAAGAAATTCCGGAGTTGATAACATCGCCTGAGGATGAGAGTAATGAAATTCAGAAAAACTCTGATGAAATTAGTGATTCAAATGTTGATTGGATTCTCACAAAAGCATGGAAACTCTAACTCTAAAGAAGGGAAAAATTCCAGAACTTAAATTGAATTCCATAATGAAAACTAAAATCTCTGAAAATCCCAAAGATAGTCAGAGGAGAAATACAATCAAAATATTCCTCTGTAATTCCCCTCTATTAACAAACATTCCAAATGCAAGAGAAACAGATACTAAATGTCTGATAAAAATTCGTCTCACTGGGAAAAATGACTTCTTGGTTGTGTATGAGTGAACCAATGCCACCTGATTTACTAATCAGTAAAAGAAAGGAAATCTCTTTGGTGCTACTTTCCACACAGCGGGGGGGGGGGGCACGGGGAGGGAAAGCAGCAGAATAAACCCTCTCCACCTCAGAGAAAAAAAACTAGGAAAACTTCCAACCCCCTCTCTATGCATTTCTGCATAATGAAATTTACCCCTGTACAATTAGCTAAAGCATATCTCTGCTACTGCTACAAAACCCAACGGTTTGCAACCTCTGCTGAGAAAAACTCCAAATGTACTTAAAACTGTTTAGTAGGGAAACAGAACAAAGTTGGGGGAAAATGGAAAATTCAAAAGCCTAACTCTCATGTCTACTTAACTGTAAGAGCAGAGAAAACCTTATCTGTTACACTTCTAAAATCAGTTGTAATCTAATTCTATTTAAAATGCATTCTACTTACAACTTTTCTATTTAAAAAGGGACAAATAAAAACTGGTGTTTAACAATTAACTGGTAAAATTTAATACTAACATAGAATGCTACTACTCTTGAAATACTTAAAAAGATCATGTTCCTGAATTTCTGTAATAACCACAGAGTTCACTCGGATGCTTTTCCCTTTGAAATGAGTCTGTGCGTACATGAAAAAGTGTAAAAACAAGTCTGAATACTGGATGATTTTGTGGTTGTTTCTTTTCGTGTATTACAGATTACTGCTTTAAGATCTTTTTGCGTATGTGTGGCAGGACAAACACCCCCCCCTTCTCTCTCTCCCTGATTGCTGGCCGAGATCGATGGCTCAGATTAAGTTGATAAACTTAATCCTGGCTATCTAGTCCTGGCGCCTGGAAGGCCAAGGTGAGACACTGAGAGAATGTGAAGAATTTTCAAGTGACCGCAAATACACACTCTTTTCCCTATAAAACACCATGAAAAACTCAGCAAAAGCAGAAGCCTTTCTACATGGACATCGGAGCGTGAAGTGGGGTCTTCTCCCCAGGGTCTTTGGACGCAGCCCTGTGGTTACTTCCCGAGGGATTGAGTGAGGAAATCTTAATGTATTCCAGCTCCAAATTGGATTTGGTAAGATCATTTGAGTTTCCTAAATTGTATTATTCCGGCTAACTTATAGGTACCTTTCTTAACTTGCATTTCAGCTAGCTCAAGCAAGCATTTCTTGCATTTTTAACTATTTTTATAGTTCAAGCAAGGTTTTACCCCATAATTGCATTTTCAACTATTATAGTGTTGCAATTATGCATTCATTGTGTGTGTATGTGTGTCAATCTGTTCTATGTTTGTATGTTTGTTATGTTCTGTGTCAAATAAATGGTATTTTTAGACAAATCGGCCAGATATCAAAGAATCTTGCAAACGGGACTAAGTCTTGGGGAACTAGCTATCTTAAAGTCTATCAAACTGTAAAAATTCATAAAGCTCTTGTCTCCCATGCAAGACAGTATGTGTGTGGTGTGTGTGTGTGCATGTATAGATTATCTGTGTTAATTTGTGGTATGCCAGCATACAAACACAGGGACGCCTGTAAAGTAAGATAAAAGTAACTAGTTGAGTGTTGAAATATGTGTTGAACGCCTGTTGAACGCTGTTTCTCTCTGCGTGCCTGTAAAATCCTTTTGAAAACTCCTGTGTGTGTAACTAACATTTATGAACATAAAGTCCTCTCCTTGTGCCAAATTTTGGCAATTGCAAAATTAAACATGACTTTTCGGTTCTGTTTAGTTTTGGTGTATATTGTCTGGGATGTTTTTTTGCATACTAGTGCCCACAAGGGCTAGTCCCAAAGCAACCAAGAGCACAGCTTTAGAAATGCAGATTAAACACTGCTAAAAGAAAAGAGACAATTAGAAGTCTACTTACCAGAGAGAAAAACTAAAAACTTTTTCCTGTCTCTCAACTGCCCCCCAAGCGTTGCCTTCATTTACATATTAAAAGCAAAGGCTAATGCGGGAGATATCTCACTCTGCAGCATTGCAAAAGAGAACTAACAATTGAAGGAAAAGTATTACAAATTTCCAGGAGTAGAAAGAAAACATACACTCATTCCTAAAACACTCCCGCATTTATTTCAAAATCTAGAGTCAGAGTTGTCTAGTTTAAAAATTAAAAGGTGTACTGATAAGAAACTGAAAGCTGACTGGTTATAGAAAGAAAGACAAAGAAAGTGTATGATTGATTAATTTGCAGTTTTTGGTTGATACCATGTTGTAATTGTGTAAGTAGAAGTGTTAGATTGGCAAGTGAAAGAAAATGAAGTTTAAACCAAGGATTTGAATGGTTGTATTTACAAACTTAGTCCTGACAAATCCTTATAAGATGAATTAAAATTTATGCAACTAACCACATTTGACAAACTTATTAAACTAACAAAAACAAACAAACAAACAAATTGATACACAACACCAGTAAATAATTGCATTGCAAATTAAGCAGTATTAAAAACCTTATTTTTACAGCACAAAACAAAGAAACTAACCGTTGACCAAAAAATGTGTAAAAACATTCACACATAGTGATCTCAACACCAAGTGAAACTTAAATAAAGCCATGCAAACCTGGCATCGCCTTACATATCAAACATAACAAACACTCTAGTCAACTCAATAAATAAATTATAATAAACCTCTAAAACATCTAACAAATACAAGTAAATGCCACCAAAAGCAAGCATACTAATGCAAAACTTACCATTTCAGGACCCAGTAACTGGTTTGTCCAGTCCCTGTCCTAAAACCCAGTGTCACAAGAGTGACACTCTTATCTCTATATTTTGGGCTTTGCTCTAAACAAAGCAAGATTCTCAACGATGTCTTGCAAACAGCTCCTGCAATGCCCCCGTCTGGCAGCAGTGAATATAGCGCTGAGTTTGCAACTAGAGGCCAAAAAATAGAAATGCTATCATAGCTCTCTGTAAAAAACATATCTATTATTGCTTAAGTTATATTGGTTTAATTTCTTTATTAACCTTAAATGTTTAAGTATACCTTCACTAGAGAAAAGCTAGATATACCTGGATGTAAACCAAGAAACTGCTCAAGCAACGAGAGAAAACTGCTCTAGAAAAAAAAGACCATTTATGACCTACATGGCTGAGAAAAACTACTAAAACTCCTGAACTCCTGCAAACAAAGAAAGCCAACTCCAGACACAGAGAAGCCATGCTGGACTGCACAGTAACTAATTAATTTGCTATAATCAAAATATTAATTGTAATATTGTTTACATTTTCCTTATAATTGCAAGTCAATGTTTACAATAATGCATTATAGCTAATCAACCATCCCGACAAAAACTAACAATGTTGTTTTTCCTAAACACACATATAGCAGAAGTTACCTGACCCTTGAAAGAGGAACTCCTATCTCAAGCTAATACAAGCTGTTACATGGAAATATTCAAATTATAGGAATTCCTACACCAAGCATATTTTCCAATAGTATTCCTCCCACGAAAATAATGCTCTGGCTGAAAAGGAAAACAATCCAAACATTTGTAAACCAACAAATTCTAACAGTAAACATAATAATTATTAAAACCTCTGTATACACAGATATTCAGAGACACCAAAGGTGACTTCACACCAAAGAATGAGGTTACCTAAATGTAGCCATAAAATTGTAGTAAAAATCTATCCCAAGTCTCATTCATATCTAAACATAGCTGAAAAAAGCATTTTAACCACACACTGGTGGGCCTATTCCAGACAATATAGGATACTACTGGATTTGTGAAAATGAAGCTAGAAAAGCTCTACCTCCTCTATAGCAAAAAATATACACCATTGGAACTGTAGTCTCAAAACAAACATCAGCGATAAATCAAAATTCCCCAAAAAACACCTACGATCTTTTATAACAAGATACAAACAAAATTTAAATCCCTAAATTGAAAAAATCATCTGGATTCCACAAATTTGTGAAAGAATTCTTACCATGGGTAAGACTGCCTAAATTAAAACAAACAATAATAAACATATCCAGAATCATTAAACATATAAAAGCTAAACAAACAATGCAATCAGTGCTTTGCAACAAGAAGTTGCCAGCCTCTCAGAAAGTAGTCCAGCAAAACTAAATAGTTTTGGATTTGCTTTTAACGTCCAAAGGTGGGTAATGCACAGTCAACACTAGCTGCTGTGTATACATAAATCATACCCTGAAAATACAAACTAATCTAAAGGAAATTAAGAAAACACTGAAATCTTATGCAAGATCCAGAAGGATCAAGAAACAAATGTATTTGATTAAATAACCTCATAAATTCCAAATCTAAATGCAATAATAAAAAAACTAATTGGCATAATAATTGTATTTCTAACAATAATTTTAATTAATGGAATATGAATCATATTCCAAATTTGCAAAATTGAAACCAACAAAATATGCAAATCTGATGAAAACCATTTTCTCTAAAAATCTCAAAACCAATAAATTTAACTTTGTTCACATAACATTAAAACCTTATCTAGTGCTACTAAAGTACTAAATGATTTATTAGTTCTATTATTTTAAATGATGTTTTTATATATATATATATATATATTTTGTAGTTTCCACAAGTATTACTTTAGTGTATCTATGCCTTTACTCTGATTGTTACAGTGAGAAAAGAAATTTCACCCTAAATATAACTTAAATTATAGAATCAGTTTTGGTTCTCCCAAAATAAAACATAAATTCCCAATTGCAATTATATTCTAAGTAAGTAAAACAACTGATTTTCATTACATCTTTAATCCCCCTGAGACAATCAAACTAATTATATATATATGTGTGTGTGTGTGTGTGTATTTCTTTAAATTATTGTAGAATTGTCTAACACTTGATATGTTAAACAAAACTATGTAAAGCACTAAACTCCATTGAAGTCTTATGTCTGTCATTTTTCTGTGTCTAATAAATGATAATTTATGTATTATTAGACTTAATCAGCCATTATTAATGAACTTGCAAACGAGACTGGGTCTTGGGGTGCTGGCCACCCCAATAAGAGCAACTGCCTGCTGTCAAAGGCCTAGAAAAAAGGCAGAGATTCATCTAAGCTCCTGTCTCCCATTTGTAACAGGGACCCCATGGGAAATGCCCATGACCTCTCCCTTTATTCATGAATAAATTTACAGGACTCCTCTGTCTCCTTCTTGGACATAAACCTCTGGTGTTTGTGGATTAATTTTCCTGACACCTTGAAGTCCACCACTGCAGTCTACAGCCTCCACAGATCATCTGAGTCTTGTAAGTGTTCTCCAAGGAAGACACAAGAACGAGGCTAGTACATGGCACACAAACGCTGATCAAAAGCACTCAATGGTCTTGGAGAAAAAGATGTAACCTTTACTTTCTTAAAGACAAGGTGACCATGCTCGTCTCTAGTACTAGTAGGAAAAAATCAGCAGTTTTGCAAAAGCTATTTTCAGGCTTTTGTCACCTTCACAGAATTGAGGAACAAAGAAAGACCTGTCACATTTTTGCAGAATGCCATAGAAACAGCTACACTTAATTCACCAACAGTGCATGTAACAGCATCTGCAAATGCTGACCACATGCAGTTCTGGTGGATACAAATCCCCCATGACCTAAGAAAGGAACAACTCTACAAGCAGTTTGCAAAGATTAACAACTTAGTGCCATGGCTAAATACATGCTCTGACCTTTTTTGCCTTCAGCTATGGATGCTATACCCTCATACCCTCACACATGCCCCTGAAAGCTCCTTGCATTGAGCTCTCGCACCACCTATGCCAGCCTCTGTGGCAAGCCGCCCCTCGTCAGCACCACCGCACCTACCACAAGGTAGCTGAATCGGGGGGAAAAAAAGAGGTCACCACTAGAAGGAAGTTGCTCCTGCCGACAGCTGATTCGCCCCAAGTGGGCCCAGAGACACTTCAGAGACAAAGTCAGAGAAGTAAGTATTGGATTTATTTGGTGCACTGGGTGTGGGGGATTCCCTCCTCCAAATGCACACACCAGGCACTTCCAACAACACAATATTATAGGTAAAATTCATGAATATTCATCACATTTCCCAGAATAGGAGTGGTTATACAAATCATTTCTTGGAAGTCATTAATATCATTAGCATGTGCGCCACGCATGCTCTGTGTCTCCTGGTGGTCTTTGGAGACCCCCAAAGACCACCTACAGGATGAAGGTCCCAGTAGTCTGCATCGCAATGCACTTTTCACCTTTCTCTCTGGAGTATGCGTAGTCCATGGGATGATTCAGTGGTTTCTGTGCTGGCTTCAAACAGATTCTTGTCCCTCTTATCTTGATAAGATTAAGGGAATCCTGTTTTTCTAGGTTTTAAAATTCACATATTCTGTCTCTCAATAGTTAACTTCAGTTACCTTTTGATTGCCCCTTTCTCACAGCTGACTTCCAGATTCAGTGTCCCTTCCGTCTCTTTCCCAGGACCGGCGGGCAAACGCCTAGAGGCAGTGCGGCGCTGGGGGGGAGCGGCCGGCACAGCACCGAGCGTGCTCCCCACTGTCCCCGCCTCTGCGGGGACACCCGTGTGCTCCGGAATCGGGCACGTGGGGTGAGGAGGGCAGCGGGGCAAATGTGGCCCCCCCGCAGCGCCCTGGGAAGGCCGGCCTTGCCTCCCCGCTCTCAGCACCTGCACGGGCAGTGCCAACAGCCCCTCGCTGTGGCTGCCGCTGGTCGCATGCCCTATTGCTAACCGCCCGGCCGGTCCCGCCGTTGCGTGGGGTCACACGGCACCCGCTGGGCCGCTGCCGGGGACGGCCTCCGAGTGACAGGAAGCAGAAGCGCACAGCGCCACCCCGCCCGAGAGGTCCTCTCTTGGTACTATCGCGACAGCGCCGGTCCGCCCTGCCTGCCCCGTCACCCGCCGTGCCACGCGTGTGCACCGCGCCCCGCAGCACGCGTGTGGCCGGGCCCTACCGAGCTGCCGGCGGAGCCGGGGCACAGCCCCGCCGGAAGTGCTGCGGAGCCGGCCGGCTTCCGGCGAGATGCAGAGATGGAGGCGGCAGCACCGCGCGGCGTCAAATGGCCCATCGTCCCACAGCCACCAGCTCCCTACCCCCATGGCAGCTGTCGAGAGGGGCCCCGGCCCTGCCCTCGCCGGAAGCGAGGTGGCTCCGCAGCCCGCGGGCACCCCTGGCGCGGCAGGACAATGCTGCGGGTGGCCCCGGGGCCGCGCAGCCGTATGTATTGCACGGCGAGAGCCGCCGGAATTAATTTAGACCCCCCGGAGGGTTTGTGGTGTCATCAAAAATCGGGAAGAAAATAAAAATCTCTATTTGAAGCCATAGAGACTCAGGCATTACTTTATTTTACAGCTAGGATGTGCTAAGGAAAATATTCCAAAACCACATATTTTTACAGGATTTTCCCTCATATTTTATACAGTCAAAACCCATAGAGATGCACCGTGTCAAAGTTCATTGGTCCAGAGTTGAGCAACCCCCAGTATTCTGTTTCCCATTGGATCCGAATCTCCTCGCCTCCGATGTTAATTAGATCTTCATTCTTCAATTTTCTTATCAGTCCTTTCCCAACCAGATGTCTCCAACTCTGCCAGAGGTGGCGTCTGGGGTAGATGGGTTAGATGTTTGTAGATGGCCACTGATGTTCCGTTGATGGCCTTTTTATCTTTCTCGGTATCTTTGGGCCACTCCCAGTCTGTTGGTACATTAAACCCATCTCTTTAGAGTGATGCTACATCTCCTAAAAAAAATAAAGAAAATTCCTTTCCCAAGGCAAAGTCAAGTCATGCCTAACTAGAGAGACAAAATAAAAATTTAAAAGTTATATTGTTTCCAACAGTGGGAGGGGGCGCACGAACTTTCTTCTTTGTCCCAAAATCCCATCCCTTTATGGACCTCACTTGGGGTGTTGACCCACCAGTTAGGCTCAACTGGGCTAGTCACCCATGGCCACTCTTCAGATCCTCCTGGCCCTCTGCAGAGAGAACAATTGCTAAGGGTAAAAACTTTGTCTACTTCTTCTCCTAAGGCTACAAATTGATTCTTCCACTCCTGGCCTAAACTTAGCTGACAATATAAAAGTCGAATTATTAAGAAAAATATTCTAATAGTGTAATCTAGTTACCTAGTCTCATTTTCACGTTGCCTTCCACACCAAATTTCTGTGGCGAGTGAAGGCGCAGAAACTACTCAACATAAAACAATGACAGCAAGGGATAGCCCCCCAATCACTGGAGATCCAAAAGGAGGGATGCCCATGACACCGAATCTGCAGGAAAATAAGAAAAACCCTCTAACACTGTATTTGAAGTGATAGAGAATCCGGCATTACTTTATTTGCTGGCCAGGATGTGCCTAGGAAAGTATTCCAAGAACACATAACATCAGAGAATTTTCTCCCGAATTTTATACAGTCAAAACCCCTGCTGGAGGTGGTATCTGCTGAATGTCCGTGATAACCCCATGATCTGCGGATGTTTGGTGGGTGGCCACAATGTCCTGCAGATGTTCTGTTAATGGTCTTTATCTTTCTGGTTATCTTCGAGGTCACTCCCAATCTGTGGTATGTTAATCCCATCTCCGTAGGGTGATACTATATCTCTTAAAAAAACTAAAGAAAAGCTCCTTTCCCTAGGTAAAGTCAAGTAAAACTAGCTAGAGAGATACAATAAAATTTCTAAAGTTATATTGTTTCTGACAATTCCCCCCTTTGGAAGTGACCATAATTTCTTTAAGGTCACTTCCACTTATCATCTAAACTATGTTAATTCAAATAACAAAAATTAAAACAAAACAAAATTATTCTCTGAATAGTCAGCCATCCTTAGAGACCTTTCTTAAACTTTAAAATTTTATATGAGTTTGTTTTCATTAAGTTTGCACTATGTTTTACACCCTAATTTGCAAATTTGGATTAAGATCCATACGCCAATTATTAAGGTCAGAACTATGATAGCAATGCCAATTAGTTTTCTTATGATCGCATTCAGATTTGGAATCCATGATGTAATCCAGTCAAATATATCTACTCCCTGGTTCTTTTGGATTTCTTGAAAGATTTCAGAATTTTTCCTTATTTCTTCTAGGTCAGTTTGTATTCCCTGGGTCTGATCTATGTACACACAGCAGCTGGTATTAATGACTGTGCACACTCCACCTTTGGAAGCAAGAATCAGATCTAGGGCCATTCGATTTTCTTTGACTACATTAGAAAGGCTAGTGACTTCTTGTTGTAAAGCACCAATTGCATCACTGGTTCAGTTTTCTATTTGTTCAATAACTCCAGAGATGTTCACGATGGCCTTTTCTAATTCAGGTACTCCTAACCATGGTACAAGTCCTCTCATAAACTTGTCAAACCCAGAGGACTTTTCAATTAATGGATTTAGAGTTCATTTATGTCGCATAATAAAGGATCGCAGATGTCCTTTGGGGAATTCTGATTTACTAATGATATCTATTTCTGGTACCACTGTCCCAATAGTGCATATTCCTTGCCATTTAGGTGGCAGAGCTTTTCTAGCTGAATTCCCACATAGCCAGTAGTATCCTATGTTATTGGGAATAGGCCACCATTGTGTATTTAGGATACTTTTATTTGTTACATCTAAGTATGAATTACATTTGGGGTAATTTCCTACCATTATTCTCGACATACAATTAGGTGACTTTGTTTGTTTTAGAGGGGTTGCCCCTGATTTTTCTGGACATCTCTGAACACAAGAAGCATTTATAGCTGTTAATTTTACTGATAGGATTTGTTTATCTATGGTGTTGCGTGTTACCTTTTCTTTAAAAAGGTGCATTATATCAGTTGGGGGAAAGCTATTGGAGAATGTGTTTGGGATGGGAAGTCCCATTAGTTGTATATTTTCGTCTGAGTGGGTGGGAAACTGAGAGCAAATCCAGCAGTTGCTGCTGTTTGTTATCAGAGTCACAGCTTGCATAAGTTTTAGGTGTGAGTTTCTCTTCCAGGGGTCAGGTAATATTTGTTCAATGTGTGTCATGTTAGAGGAAAAATACATATCATTACCTTCCTCTGTTCGCTCACTTACCCATCTGGGATTTGAGCCTAGGTTTGTCAGTCTCAGGGCCTTGCTGGGATGGTTGACTATTCCCGACAAAATTAGACAGACAAAATTATTCTGAAAATATAAAAGAAACCATTTCGTATTTCCCATCTTAGCATCTCTGATTTTGTTGCAGCTTTATCTGCAATGGATTAGTTGTTTGTCGCACTGTCCAGAGTGTTTTGTCTGGGTCTGGGGCTGGTTTGATTCACGAGTAATGGATCCAGGAGTCTCCACCAGTTGTTTTTACTGCTGTATGAGTAGTTAATAGAACTTGATAGGGTCCTTTCCACTTGGGCTGAAGGGGTTCTTCACTCCATGACCGGACGTAAACCCAATCTCCTGGCTGATGAGGGTGCACTTGAATATCCAATGGAACTGGTGAGGCTAAAACGACAAACTTATGCAGCGATGAAAGTCTTTTCCCCAAGGAAATTACATACTCTTTCAAATGATGATCACCTATTACGTGATTTTCTCCAGGAACCATCACGGTTTGGTAAGGTCTTCCATACAGGATTTCAAATGGGCTTACCTTCTCCTTGGAACTTGGCTGAATTCTGATTCTAAGTAAAGCCAAAGGCAGAGCCTGTGGCCACTTAAGCGAGGTTTCCTGACAGATTTTACTCATTTGTCTTTTTAGACTTTGATTCATTCTTTCAACTCTGCCACTGGATTGTGGTCTCCAAGGAGTATGCAAATCCCATTTGATTCCTAAAGTTTTGGACAGGTTTTGCACAATCTCTGCGATGAAATGGGGTCCCCTATCAGAGGACATTCCTAAGGGGACTCCGAACCGAGGTACTATTTCCTTTAACAATATTTTAGTAACTTCTCTAGATTTGTTGGTGCGACAGGGAAAAGCTTCAGGCCATCCAGAAAATGTATCAACCAAGACTAGCAGGTATTGAAATCCCTCTTGCTGAGGTAATTCAGAGAAATCAATTTGCCAATAGTCACCTGGACAATTTCCTCTTTTTGTGGTTCCAGGAGAAGGTCTTTTGTAGGACTGAGGATTGTTCTGCAAGCATATTTTACATTTCCCAACAATGCTTTTAATGATTCCAGTCATTCTTACACTGACTACTTGTGACTTTAAGCTATCAATAATAGCTTCTGCCCCCCAATGCATTTCCTTATGCTATTTGTCTCATTACTGCTTGAGGTACTATAACTTGTTTTTGTGATGTCACCCACCACCCCTCAGAGTTTAGGTGGGCTTTTAAGTGTTCAGCCAACATTTTATCATAGGGTTGGTGTTCCGGGGTTACTTGTGGAAGGTTCGTGTATTTTGATGGAACAACTATAAGGATGCTTTTCTCTGCCACCTCTTTAGCAGTTTTATCTGCCAATCTGTTTCCAACATTAGTTGGTGTATTTCCAAATTGATGAGCTTTACAGTGCATAACAGCCACTTGGATTGGTAGCTGAACGCTATCCAGAAGTTGTTTAATAATATCTCCATACTTAATAGGAGATCCTTGTGCTGAGAGGAGCCCTCGTTCTTTCCAGATAGCTCCATGAGCATGTACCACTCCAAATGCATATTTAGAATCAGTCCATATGTTGACCTTCTTACCTTTAGACAATTCTAAGGCTCGCTGCAGTGCAATGAGTTCAGCCTTTTGTGCAGAGGTGTTAACAGGTAATGGGTTGGCTTCAATTACCTCAGTCTGGATTACTACAGCATACCTGGATTTTCGTTTTCCTTCCCGCACAAAGATGCTACCATCTGTGAAGAGTTCCCAATCTGGATTTTCCAGTGGAGTGTCCTTCAAATCTTCTCTGCTGGAATAAACTTCTTCAATAGTTAGAAGACAGTCATGTTGTATGGCCCCTTCGTAATCTGGTGCACCTTCAAGGAACATAGCTGGGTTAAGGGCAGCTGTAGTTTTTAACTCCCCATCATCTTGTTCCAATAGAACCACTTGATATTTAAGCATTCAGCTAGGGGATAACCAGTGGCCCCCCTTTTGTTCCAGGACGGAGATGACCATGTGTGGAACATAGACAGTCATTTTCTGGCCCATTGTCAGTTTCCGAGCTTCTTGTATCAGAAGGACTGTTGCTGCCACAGCTCGAAGACAGCTGGGCCACCCCTTGCCCACATTGTCTAGCTGTTTAGAAAAATATCCCACAGCCCTTTTGCTTGTGCCCAACCTCTGAACCAACACTCCTAAAGCAAGGTGCAAACATTCATGCACAAACAGTTCAAAGGGTTTGGTCAGGTCAGGCAATCCTAATGCAGGGGCAGACATCAGGGCTCTTTTTAAGTCTCTGAAAGCTGTTTGACATTCTGGAGTCCATTCTAGTATTTCTTCTGAGTTTTTCAGGGCGTCATACAAGGGCTTTACCAGAAGCCCATAATTAGGAATCCACAAACGACACCAGCCCACCATCCCTAGGAAGGTTCGTAACTCACGTACAGACCTTGGCTCCGGAATCTGACAGATTGCTTCCTTTCTTTCAGTCCCAAGACTTCTCTTACCCCGGGAGATGGTGAATCCCAGATAGGTTACGTGTTCTTTGGCGATTTGGGCCTTCTTCTTGGATACCCTCTAACCAGCTTGTCCCAGAAAGTTTAGTAAACTTATAGTCATTTCTACACAGTCTGCTTTAGTCTTTGCAGCAATCAGGATATCATCAACGTACTGCAGCAAAGTGATTTCTTCATTCATTAATTTCCATGTTTCTAATTCTTTTGCTAGTTGGCTACCAAACAAAGTGGGACTATTTTTAAAGCCTTGTGGAAGAACAGTCCGAGTTAATTGGGTTTTACGACCTGTTGAGGGGTTTTCCCACTCAAAAGCAAACAGGGGTTGACTTTCATTATCAAGGGGTATGCAGAAGAAAGCATCCTTAAGATCTAAGACAGTGAACCACTCATCAGACTCTGATTTTGGTTAAAAGTGTGTAAGGGTTTGATACCACTGGGTGAATGTCTTGCACTATTTTGTTAATGGCTCTGAGGTCTTGTACTAGTCTGTATTCATTAGTATGCGGCTTTTTTACAGGTAAGATAGGAGTGTTGTATACTGATTCACATTCTCTCAATTGCCCATGTTGTATAAATTTTGCAATAAGTGTTTCTAATCCTTGTCTGGCTTCTAACTTTAAAGGGTATTGTTTTTGCCTTACCGGTTTTGCATCAGGTTTTAGTTGTATCCTTACTGGTTCTGCTGCTTTTGATCTCCCTGGAATGTCAGTGGTCCACACTGATGGATTGACAGCCTTGTTCACTTCCTCTGGGATCTCTTCTGTAGTGTCTGCTTGCTGTAACAACATAAAAATCTGGGCTTCCAGAGCTTTACTTTCAGGAATACACACTTGTATTTGTCCATTTTTAAATATTATTTTTGCATCTAACCTACTTAAAATATCTCTTCCGAGCAAAGGCATCGGGCATCCAGGCATATATAAAAATTGATGAGTTAACCACATTTTTCCTATTTTAAATTTTAGAGGTTGAAAGAATGGCAAGTTTTCGCTTTTCCCGGTGGCACCTGTGACATTTACAGTGTTTTGGCTAAGAGCCCTTTTGCAAGTGTTTAGAACTGAGTAAGTTGCACCCGTGTCTACTAGAAAATCAACTTGTTCGTTCCCCAACATCAGAGTAACCAGGGGGTCAGCTGGGGATGACTTCCCCAGTCCCCGTCATGCTTCATTTAACTCTAAAAGTCTTACAGTTTCGTTAGGGGTGAGTCCCTTTTTAAATGGGCAGTCGCTCTGCCAGTGACCGACTTGTTTACAATTTGCACACTGATCTTTACCCAGGCCACGAAAGCTGTCCCTCCCTGGCGTTTCACGGGAGCTGCTTCTCCTTGGGAGTCCCTGGGAACCACCCCTCCTTGGGATTCCCCGGTAACCGCCCCTCCCTGGGGTTTCAGGATGACTGCCTCCCCCTGAGGTGTCATGAGGACTGTCTCTATGGCCTCTTATAGCTGCTATGAGTTTAGCATCTCTAATGTCTTCTCTGTTGCTGTAAACTTTACAGGCTATATCCAGTAATTTGTTTATATTTCTAGAATCTTCCCCTTCCAATTTTTGAAGTTTTACTCTAATGTCTGGAGCAGATTGCCTCACAAATATTGTTGTTAACAGCAATGCATCCCCTTCTCTTTCAGGGTCCAGATTAGTATATTTCCTGGCCACATCTAAAAGTCGCTGATAAAAGTCAGAAGGGGGTTCATCTTTTCCTTGGACTATTTGATACAGCTTTGATATATTTATAGCTTTTGGAATACCATGTCTTATGCCAAACGCAATCAACCTCTGATACCAAGTCAATAGCTCCCTGTGCCCTGGGTTATTGGGGTCCCACCGCGGATCTGTCTGTGGGAAATGCTGATCTAAGGTTCCTGGCTGAGCATTCTGAGTATGGAGTCTCTCTGCTTCTTCTCTTGCTTTTGCCAACACCATAACTTTCTCTCCTTGGGTTAGCAGAGAATCCAATACCACTTGAATGTCTAACCAGTCTGGGTCCTGCGTTCTAATAATAGTCTTGAAAATCTTAGCCACTTTCTCAGGATCTTCCCTGTATGATCCTGCAAGCTCTTTTCAGGATCTTAAATCTGCTACTGAAAACGGCACCTTAACAGTAACTGGTCCTTCTGCCCCGGCAGCTTGCCGGAGTGGCGCTTGAATTACCCCCCTTTCCCCATTCCTGTCTCTTATTCCATTTCGGGTTCTACTTGCCACCGGACTCAACGTACCTTCACCTTCAGCATGCCCACTCGCTCCCTCTTCATCCCGTGCTGCGGGAGGCTCCCCAGCGGCTGCCCCCTTTCCCTTCTTCGAGGGGAAACTAAAAATTCGATCTCTTCTTCTACAGAATCATGCTTCTGACACTTCTTCCCACCACAACATTCTACACAACTATATTCCAGAGATTCACTTTTATTATCCTTCTTTAAAGCCAGTATCACAGACTGCTTTGTTTCCCTAGGTAGCAAACCACATTTCTTCCATAAATCTAAGTCATTTTTCAACTCACAAAACAAATCTATGTAAGGTATTTCATTCCACTTTTCCTTTTTCCGGCAATATAGCATTAGCTGCAGGATTGTTTCAGAATCTAAACACCCGTTACAAGGCCATTCTTCTTCCTTATCTAATAGATAACTCGGCCACCAGTGGTTACAATATTCTATTAACTGTTTACGGGTTAAAGAGGGTGATTTAAGGTAAAATAGAAATTACTAATGTAAAAGAACTAGAAACTGGATAATAGTAATAATATTTTTGAACTGATTTAGAAAGCCAGAGATTGGATAATGATTTACTAAGATATGCCAGCTGCGATTCATTTATTATTTTCTTGATGAATTTGTGCCTACCTGGTATCGGGGAGGATAGAGAGAAGAGAGCCAAATAATTGAGAAAAACCACTGAGTGTAACCGAGCATCCCGCCCTTGGACCCCAGGACTGGTACGAGTTGGTTCTCAGGCTTGGACTAGGACCAAGGACCAAGGGAGCATGCGCAAGGGAACAGGGTGAACAGTTCATCATGATGAAGAGTATGGATCCTGTCATAATTAATCATTGGGACCCTTGCCCACAATTAATCTGAAGACACTGCGCTTGCACGGGCATATTTAAATGAACTTTGAACTCATTATAATACGAAGTGGAGATAGATGATGAATATGTATAGGGGCTTTGTCTAACTTTATGCATATGTAATCTGTAACCTAATATAAACTTAGTGAAGTGCCGCTGAGTGCGTGCATGCCTTTGGAGGGGCTACCCCCCATGCACCCCAGCTGGAATAAACACATACCTACTTCATAACTATCTGAGTTGTGGAGTCAATTCCGTGCTTCAAGGGGCCTTTAAACTTTTTCCAATTTTGCAAAATACAACCCAGGGGTGAACTCCTGGGTATACCTCCTTCCCGAGTAGGTGAAGATAACTTTGAACCCATATCGAATTGTGTAGCTACCAACTATGCCAGTTACACACACGCAGGCGTCGCAGAGGTATACTTATTAGCACACGCAGAGAACAGCACACAACGATTCCACAATCATTCAGAATGTTTCAACACTCAGCAAGTTATTTATATTTCGCGGGCGTCCCCGCGTGGGTTTTTATACTGGTAAAACACACAAGTTAACAGGTAATTTGCACACACACAGTACACTCACACGCATTCAAAAATTCAAAAGCACCGGATCAAACTCTGTTCAAAAAAGCTTTTCACTGTAGCCTAGGCAGGAGACTTGAACTCCAAAACACTGCAATTGCGTTTTAACTAGGTATCGGGACTCAAACCCGAAACCGCGCGGCGGCTGGACGCCGAGACTCTAACTCGGAACTGACACAGTCTGAGACTCGAACTCGGAACCAAAGCAAGTGAGACTCAAACTCACACACCGGGCTCCGAGACTCACATTCGGAACTGAGACAACCCAGACTCAAACTGGGAACAAATGCAACCGAGACTCGAACTCAGAAACACAGGAAGATGACACCGAGACTTGAACTCGTAACCAAGGCAACCGAGACTTTAACTCAGAAACACAGGGGTTCGGCGCCTAGGCTCAAACTAGGCAACCGGGACAACATGCATGTATCACTAGTGATTTTTCCAGTATCTAATTAAACCATCACCTTTGTATTTTACCCCAAAGTAATGCCTTAAACAAAAAAAAGCACGGGATCTTGTGTTGAACTCACCAGATTCCGGGAACCGAGAGGTCTCTCTGGATGAAATCTCCGTGCGCGCTGGGGAGACACTCACTCACATTCCCGAAGTCCGTGGAGTGATCAACAGCATCGTCCCACTGGAGTCGCCAAAAATTGTCACCGAATCTGCGGGAAAATAAGAAAAACCCTCTAACACTGTATTTGAAGTGATAGAGAATCCGGCATTACTTTATTTGCTGGCCAGGATGTGCCTAGGAAAGTATTCCAAGAACACATAACATCAGAGAATTTTCTCCCGAATTTTATACAGTCAAAACCCCTGCTGGAGGTGGTATCTGCTGAATGTCCGTGATAACCCCATGATCTGCGGATGTTTGGTGGGTGGCCACAATGTCCTGCAGATGTTCTGTTAATGGTCTTTATCTTTCTGGTTATCTTCGAGGTCACTCCCAATCTGTGGTATGTTAATCCCATCTCCGTAGGGTGATACTATATCTCTTAAAAAAACTAAAGAAAAGCTCCTTTCCCTAGGTAAAGTCAAGTAAAACTAGCTAGAGAGATACAATAAAATTTCTAAAGTTATATTGTTTCTGACACCCATACAGACTATTTCAGCAGACAGACTGTGGGTAGGCACATGGGGCTTCCCCCAATGGCGATGAACTGGCTGCTGCTCCGGTCCACTCCTGTGGAGTGTCAATCACGGCTTCCAGTCTGTGAAAAACGAAGCTCACTCTCTGGATAGAATTTGAAAAGTTTAATAAAGGACAATAGGGGACAATGACAATAAAGCAAAAGTAACAGCGCTGGGTGCTTAGCCCTAGCCAGAGGCACACTTGTAACCCATGGTGACATTCCTTACATACCCTTCCTATTGCATCAGCCAAATACATAATAATAAACAATTATAAATATTCAAACATTTCCCCAAACTATTTTGCATGTTCCAGGAAATTTTTAGCATGGCCCCCTCCTCTGATCTGCCTTTTTAGAGCATGCACAATCCTCCTTAAAGTTTGTGTATCACCCCCACCCTGACCCCCTGTTCCGTGGTTTTAGCAGGTGACAGTTGCTGACAGTTAAAATGTCAGTGGCAGGGGTCCTCGTCACACCCATTCCTCAGGTGTTATCCAACCAAGCAGGCGGTTTAGTTATTTTATTTATTGTAAGTTAAACACAAGTATTCTAAAACAACCATATCTGCTATTTCACAACTAAGTTAGTCACAAAAATAAAGACATTAGTTATTATTACACAACTATATCTTTATTACAAAGCTACTTCTGTAAGAATTAACATTATACACATAGCATCCATTTTAATATTTGCGAAAAGCCAATACTATAATATGCATTTATCACAATGCTGATGAAAGTTTTAATTTACACTGACATCAAGAGGCATGATTGACTGCACAGAGTTGGGGATGTACTTAACTCCCTGTTTACATAAGACTTCCTTTACACTCCAGTGTGTGTAGCGCACCCAAAGCAAGCACCATTGCTCTAAGTAATGCACTTCCTGCTGATTTCATCAGTTCTTCTTTCAAGCTTCTCATGAGTAAAATATTTTTTGATAGTTAGGGCATATTTAGCAGATAAATAATTCTTTTTGAACAGTCAATAATTACTAGGAAAGTATATAATAGCTGGGAACATATTAGCTTGAAAGTGCATTAAACAAGTAAAGACTATTGCGTTATCATTATTTTGAAAATTCAGATAGCATGATTTGTCAGGCATCTTCTGTGAAAACATGATTAATTGTTAAAAGCTTTTCTTAAGAAAAATAGAAAATTAAATTAATTCATTACAATTAATTGAAAGTTGTATATGCTGGTAGAACTAATTTTTAGGAAACTTAAAAGAGGACATAACCCACAGTAAGCATAAATGTATATGTGTACATATGTAGATAGACATGTATGTGTGTATACACACATGTAGATATAAATGTACTCACATATGTACTGAACAGGTTGAACAGTTGTCGCTGTTGAGCCGCTAGCTGAAGAATGACCCAGGTTCTCAGACAAGGAAAGAGAGAAGATGTCTTTATTGTTTTGATTTCCATATATATATCGTTTACAGAGGTCACCCAGATTGGTCAGCCTGAGACCTCCCCCTAGGCCCAATTGGCCAAGCCCGAACTGACCTAATCCGGAGACGTTGTTTGCAAAACATCCAAACTTTATCTTTGTTTATGAAATGTAGCAAAATGTTCTCACGAGAAAGACCTGTGCTAGCCACAAACAGTAGTTTATTGGGAATGTCAGATAACTAGAAAGCAGGACTTTGGTTAAACTCTACAGTCCATTTTCAGAAGAGGATTATCTCAGAGCACTTACTAGTAAGCTAATTTATCTCTTTAAGTAATGTTCTCATGCCTGTGAAGCAGGTGCATGAATTACTAATTTTTGATATTGAAGGTTCATGCCCATATCCTGGAAACAACGTCATGACAAATCAGGCCAAGGAATGTAAGTTCAGACTTAAAAGAACACTGAAAAGATAACCCAAATGGGTAAAAAAATACAGTTGTACAGATCAACCCTTCTCTCTATGTATGTGTGAATGGGCTTTTCATCTGACAGTTAACTGTCACTTTTATTGTTGAAATGAACCAGATTTTTCCCATTATTTTGTAAGCGATCATTACATTTATCAGACCATGAATACAGTGGCCTCTGCTTTTAGAAGAGCGTGGCCAAGGGATGAATTCCTTTTGCCAGATAGGTTTCTGAGAAGGTATAGGGCAGAATTCTGGATGATTTGATGCAAAATGTCTAGGTTTGTGGATGTTGGAGGTTGGGATTCTCCCTTTTGTTTTCTTTCTCTTAGGGAATTTTGTCCCATTTGTTTCTAAGATACCCTATTGATAATTAAGGGAGACAAAATATGTGGCCAGGGTGTGGTGAGGGGAGGAGAGCACCTGGCCATGGGTAACTTCACTTGCTCACTAGGCATCGTTGGGGGAACAGTGGAGCTGCTGTCTTCTTTTCGCTGTGACCGTGGAAGCCCAGCTCTGCACTGCCATCTCTGCCTTGCTGGGTGAGCCTCTGTTTAGGAAAAAGCACGGTATTCCAACCCTCTTTCTCCCCCTCCCAGAGCGCGCGTCTCCCCAGCTGCGTTCGCAGTTGCTGTGCAGGAGCCCGGCTGTCGCTGCCCCGTGCTCCCGCCTGCCGGAACGCACTGCGGATTCTGCCACAACTGTGGAGTTTCTGCCACCTTTTGCCTACTAGCCCGGGTGGGCCAATCCTGCCGCTCCAGCTCGCTGCTCTGAGCTCCCTGCTGCACCCCATTTCTGCCATCCACCCGGTCATGCCGTCCAGCCCGTCCACCATTATCCACGTGAGACTGGGAGCTGACCTCGCACCACAGCGCCCCCTGCAGCCGCGCAGGAGTCATCGCACCTTCCCTGCCCGGCTGGGAGCCCAACAGCGCCCCTGCTGGTTGTGACCGTGACTGCACCAAACAGGAGGGCATGTGACAGGCCAGAGCAGGCTGCCACCGGGTTTCTGGTTTTGTTTGTTGTTGCTACTGTTGTTGTTGCTTGTTTGCCTCGTTATAGATACTAGTAAAGAACTGTTATTCCTTTTCCCATATCTTTGCCTGAAAACCCTTGATTTCAAAGTTATAATAATTCTGTGGGAAGGGGGGTTATAGTCTCTTTTCTAAGGGAGGTTCCCACCTTCCTTAACAGACACCTGTCTTTCAAACCAAGGCAGTGGAGCGTCATTATTATGTTGTCTTGAAACCTTAATGTTTTCCTTTGGTAAGTTCATCAAAAGAATTAGCATCAACTACAAGAGCATATTAAGTGTAACCTTGTTAATATTGAAAAAGAGCTTTCATTTTAATTAGTAAATAATTTCCATAATGAGTTCTGTATGGATAAGCAATAAGGAGTGACTAAAATCATCAGATGAGCCTAGGGAAGGCATATTGTAAACCATCTCTACAGTAAGGAGATCAAGCAGGTTTTAAATAACCACGCGTTGAACAAATTTCTACTGAACCTTCTAAAATCAATAACTGTGCTTAAAAGACAGCTATTGTCTTTATTTGGGTGCACTTAGAGTGGTATAGATGTCCTTTGAAAGACTGTTTATTTTTCTATATCTATCTGTATACAGGACCACCCCAGAACAATTTTTACTTTCTAGTGCAGCAGTGCTATGTCCCCTTGTCTAACAATTATTCCACCACAAATCTTTGATTATTTTTTCCTTCTTTTTTTTTTTTTTTTGGATTGTTTTAAGAAAGGTTCTCAAATCCCTCAATTTATGGGGAGTTGACCTTTCCCCTCCCCAAATTCCCCCTTTGGGAAATGAATATAGAGTTAGCATTCCAGTCCTGAATCTGATTTAGTGTAGAGATACGTAATGCGTTTTCCAATGGCTAGCCACTTTAGGAAAGTGTCAAAAAATTTTTCAAGACAGAGACATTGACTGTGATTTGACAGCAAGGTGGGGTTCAGCTCCATCTCTTACTATCACCCAGCACCTGCTTCCAAACCTGACTGAGAAATGAATGGGATTTTTTGGAGGGTTGAAATGTTACATACAGTTCAACTAAAGGTGACCAACTCAAGCTAAAGAAATGTCTTATTTAAACTCTAATCTGCTGTTTTATTTGACTGCAGAGGAAAAATATTCAAGTCTATATTCCTTCTCTTAAATCAGTGTGGTTGTTTTGAATATTTGGGATGCTGGGTCTGTAATTGAATTGACAGTCACTTCAGCTAGCCTGTGAATGACTTCCTGGGCTTTATTGCACATGGAAATAGCATCTTCATTACTTAACTACAGAAGATAAGGGTCTTTGCATCTCACTTTTAACAAAAAAAAAAAAAAAAAAAAAAAAAAAGAGTAGTTTGCCATTTGTGTTTTCAAATGGGCATATTTTTCCCCAAGGATTCTTCCAATGAACAAGAGTAGGGCAAAATTCTGAAAAATGTTCAAATAGCCTGACTCATAAATATGTAGTCATAAAACTGTTAGAAGAGTTTCAAAGCTCCATAAGGAACCAGGGCTAATTGCATCAAATGTTCAAAATAGGTCTGTGAACAGGGGTTTACTATGCTATATCACCTATTCAGTTTAATCTCAATTTCAGGTAGTTAAAATTGGAAAAAAAAACCTAATTGACTTGATGCTGCAATTTTTCAGGCTGCTGTGGTTAAGCCCTGTAATTTCTTCTCAGTAAAAGTGTGTTCAGAAGTTTACAAAGATGACTTGAGCTGGAAAAGATGCTTCTGTTTATTACAAAGGGTGTGAACTGATTTTCTTTCACATACTTTGAAGATTACAAACAACAGGTTTTTTCTAAGCACATGGTCTGAAGGAAAATTGAAATAGCAACCTGCTAGGTAACGCAAAGATTTTCTCATCATCTGTGTGGGGAAGACTGCTTTCAGTGCTCACGTCAGCAACAGGGCAAGAGAGCTCAGCAGAACAGCTTTGCACCTGCTTTGCAGCATGGAGCAAGGATTTGTTTTCTTGGCTTTTCTGCCTTTTATGAATGTGTTTGGAAGTTGCAGGCCTCTGGCTTAGATCCATAAAATTAAAAGGCTGATATGGTTTACCATGCCATGTAATGTGGCTCTAAATTATTTGGATGTGTTGCATTTCCTTGTATATGTGCAAAGTATCTCGGAATGTCTGCAAGTGTATGCTGATGAAATAGGCTATAGAGCTCTGAACAAGTCAGATTAATTTGTTCAAGAATCTCGTAAATCTTTGAAATTGAGGTTTTTGAGGGTTAGCTTGCTCCAAATGTTTCTTCCTGATACTAGTTAGAAGTTGTTTTTGACAAAATGTCTTCCAAGCCAAAATGCTGATTTCTATTTTTTTTTCCCCTCTATGAATGTCACAAATTCCATTCCACTGTACTATTACAGCCTCTGAGGGGGTTCTTGGAACAAATGTGGGTTTCTGCAAGCAGCAAAATGTTCCTAAGTGACTGTACCCTGGGCAGAGGCCTACTGATATTTGAGAGTTTCTTCCAGGTGTAGTATTTGTAAAGCAGGGGAAATAATTGGCATGGCTAGTGCATGCTGGGCACATGCTTAAATAAGCTACACCAATGCTGCTTACAGCAAAAGCAGAATTGATCCATGTTGGCATTACAGTGAGTGGTTAGGAGGATGATACAGGATGTAACTTAGTTATTTGATTTGTCTTGTCCACATCAAGCAGAAGACCTGAAATTTAACCCTTTTTCTTTCCTTTTCAAGTTGACTGCCCTTAGTGCTGGGCCATTTTTGGTTTGATGTCCGAATCCCTCTCTGTCTCTTACTCTTCTTCATTTTTCCTGCCTGTCATGACTGAAACGTCATTCAGTCCTTTTACGGACTAATCAGATTCGTTGATGTATTCAGCAACCTGATCCTCTGGTCTGGAGTCCAGACCAATAGGACCAGACAGTTGTCACTCAGCCAAATAAACGGCTAAGCTTCTGCTGATGGTAGTAGGAACACAACCAGATAAAAAAATTTGATGAGTTATATTTTCTGTAGAAATGTGGAAAATGGATTTGGTTGGGTTTTTTTGTTTGTTTTTTGTCTGTGGAAAGAGGCAGGGATGAAACAATTCCTTAGAAGGGCAATAATGTTTGAGCACCCATCTGACCTACACAATATTGTTTCCAAACTTTCTGGTATATGCTCATGTAAGACCCCATGTTTGCTTGTTTGCTTGGGTTTTTTAATGTATTTGACACTTCTTCAAAGTTCTTTGTCAGGTTTCAGTATGGAAGTCTTAGAGAAATTATTAGACCATCTCAACTCAGAATAACTATGTAACTAGAAGTGCTAGGTAAAAAAATAAAGGTTTGGTCTAGCTTGCATGGGTGAAGGGAAAAAAACATAATGCTTACTCCTTTCCTTTGTTTGTATTTGATCTTGAATGTTATTATTTGATGAAATCTTTGCTTAAACTTGAAGTTTGACTTTTCTCTTAACTCCTTTTCTTACTTGCCATAAAATGTGTTTTAGCTTGACTTTATAAAACCGAGTAGCATACTTCTGCTATAGAAGTAAACAAGCATCTGCGTGGCTGCAAAATCTGATTTTGTTAGCAAGAGGAGCACTGACTGTTTCTCTGAGCTTCTCTCTTTACTTCTATTTCAAGATGATAAAACCAGAGTATATTCTTCAAGGTCTCCATTTGTGGAGGCACTTTTCATTCACTTGTAGTTCATATAGCTGCAGACCCAGTTTGTGCTATTTACCCTATCTTGTGTGACCTCAAGGGGCAGGTCCAGGAAAGGGGAGTGTCCTTGAAGTTCTGTGGCACATCTGGCAGCCTGCGAAGGTGCTTCAGGAACTCCAGTGTCTGAAACAGTGCTTGGTACATGGACTTTGTAACGTCAATAATTTCCTGAGTTTCACGAGGAAAGAACAAGTCTTTAAACACCCAAATGGCTTTTAGGAACTCTGACATTTTATAAGTACTGTTGCAATTAGTTGGTTTTTGGAGTGGAAAACAGGGATCATATTGATTTAGGGGGAGCTAGAATTTATTAATTTAAGAGAACTAGAAGCTGGATAATAATAATAATTTTTGAACTGATTTAGAAGGCCGGAGATTGGATAATGATTTACTAAGATTTGCTTGCTGAAGACAATTTATTATTCACTTAATGATTTTGTGCCTACCTAGTATCGGGGAGGATAGAGAGAATAGAGCCAAATAATTGAGAAAAACTACTGAGTGTGACCAAACATCCTGCCCTCGGACCCCAGAACTGGTACAAGTTGGTTCTAAGGCTTGGACTTGAACCAAGAACCAAGGGAGCATGCGCAAGAGAACAGGGTGAAGAGTTCATTGTGAGGAAGACTACTGACTTCGCCCTCATTAATCATTTGGGACCCTCGCCCACAATTAATCTGTGACACTGCGCTTGCGCGAGCATATTTAAATAAACTATGAACTCATTATAATACGAAGCGGGCATAGGTAATGAATATGTATAGGGGCTTTGTGTAACTTTATGCATATGTAACCTGTAACCTAATATAAACCTAGTGAAGTGCGGCTGACGGTGTGCATGCCTTTGGAGGGGCTACCCCCCAATGCACCCCAGCTGGAATAAACACATACCTACTTTATAACTTTCTGAGTTGTGCAGTCAATCCATGCCTCAGTATTAAGTCATGACTTAGACATTCCAAAGAAATACAGGTTCAAGAATGGTATGTGCTTGTTCCCACATGTTGAAGAAGCTCTAGTTTTGTTCTTCTGGGGATGCCAAAAAAAAAAAAAATCTCTTCACTCACTTGAAGATTTTTGTTTGCTTTTTTGTATGGAAGTGTTTCTGGCTTCCTTTTGAACCTGTGAATACGGTGGTCTGTCAGTGTTGGGACTCCTAGCATTACTTTCCATTTTCTGGTACATAGAATTTCGATTTCCTGTGCCAGTATTTCTGGCCTTATCTTGCATTTCAGGAACTTGCAGTGTTCCATATATGCAGTATTTCATTGTTATATGACATCTTGAGATTTGTATGTTGCAACACATAGAAGCCATTTTATAAACTAATTATCACTTGCCTTGAAAAACAAATGTGTTAGGAAAAATGTTCACTTGGCTTGTTCGTCTCTTGATGTTGGTGATAAATTTTGTGATAAATGAGAGAATAGTGAATGTTGGCTTTCGCATATATGAATTTAACATTTACAAGTGATAACGTACTGTGTAAAGTAGCACTAAGATAAAATATAGTTAAGTAGAAACAAAGTTAGAGTGAATTATAACTTCAAAATAGTTGTAATATGTTAGAAAACGTGGTAAGAAATACATGGTAATAAATGTCTTTTAAGCTGATAAGCCACAAGGCCAGAGACCAAGACACCCTAAAGAAATAAAAAGAAACAGACCTCATGCATCCCAGGAAATCTGTTATCTCCATTCACATCGCCCTGAGAAGCTGTCAGCCACAAATTGAATTAGAGCTGAAGAAACATTGAAATAGGGTTTCTGCCTTCAGCCCTGAGGCAAACCAGAGGACCCAAGACAACGCTGCCCTGGCAAAAGGGGGCAAAGATCGAAGAAAGAAGGGTGGTTGAAGTGTAAATAGTTTTTTCGGGACTAAATGAATATGTAACAGTTACAGAAAGTACTTAAGTACACATTAAGATGAATAGTGCGGGGCCTGAAAAAGGCAAACCTGCCATGCCAGCCTGGCGCCATAAGCCTTTGTTCTCCTAATAAATGTTCAATATTATATTTCTGAAAATGCCGACTTGTGAATTTGTCTATAACATTTTCTACAGTGCAGATAGATTTAATCCTGAAGTTTCTTTATTTCTTCTTTTGTTGGTTTGGTGTGGTTTTTCCCTTCTTCTGTCCTCATAGTGCTTAAAAGAATTCTCCAAAACGAGTGTTGCTACTGATGCTTGATGATTTTTTTGTCTTTTCTTTTTATACCCTTTTTATACATTTTTTACCCTTTCTCTTCCCTTGTACCCTCTATACACACTCCTTGTACCTAGCCTCACATGTTTATAATTCTTGTAGTCTGATATGTAACTTAGTTTGGGGGTCTTGCAAAGGGGGAAGACCAAACATTCACAGTCTCTTAGAACTAGAGGCTCCAACCTTGGATGGAGCCTTGTCTCTGGAACATATTTTTGTAAACTAGGCTGTAGCCTCATTTAGGGAGGAGTAATTAGAATAGGGGGACAATTACTTCATTTATTGAGGTTCTTATAGGGGGATTTTAAGTAAATATGCTAATTTGCAAAGTCCATAAAATTCTATATGCGTTGTACAGGGTGTGCTTCTCGATGTGTTTCCGCTTTTGACAAGTGTGCACCTAGGATCCCATTAAAATGGAGGTAATATTCCCTTTTCCCTTTACTGCTGTGTCTACTTCATATTTCTACCAGCCGATAAGGCATCACTACTACTGTATTATTAAAAAGACGGTGACAAGAATTGTGCTAATTATTTAACTGTGACATATTGGCAGTTTTATAGCATGAAATATGCACCTTTAAAAGTCCTATTTACTAAGTGTCCTTTGAAACTTCCTGATGAAGCTAGCCATGTTCCTATGGTTAACCTAGTCATATCACTACAGATTGCTCAGCAGCTTTTGTTTTGTTCACTGCAATTGAATGGTATTTGCTTTTGATCTAAATTTTTTTCCTCTTCAAGAAAAATTCTGGCCTTTTTTCCTGTAGGGTTTTTTTTCCAACTTTCATTTTTGCCAGCCAGCTAAATGTACCAGAAGTGGCTGTTTCAGGAGCCCTAGTCCATCTCAGTAGGGTTGTCTTCTGGTTTTGAGGTTTGAGTTTAAAAATTCTTTGCTCAGTGACTGATTATACTTAGGATACAGATCCATTGGGTGATAGATCTAAGGTGGATTTTTTCTTTGCTTGTTTGGTTGGTTTTCTGAATGTTTAAAGTACCAGAACTGATGACATCTCATGTTGTTACAAAGCGGTTTCTTAACTGTGTAGGATGGCCCAAAGGAGAGACTGTGTAACTTGACGAACCAGCAAGAGGTGTGCCTCACTCTTGATATGCTGGAGGAGAGTTTTGAGCAAAAGAATCTCATACAGTTCAGACTTGTCCTACACATCCTTCCAAACTTTGAAGACGGGGCAGATATGCACCTTTCAATTTATGTTGCTTCTGGTGTTTCTGGGAATGTCTCACTCTATAATCCTTGGTGGCTTTGTGTACTTTTGATGAGTCCTTCCTAGGTGTGGAAAATCTCCAATTCTCTTCCGTACAGTAGGTCAGTACTGACCAGTCCCCCAAGTGGTTTGGAAACTATGGTGTGTACCACTGTTCTATTACACATGTCCAACTAAGAACATTCTTCAGGAGTCCAGGTCTAGGTCAAAGATGGAAGCATCTGTGCTACCCAGGCTCAGGGCTGAGAATGAGGTGCCTCCCAATGAAATTGGCAACAGCGCCTAATGGAAGAAATGTTAGCCTAAGTGACAGAAAGCTGCTGTTTAGAAGCTTCCAACTGAAACAGTCAAACGAAAACTGCTCCTCTCCCTTCTTGGGGGACAGCTCTGAGGCCAAGGCAGTGGCATTACTGGCCAGAAGCTACTTTCTGAGCTCTAATGGGTTAAAGCACTATGGTTGTAATGGTGCTTTGGGGGCTGTGCTGATCTGCCACCTTTTAGCTGGAGCAGTCCAGTGCTCTAGAAACAAGTGAGAGATTCTGGGAGCTCAGAGCATGGTAGAGAAGAGAAGCCAACTTTTTGCCTTATCTTTGGAACAAGTTTGGGCCAGGGTGAGAAGGGTATTTTGAAACATGTGAAAAGAGAAGCAGTTATACCATCAGATCTTCTTTTCTCTGGCATGTACTAACCTTAGTGTTTCTCATTAGATGGAAGTGCTTCATCTTAATTTGTACTAGTAGACCTGTAGTTTTGAACCTGATGTTGTAGCAGAAAATATGGTTTTTTGCCTCCCTTAGGAGGAATTGCAATGTGGTTTTTTTCAATTAGTTCAATATGATGCTGGAGGATGTTGGTAAGATCTGCTGTATATGTATTTTAGGTGGCTGTCCAGGCTGTTTGTATTTTAAGTTGCACTGGCTCTGTTCAACATGGTACTTGCTATTCCCGTGGGTCTAGTCACTTCATTGATTCTAGATTCCATAAATTATTTACTCAAGGTCACAAAGATGCCTACAGCAGAGAGGAAATGAGTCTAGATTTCCTAAGGGCTGGTGAGAAAGTAAGAATTCTGTTTGACAGAAAAATTCATTGGTTTGACATTGATTTCCTTTGTAATGAGTGAGGGAAACCAATTAATCAGAAATTTCTTATGGGTAAGGAAAAAAGACAAAGTTGAAGATCGGGAGAAACACAGGAAGATAAAATAGGCAGGAAAAAGAGAGAGAGAAAGAGAAGCATGTCAGAGCATTTGTTGTATGAAAGGGGGAAAAAATCAAAGTAATTCTTCCTCTGCATGACAGGTCCTTGAACTGATGTATTGTTTTAAATAAGTTACAGTTAGAAAATACTTGTTTTTTCTTTATGCTTGTGGCCCAGAATGCTATTTTAGAACTTAGACTTTTTTTTTTTTTTTTTTTTTTGGCATGAGAAGGAAAGGGAAAGATCGATTTAGTCAAAAAGTTTCAGTTGACAGAAAACAGATGTCTTTCCAAAATGTTTCTGACTACCTCCATTCTTGACTCTTAAGTCATCTTAGTTCTGTTTATTACTGCATTACAGTGCTTTTGGACAAAAAATCATTATATTCCAGAAGGTGCATAGGTGCAGAATGGAAATTTAACTCATATGTGTCCTCTCTGTTGGAGAAAATCTCACCAAGATGCACAAAAAATGGAAAAATCTGGGTTTTTTCAGGCATATGTGTTTTAAAGCAGATGTAAATTCATATATATATTTTAAGAATATCTATAAATGCCTTTTAATACTAAATTTCTGGGGGATGATACTAAAAGGGCTTACATTTTAATGATAGAGTTACTATTTGATGCTTAATGGGAATAGTTCTTTATAATCCTTCCCTTGCTGACATCAGTAGCTTTCATATTTTCCTGGTTGTGCTGGTGGCTATGCATTAGTTATGAATATAAGGGAATAAGTTTTAGGGATATGCTGCAAGTAAGCAGATTGGTAGTTCTGGTCCCATTTCTCATTGTCTAAGAACTCAGATTATTTTTGGATTTTTCATAGACCTCTGACTAGGCTAGCATTAGTCTTTGATTGACCCAGTAAATTTTAAGTAACTGAGCTTGACTAATGAATGTAAAGGAGAAAGTCACAGAGCTTAGCTGGTTTCTGTGTCAGCAGCTTCCCAGTAGTAGATTTATGTTCTCAAGTTTGTGACTTCAGCTACCAGATTATGCTTGCTCCAAAAGACAGTGAGAAGGTTGGTTCCCTAAATGGTGAAATAATTCTTCCTGCTATTTGTGACTACTTTTTATTACTGCTGTTTATTACACAAAGTTTGATTAAATTGCATGCATCTGGTCTTGGGGGAAAAAACAGAATATTCTTTAGTCAATAGCATGTAGGCTTTTATCAAACTGAGATGGTCTTAAAGGCCCAGAAACTTAAAATACAGTAATTCCTGCTAGTTCCAGTTCGATTTTTAGACTCAACAAACCAAATGTTAAATCTCCCCCAATAGGGAGGGAAATTTAATTTGACTTCCTCCTTCTTAGAAAGAAGCTAATGAAAATATTTCACCAGGATCAGAGCAGGCTGTAAACCAAGAAGAGCATAATGAAAAAGACCAGTGCTATCCTCTTAGTATTACTCTTTGTAATTGGACTTGAGTGAAATGTATCAAATCTGTGTTCCTGGGTATCATATCAGTGATAGGTACTTCAGCTGCTGTACTTCTCTCCTAAAGCTAAAAATATAATCCAAACAGTCTTGACTCCATGGTCACAACTCCCCCTGTGATGTTGACGTGAGAAAGGAGCAGAAAGTGCACCTGTAAATTACTTCAATCATGTATCTAAATTACCAGTCATTGATTTCCTGTAGGTTTAATGAGGTCAGTTGCCCATATCTTTCAGAATTTTTGGTCATGTTTTTCTTGGGATTCTTTTAATCTTTCTCCATTAGTTCAGCCTCAGGTCTCATTCCTTTTCTTACATTTGAAGTACCTCGATAGGGTGGAAATGTGTTTTTATTTATCACATCATTGCTCTCTTCTAAGGGTTGTTTGCCTCAAGTCTCATTTATGCTGATTTTCTGCTAGTTTATTTTCAGATGCCAGCAGGTATTTTGTAATAGGAAGTAAACATCTCTCTAGCTTGCTTTTCTTTTTATTTGATCTGTCTAGCAAATGGAATGACTGAACATCTCACACAGGAATTTCTCTTCAGAATACATTTCACTTGAAGGTCATATATTTGTATCTCTAAGATCATCTACCTAAAATCTTGGCACTGAAGAAACTAGTGGTTTGCCAAGAAGATGAGCAGTAGAAATGCTGCAGAGCTGCTATGTGCATATTAATGGAATGCCAGACAGTGAAGCAATGGACATTTCTGGGGTTGAGTACAATGTTGCTGCATTGGTGTCAGTTTTCTTAGTGTGTCAGTGGCATTTCTATCTACAAGTGTTGCCCAGAGTCTTTCTAGCATTCTATGCTGTTTCCTTGCTGTCATTTTCATATCTTCATTTGGATTAATGGATGATATCATCTTCATATTTTGAATATCCCTGTTAGAAAACACTATCCCAGACTAGTCATCACTCTTCTTTTCTTTTGCCTCATTTGTAATTTTCATAGACTCATTGCAAATTTCTGCTAATGTCAATAAGAATACTGGCATTTCTTATACCCCTTAACAGGGTCGATGCTCTTAGCTGCTTTCCTCTTTCCTACTACTTGTATCTGACCTAATGGCCTCTTTTTGTGATCAGCATTTTGCCGTGGTTTAGTAAAAACTGGCATACGCTGCCAACTCCCAACTTGTGTGTTGGGATTTAAAGGGCTTGGATGGGTTCCTTTCGGAGACTGCCATGCACTGGGCTGTGGCTAGCACAGGTCTTTCTCGTGAGAACATTTTGCTACATTTCATAAACAAAGATAAAGTTTGGATGTTTTGCAAACAGCGTCTTCAGATTAGGGCAGTTCGGGCTTGGCCAATTGGGCCTAGGGGGAGGTTTCTGGCTGACCAATCTGGGTGACCTCTGAAAACTCTATATATATGGAAATCAAAATAATAAAGACACCTTTTCTCTTTCCTTGTCTGAGAACCTGGGTTTCTCTCAGCTAGCGGCTCAACAGCGACACTGGGCTATAATTCACAATGACTTCATCTTCCATAGGTCATTTCAGTATTGAATACTCTTTCTTGGAATGTAGACAATATACCAGAAAGTACCAAATTCCCTGCAAGGCCTGTGTCTTCCCAAAAGACCATTAAGAAAGATTGCTTTTCTCCTCTGACTAATGTGTCAGTATTTGGATGGAGCATTTAGTACCTCAAGTGAACCTGTTAGAAGGGATCTCATCACAGGCAATTGCAGCAACGTGGTCCCAAAGGCAGCCCCCCCCCCCGCTGCATAGTGGGGGGGCTGCTCCGAGCCAAAAAACATGCCTGGAATGCACGCAACTGCGACAGGCTGAGAGGCTGCCAGAGACGCGGTTCTCTGTGGAGGCGCAACAGGTCAAGAAATGCAGGATCTCGAGTCGAGGTTTCCAGGGGATTTATTAGGGTCAGAAAGGGAGGGTTGGGGGATGGTAGAGATGAGAGGAGAGGCAGGGGGGAGGTGTGGGTTCCATGGGAGCCTGAATCGAGAACCCCGGGTCTGGCTTCTGCAGGGGCTTATTAGGAGGGGCATGGGGAGCGGTGCTGACTCATATGAGCCAACCAGGGAGAGCCAGAAGGGAGGGGTTAAGGAGGGGAAGAATAATACACAAAAAGTTCTGTAATACACTGCAACAGGCAATATCTCATGCTTTCCTGAAATACTTGCTCCTTTGGATCCTAATTCTATTCAGAGTACATTTAGGATTTGTTTTCACTGAAGCCACTGAACAATATGTCTTATCAAATGAGACTGAAGTGTGCATCATGAGGATGGATCCCCACTAAAGGTTATATGGTGAATTATAATATTGGTGGCTCACTCCTGCAGTTACATTTGGAAGAGAGTTGATTTTCCAAAGCTACATATTCTAGGCCTTTGAACACAAAAGGAAGTCTTTGACTTTTGCAAGAATTACCCCCAGGAGGACTTGTGTTCATTTTGATTTCTAAGGTGTTTGCCCTGTTGCTGGCTTCACTGTTGCTTAAGAATCTAAAAAAGCAGATTGTACTCTCTTCTTGTACTCCCATTCCTCCCTCTCTGCTTTGGGTGTCCTAGTTCATCTGCCACTGGGACTCATTTGGTATTAGCTACTAGTGAAAATTCTGCATATTTATTAGGCACTTACAAACGCCAGTTGCCAAGGATGGTAACCATTCAAGAGGCAAAGAATTGGAGAGCTGGGTAACTTCAGGTGCTGAAAGTGAAAGTGGTTGAGGTCACGCCATATTAAAGTGAGACACAAAATCAGTTTAGGTAGGAATTTCAGCTGGGCACTTCTGAGAATAGCAGCTTGTCAGCAATGGCACAGCATTCTTTCTAGCTGTAGTACAGAAAGAGAAAAGGGACACTTTCAAAGGTTAAGCTGTTTGGCATGAGAAAACAGCAAGGCATGTACTGCAAAATACTTGAGTTGGATAAGTCTCACTTTACTAGTGATGATTTTGCAGTTGTTCTTTCTTGTCTGTGCCTTTACTTCTCACAGAAAATAGAGGGGGCTTTATTATTTTTCTTTTTTTTTGTTTTCTCTGCCTTCCTCTTTCCATCTGCAATGAACAATTTTGCCTTTCTTTTCTGGCTTCTCCTTCTTTACTTATAGAAAGTTGTATGAGGTCATTCAATCTTTCATAAACATTCTCATACTGTGGGATGAGATAAGTACGAGGTACATCTAAAGGTATAGAACAAACCCACAAAAACAGAGGTTTGTACAGTCTGCTGTGAGAACATTAGGGCACAAGTCATCTTTGATCTATGTTATGCTGTATTGATGTGACTTTTAGTCCACTAATTACTATTATAACTTTTTAGCCTTGTCTTGGTTTGAAAGACAGGTGTCTGCCAAGAGAGGTTGAACCCTCCCCAGGACAGAGAATGTGATTTCCTTTCCTCCCTCCCTCCGAATTATTCAATTTTGTAAATCAAGGGCTTTCAGGCAAAGGTATGGGAAAAAAGGAATATCAGTTCTTTACTAGTATCTATAAACAAGCAATAACAATAATAGCAACCAGAACTAGAACCAGAAAACCAATAGCAGATGGCTTGTGAGCTACTAAGCCTTTGCCCGTGTGGTGTAATCACGGTTGCAAGCAGCAGGGGCGCTGTTGAGCTCCCGGCCGGGCAGGGCAGGCGCGATGACTCCCGAGCGGCTGCAGGTGGCGCTGTTGAGCTCCCGGTCGGGCAGGGCAGGTGCGATGACTCCCGAGCGGCTGCAGGTGGCGCTGTGGCGCAGGGTCAGGTCAGTGTCCAGCAGCTGGTGATGGCGGACAGGCTGAGAAAGCGCGGAGGGCAGCGAAACGGCTCGGAGCAGCGAGAAAGCAGGGCGGCAGGGCGGGCGCCAGCTCGCTCTCCCCGTCCAGCCAGCGGGCAGCAAGGATTTCTGCAGTCACAGCAGACGCCGCGGTCTCGTGCGGCAGAGGGCAGGGGCAGGCAGCAGGGGCCGCGGGACTCTCCCAGCAGCAGCCGCGAGGAAACGCAGCCCGGGGAAACGTGCCCTTCCCCGTGGGGAGAAAAGGTTGAATCCAAGCTCACCCAGTCAGGAGAAGAGAAAACAGGGCACAGTTGGATTCCCTCTGGTCCCAGCCGAAAAGCAAAGAGCAGCCTCTCCTCTCAGCGTCCGAACCACGAGAGAGCGAGTGAGACTCCCGTTTCAAGGGCTGGGTGTTCCCTTACCCTGCCTCGCCCAAGCCCACCTTTGTCTTCTGATTACTCTAAACATCTAACTATTTGTTGCTTAGTAACGGGAATGGGAAGAAATTCTCAACCCCCGACAAGCCTTTAGTACATAGTCTTTGAAATCAAGTCCAATATTTCAGCTATTTTTTTTATTTTAATAGGGAAGACATCATTTCTTAAGGAACATTGCAGAGCAAGAGCATCCACGGTAGAGTTATGCTGTCATAATCGAATGTCATTGATTCTGGTACAGTTTGTGCTGGTAATACATCTGGAAATACAAGTTTTTAGATTTTTTTTTACTTTTAAATGTAACCATTATTTTAAATATTGAAGAGTTGGGGTTTTTCCCCCCACAAAATACCTCTCTCTGAAATGTTACTCAGGGTTTAAACATAAAAGCCCACTCCGTACAATGTGTTGCTGATAGTGTGCAGTAACTGCAGCTTAGCATCCTGTGAAGATAACGTGGGTTAAATGACATTCCTTCTGCAGTGCTGGAAACTCTGCGGCTGTCTATGCAGACATACGCAACAAAGGCTAGGATGGCTTAGCTCAAGTCCTAAAGTCAATGTGTAAGGTTTTAAACCTCCCAGCAAGGTGAATTCAACCTCCTTAATTTCTGCACGCTGGAGTCCAAAGAGAATTTCCATGTACTTTTGTCATTTACAGCTGTCATTACTTAGCTCCTGAAAGTGAGACTCTGTCAGGATTGAAGAAAGTTGTCTGGTTAGGAGTGGGTCAAAAGCATGGTCCTGCTCTAGCAGGAGAGTGACTTAGATGAGAAGATTTTTGCAGTCTTCATCATCTCTACTGCTTGTGATTTCGATATGAAACTGGTGGGAAGTTTTCTGAAGGTAGCCAAGAAGTTGGCAACATGGACAGCTTAGAACTGAATGCTTGCTGCAGTGCTACCATGGAAATAATAGGAAGGACTTAAAAGATTAAAAAAGGCAAACAAAAAAGAAGCAGTTGAAAGTAAAAGAAAATTAACCATTATTCCAGTCTTCAAATATATAATTATTTCAGTCATCGTCATTTTGATGCCACTTCACAGCCAGAGTTGGTATCCCTGAAAAGGAATCTGAGGCAGAGTAAGCTTTTGGATGGAGTAGATGTGATAAACACAGGCCAAATGGCATTTTTTACATAAAATATAAGTAATGCTTGAGATACCCTTTGTCCTGGGGTGAGGGTAATCCTGTGTATTCCCAGATCGTTGTTGGTATGCTCAGAAAATGTGGTCCTGCAGCTTTAAATGCATTCAGCCAATGGGAGGAGAGCAGGTTGTTTAAAACCCTTCCCCAAGCCTCTCAGTGGGGGAGGTGAGGCAGAGGAAAAGCTGCTTCTGGGACTGGCTGGTGGCTGCTGTCGACACTGCGAGTTTTTCCCTGGGGGTGCCTCTTCGTCATCTTCCTTTTTAGACCCTTTTCTCCAATTCGCTTTCTCGCCAAGAAAACCCAAGGAGTCCCGTAGCACGGCAGACGAGAATCCTCCAGGGAGCTACTGGAGCAACTCTGCCCAGCCCCCGGGGCCCCCCGGAGAGGGGAAACTACACCTGAGATAAGGACACTAACGTTTACCACCTGTTAACTCAGGTTTAATAACTCCTTTTCCCCTCTTTCCCCCTGTTTTCCCCTTCCCCTGTGCCTTGCAGGGCACTCTGTGTGTTTTGTTAAATAAATAGGTTGGTTTTTTTCACTTTCATTTAAGAAATTCTGTTGTGAGTGGGGGGAGGGGGAGGGAGTTACCAAAGCCCTTGGCTTTCGGGGGAGGCGTTTGTTTGGAGCGCTCTCCACCTAGGGTAGTTTGTCTCTAATCCGGGACAGGTACTTAGCTCATGCTTGCTCAGAATTTGACTGTCATGATTGTCATTTAAATTTTTCATGGAAAGCTCTGAATAGCTGTGTTTATATAAAACTAGTAATTTATCTCGTGTATTTGTGTGATGCAGGTTAAGCCTTTTGCAGTCAACAGTATTGCTTAACCTTTGCTGTTGTATCTCTGTTCCATATTGTGCTTAAGGGTTATGAATCTACTTCAGAATTATCATGTGGAATAGAATACTTTTTCTTTTTTAGAGCTCATGTAATTTGGCCTTCTTCCAGGAAATAATCCGTTAATTTTAAGTCCCCGTCTAGCATATTTTACTCATATTCTAAGCTTTTAAACTAGTAACAAACGCACTCTAAAATGTTTTCCTTTTTAAGCACACAAAATGCTTTGGAATTGGCAACTAGATAATGAATGCTATGTCTGCAGGGTTTTTAATGTACACCATATTTAGCCAAGTTGTCACCGAATCTGCGGGAAAAAGAAAAAACCCTCCAACAACGTTTTTAATGTTAGTGAGTCAAGGCATTACTTTATTTTCTGGCCAGGATGTACCACAGAAATCATCTCATCCACACATAGTCCGGGTGTGCAGAGAGAATTATTCCATGATACATAACTTTTACCTGATTTCTCAGATATTTTATACAGTAAAAATACATAGAAAAGCATTGGGTCAGTGTTCATTGTTCCAAAGTTGAGCAAACTCCCGATATTCAGTCTCTTATTGGATCCGAATCTCTTCGCCTCTGATGCTAATTAGATTCTTCATTCTTCAGTTTTTCTTATCAGTCCTTTCTGGGCCAGGATGTCTTCAGCCTTGCTGGAGGTGGCGTCTGGGGTAGCTGTTTGTGATAGTCACTGATGTCTCGTGGATTTTCTGTTAATAGCCTTTATCTTTCTGGTTATCTTCGGGGTCACTCCCAATCTGTTGATATGCTGAGTCCACCAGACCTCATCTGGTAGAACAATGCCCTGAAAGAAACCTAAAATTCTTTTTCCCGGGGTAAAGACAAACAAAACCTTTGACCAAAGTTATACAAAATTTTTAACCTGATATATTTTCCAACAAAGTAATTCAAAACAAATAAGAAGTAGTCTCCTCAATTTGAAAATATTTTTAAATTGTTTTTTGAATATGCAAACCATACGTTTACCTTATGCATTGCCTGCAGATTTATTCGTCATGAAAACAAACCTGATTTTTATGTTTGGAGAGCACAGTTTTCCACAATTGTCGTTAGCACAGTTTTCTGCTTCCATGACTTTTAAGACACTATAAGGTCTTCTTCTAAGCTACTCGAGGAAGCAGAAAAGGAGGAGAAGTTGTGCCTGCTTTCTGACTTCCTTTGGTTTTCTTTTTATTTTAACTTCTACTTGTTCTTTTTCATGTCATCTTTCAAGATACTGTGGGATTTAGATTTATATTTGCAGTTCACGGAACTATTTTTTGTCTGTAACTCTTTTAATTTTTTTAAAAACCCCTGTAAATATGCATCTTTTTGTGATTTGCTAGCTACATATAAAATCTTCCTGCTGCTATAAAATGCTTTTATTTGATTTGCATTTTTATCACCATTCAAATCAAAAGTGAACTGTTCTTATCTTCACACCTTTTGTACTGGATTCAATTCAGCAACAGTGGGCTAAAGGTGCAAAAAGGTTCTGCTGAATGATATAGGATCTGCATATAAATTGACCAAGACACAGGGTTCAAGTGCTTTTAAAGGTTCAAAATGTCTCTACCATTCTGGCAGGGTGTCTTCACAGTAAGGGGTGATGAGGTATTTGACTAGCATTTCTTTGACAGTAAGATAGCAGCAAAATGTACATTATCCCTGCTGTTATTTATCATTGTCTAAACAAATTTATTCTTGCTGTTACATAAAATATCTTAGTAGAGCCAAAGACTATAGAAATGCAACTTTGTTCTGGATTCATTAAAACCAAGTCTATCTGTGGACAGAATCGCCCTTTGCGATGCTGTGATCTCAGAGCTGTCCAGAGTCACTGGTTTCAGTGAGCTGTCAGGAGAACTGCATTTTCAGTGGGATTTACTTGTGTGTCTGTAAGGTGGGGAGTTATGTGGAGCCTTGAGCCCTGAGAGTAGCATAGACACAGAGACCCATCATGTAGCTCTTTGATGAGCAGTGGCACACTGAGGCATGATGGATTATTCCCAGAGTTTCGGTGCTAGAAAGATTTTATGCCCTTGTGAAGAAACAGACTTCCATTTTCCTGCACAGAGGCTGTTACGAATGGAGACAGGAGCTTAGATAAATTTCTGCTTTTTGCCTAGGCCTTTGGCAGCAGGCAGTAGCTCTTATTGGGGTGGCCAGCACCCCAAGACTCGGTCTCGTTCGCAGGTTCTTTAATAATGGCCGATTAGGTCTAATATGACATAAATTATAATTTATTAGACACAAAAATAACAGACACAAGATTTAGGACAAAACTACCTACTACACAGGAATAAAAGAAAATAAAAGTAACTACTAGTAGAGAGAATTCAGCGCTCAAAAAGGTACCTATTATTACAGCTAGCAAGAAATAATATAACTTAGGAACCAATGTATCTTACCAATGCCAATTTGGTGGTGAAGGACACCTCAGAATCCTTTCACACAATTCCCAGGAAAGTAACCAACGGACCCTGCGTCCAGACTCTGGGGAGAAGCCTTTGCACATTTCCAGAGCGTGTGTAGGAGACTTCCGCCTCTGATATTTTGTGTGTCTTTTATAGTGTAAAAGTGTGTCTTTTGGTCATGTACTGATTCTTTTAATCTCTTTTCACATTTGCTCTCTATACCAAGATGTGGATTTTAGGTTGGAGGCTCCAGACTCTTGGGAACCAAGAGATAACCCCTTGCTGGGCTTTTGGCCCAGCCTGAGTTATCTTTATGCACCAGCCATATGGTAGAGGGAGAGGGGGGGACATCCTCCCACAGAGCCATTCTGTATGTTGCAATGGTATGTTGAATTAATCAAGTGCTATTTGCACAATGGTCAGTGAGCTTGGATTATTAAGCTTCTCATGTTTGATCTGTTTCCTGTTTCAGCAAATAGCAAAACTTTCAATGACTCCAGTGAGAATAAGATGAAGCTGCTCCTGTATTTCACGTTTGCATAATAAAATGATGATTCTTGCAAATATTTTCAATGGCAATTTCAGGTACTGAAACGCCAGCTCTGCTCAGGGGAATTCTGAAATTGACTTTAGCTTGTTTTTTATGTTTCTTAGAGAGTGAACTGAGGCACCTCTAGTTTTCAAGACAAGGCATCTCACAGTATCGTCAAAATGGCTGCTCGATGAAAAGGTGAAAAAACTAGGGTGAAGGGGAGGAAATCCTAGTCCTTGTTTATGTAACAGATTCAGCCAGATGAGTAATAATCATTAGTTTAATTAGGTACCAGCAGGTAGTCTTTCACTCTCACAGATCCCAAAAAGCTTAAAACATCCAGCAGCTGCTTCCTTGCAACAAGTCCCACAGCCAAAAGCCAGGCCTGGCCTTCACCTTCCCCTTGCAGTCTATGAACATAGGTGCTGCCAGACATAGCAGTGATTCTCACTTCCCTTCTCAGCTCCATGTAAAACACACACTCTCAGTGTCGCAGAGTCCTTAGCAAAACTGAACAGTGGTTCCGCTGCAAACAGCTCAATGTGCCAGGAGAGAAAACTTTCACTGACCTGCCTCCTTGCCTTTTCCTTGGAGCCTTTCCTCTTCAGAGCACTCGCTGAATCTCTGCACTTTGCTTCTCAGCTAAGTGTATTGTTGTATTGCCGGAGTCCCATATGTCCATCTCCTTCTCACACAAAGTGCTTCTGTCGAAACGTGTCGATGCCGTGTGCTCTCCTTCCCAGCTATTGGCACCGTCACATTCTGTGTCCCGCTTACAGTCTGAATCTAAACCAAGAAGTTTCTGGCTACATCTCACATGCACAGATGTGCCAGGAGGAAAAGGTTGCTTGGATACTTGGTGCTTACATTCAAAACCATCCATTTGCTCCACAATCAAATGACAGCTTCCTTCGCTTTACACCCTGCAAACTTCACACACTGGAGCTATGCACTTCTTTTCTTTCTCAGCTGAATTCTGAGAAAGGGGTAATCAATAGGTAACTCAAGTTAACTATTGAGAGACAGAATATGTGAATTCTAAAACCTAGAAAAACAGGATTCCCTTAATCTTATCAAGATAAGAGGGACAAGAATCTGTTTGAAGCTAGCACAGAAACTGCTGAATCATCCCACAAAGGACTGCGCATGCTCTAGAAACAAAGGCGAAAAGTGCATTGTGATGAAGACTACTAAAATCTTCATCACAAAAGACCCCCAAAGGCCACCAGGACTCACAGCACATGCATGGCACACATGCTAATGATATTAATGACTTCCAGGAAATAATTTGTATAACCACTCCTATTCTGGGGAATGTGATGAATATTCATGAATTTTACCCATAATACTGTGTTGTTGGAAGTGCCTGGTGTGTGTGTTTGGAGGAGTGAATTCCCAACACCTGGCGCACCAAATAAAGCAAATACCCACTTTTCTGACTTTGTCTCTGAAGTATCTCTGGGCCTACTTGGGGCTAATCAACTCACCCATCTGCCACCTTGGTTTCACTTCCGCTTTTCTCTTGGCCTTGCCGTGCATGGAATTTTCTTCCTTGGACACCCATTGGGTTGCCTCCCTCTCCCATACATTGCCTTTCCTACCCAACCTTGCATTTCCATGCCATTCCTGACCATTCCTTTCCTTTTCCTTCTTTCCCCACAACTTGCATTGCCTTGCTGCCCCTTCTGTAGCCTTCCCATGGCCTTCCTTCCCTGCACTGCCTTGCATTGACTTGCTCACCCATCCTCCACTTTGACTTCCCTACCCATTTGTCCAGGCCCAGCCTTGCTTTTCCTTCTCCTTCTAGGACTCTCATTGCCTTGCTGACCTCTCCCTTGCCTTGCCCTGCAAACCCAGCAGTTGCCTTGTGTTGCCCTTGAAGCCCTCCCTTGCATTGCAGGACCTTGCTCACCTCTCCCCCACCTGGAATTCGAGAACCCTTTTGTCCTGGCATTTCCGAGCCTTGCCACACTCTGATTGTTCCCCCAAGGACCCTCAAGGCTCTCATGTATCCCCAGTGTTCCAGGAGCACATTAGAAGCAGCCCAGGGGAGGTCACATGCAGCCAAATCCGTCTGTCCGGGCAGCTTTTGTCTGGCACCAATCTTTGCATGTACAGAATTTTGGACAGGCAATCTGCATTTCTCCTCTGGGCTCTGGGACCGGAATGACAGTTCTTCTGCATAGGAAGGAAAGCAGGTAGCCTCAGTGTTTTAGGTGCAGATTAGAGACAGCCTATGTGAGACCAAGGTCAGTCAAATCAGTCTTTCCTGGCCACTTCCATCTGCCAGTAATCCTTGAACGTACCTCTTGCTTGCCTTGCCTTGGCAACCCAACAGTTTCCTTGCCTTGCCCTGATAAACCACCATTGCTGTGTGTTCCCTTTAATGCCCATTCCCTACCCTTGACCTGCTTACTGCTTGTGTCTGGGACCTAAGTCGTGCCTAAGGCCCTGCCATATTTGGTCCACTGTTGTGCATGTCGACAAGATAATGAAGAAAAGACAATGAAGAAAACCTTATTGTTTAACTGGTTGGAACTTGACCCTTAAGAAAAAGAATGTATTGGTCAATTGATGGGAAGTTAACCTGTGGAAGAGGAACAGTGCATAATGGAGCTGTTAGCATGGTGGTGGTATCATGAACCATTGTGGCCCCATCTCACCCTGTGGCCAAGCATGAGATGATGTCATAACTGGAAAAATTCCACTCCAGGAGGAGGACAGATAAGGTGGGGTTCTGGGGTGGAGGGGGAGAGGAGGACATGATGCATGCCACTTTGGTCCAAGGGATGCCCTGAAGGTGTACAGCTGACCTGCCCCTCCCCCTGAGCACCATGCTCCATCTCTTTCTCCTGCTCAGTGGCTTTTCAAGAATCCAGGATTTGGTATGTATTATTTGCTACAGCAACTAAGATCAATTTGCTTTGCAATCCCAACTGCGGTTCAGATTTTTCATGCACGGGTATCCTCCAGAACCATAACATTAATGGTGGGGAAGATGATGGGATGCCCAGAGCACAAAAACTGATGCAAAAACCAGACAGGGCTTGGGCAGTGGAGCGCATGGTTGCACCCAGAGAGTGAAATGCATAACTGCACTAAGAGATGCTGGTGTGTGTGTGTGTGTGTGTGTGTGTGTGTGAAAAGAACAGGGCTTGGTCAGCTAAGCATGAGGCTGCACCAAGAGAGTGAAACATGTAGCTGCACTGAGAGACGCTGTTCCATGTGAGTGTGTGGCATATGGGAGGTCAAGATTTAGTCCAGGTGCCCAGTTGTATGTGGGAACTTAGTAATGTTTTCCTGTGTCCATGGTGTGACCAGTGCCATACACCTTAAGTGGCACAGTGTGTACATTGCAATCCTCCTTTTAAAGTCCAGTTAGAAAAAAACTCTTTAGTCCTTTGTGTTTGTGGTATCCCTGGACAATACCCATAGAAGAGAGTCTTTGCTATATCTGCTGTCACGACCACGTCGTAGTGCATTGGTAGAGATATTCTGTAAGAAGGAACCTTGGGCTGTGGCTCTGCCAGTGGAGCGACCAGCTTGGATGCAGGAACTGTGGAGTACATTGTGGGGCAAGCTGGAAACTTGTACAAGTATTGGGCCCAAACCACGGGAGGCTAAAGATGCCATGGGAGTGTTAAAAGAATAGGGGGAGTTTGTGCCAGCTCCTCAGACACGCTCTAAAGAGCATCTTCTTATTCATGCTGGAGGCCTGGCTGAATGTCTGTTATTTGCATACAAAGTTGCAGTTGAAAAGAACATAGAGCTTGAAAAGCAGTTAGTTGAACAAGACAAGGCCATAGAACAGGTGAGGACTGATATGATGTTACAAAGGCAGGTGTTTGTGGCTGCTGCTGACACACTGCAATCTGAGATCTCAGTAAGTTAGGCCTGTAAGTGAGGTTATGTCCTAAGTTATAAGTGAAGTTAAGTTAAATATAAGTGTGGTTGTTCCTTTATTAAATTTTTAAGTTTAAAGTATAAGTTAAAGTGCTGGTAAATTTTAGGCCATATTCCTTTTTATCCTTATATCACTGTCCTTTTGTCATGCGCACACACACACACACACACACATACACACACACACAGTTCCTGGTTCATTTCTGTTTTGATTGCCTGGATTTTATTTGCTTTGTTGTTGCTTGTTTTTCCTTGGTGTGCCTTAATTGTTCTGTAAGCAATAGAGTGAATCTTGTCAATGAACTTTGTTGTGCTGTAGCTTAATATTAACTCTGGTTTTTGCTGATACTCCTGCTGATGATTTTTTAAGCAATCTCAAACTCTCAGTTGTAAGCTGACGCAGTGGGTGGGTGGAGGGTGGAACAGGCCTCTGCGTTCACCGAAAGCGTCTCTGAGACTTTTAGTGAGATCACTCCGGCCAGCACTGCTCTGGTGCTGTACAGATAGACCCTTCTCACACCCGAGCCAGTGTAAGGCACAGATTCTCACTCACCCAGAGAGCTGGATAGCTCATGCCTTACCAGAGACAAAGAATCCAGAGGCTCAATCACGTGGGGTTCCAGAAGTGTTTTAATCTGAAGGGGTCCAGAGGTGAAAGAGGAAGAAGAGACCCCAGGTATGCTTGAAATAGGGATCCTCTGAGGGCCAGGGAAGAGAAGGCGGGGGGGAACACCACAACCAATGGGGAGAAGGGAGGGGTGGAGTCAGGGGTTAGGTTACAGCCAAGCAACGTAGGAGGATTTACATAGTCTGGGGAGGGACCATCTTATTCCCCAAGGGGTGTATTTCAAACCTTAGAACTTTCCCACCATCAGATTCCTGCTGTCATGGGACAGCCCGGCCCCTCAGCAGTTCCCGAGGTGGTCTCATCCACCACCACAGTAAGCTTGGATGCAGTAAATTCAAAGAAATTCTTGGTGCTGAGCCCAAATTTTTTTTGAGCAGAATGCATTTGAAATAAATGCACAGGGTACTAATTTGCTTGCCTTGGCTACTGTCGGGGTTTGACACTGACTAAACACCAGGCACCTCGACTCTCTCTTGCTGCAACAAAAAATACCTGCAAAGACACACGCCAATCTCGTGAGTCAAATGAGATAGGACACTGGTAGGAGGACGCACAGAAGAAAAAAAGAGGGCAAACAGGCTCCAAACTTAAAGTTGCAAAAAGTGATTTAATTACCTAACAGAGTTGGAGGATAAAATGCAAGGCAAAAATAAACTTTTCATATACTATTTTGTTCACTTACCCCCCTCCCTCTTACAAACCCATTTTATTCACCCCCTTTCCTCTTTTTAACCAACAAGCCCAGGTAGGGAGGCAGGGTGTGGGGTATTGTCTCAGTCCACAGAGCAAGTCCATAAATCTATTCATCACCACAATTCTTCTACTACAAATACCCTTTATCTCTACTTATCTCTCTCTCTCTCCAGACAGTTTCTCTGCTCTCACCCCCCACCCTCTTAAGAAGCAGTCTCTGCGCTCACCCCCCCTTCCCTCTTTCCAAACCAGCAACACAGACAGGGGGCAGGGTGAGGGGTTTTCTACTTAGCCATGGGGTCCCTCCCACGAGAGACAGTCCTCTGGGATCTTCTTTGGCGTGGGTCCAATCTCACGAGGAACATCCACCTGAATTCTGCTGTAACATGAGTCCTCTTGTCCATAAGGTGCTCTGCAGACTCTCCCAAGCCGAGGCCAGGCTGCTTCTATCTCAGGAGCAAGGCCTTTCTCTTCCTTGCAAGGCCTTTGCAGTTTTAACTCTTTGATGAGACTCCCACTGGTTCACAGTCTTTTCCAGGCATCCACCTGCTCTTCTGGCATGGGCTGTGGGTGAATTTCTGCACTCCTGTGGACTCCATGGGCTGCAGGGGGACTTCCTGCTCCCCCCATGGCCTTCACTATGGCTAGCAGAGGGTTTTTAGCTCCGGCGCCTGGAGCACCTCCTCCCCCACCTTCTTCACTGACCTTGGCGTCTCCATGCTGTTCTCCCTTCACATATTTTTACCTCCACCTCCTCCTCCTCCAACTACAAAAAAGTGCGTGCCTACCTTGTTTTGATTTCTTCTTAAATATGTTTTCACAGAGACGTAACTAACATCTCTAATTGGCCCAAACTTGGCCGGCAGCATGTCCATCACTCTCAGAGCCATCAGAGATTGGCTCTGCTGGGCTTGATGTAAAAACTTCCAGAACTTTCACTCAAGACACACAGGAGCCATCTTTGTGCCACTCCCCACCCCTCAGACACCTCCCCAGGCCTACCACAACAGTTTCTGAGGGGTCCAAATCTCTCCTAGATGTTAAAAAATACTTTACTGATGTTTTGGGCCAATCAAAACCACCACAGCTACTCAGGGATGTGATGTTAAATACCCCACAGGAAATAATTAGTCAGGCTCTGAGCGCCTGTGGTATAACCTGAAAAATTGTATATAGTGAATGAAAGAAAAAGGGATGAAAGCAGCAATTTTTATCGGGGACATCTGTTACTATGAGAAATAGACTGATTGAGTCTTCTCCCTCAATATGCAACAATATGATAACGACCCTTTTAATTAATCAAACAGGAAATCCTCTGAATGAGATAATTGAAAAAATACAGCAGCTAGGTGACCTTGGGGAGTGGAATGTCATGAATCGAGATGGGAATAGAGAAAATCTACCTATTAGGCTTTTGTTATCACACAGTGGCTAAATGCCAGATTTAAAATTCCAAGAGGAGATGCAGAAATCCAAGCAACTATTAATGATTTGTTGCCAGCAAGTATTTTTCTATTTTGCTTTCACCCCTGCTCTAGTAGCAAGTGAATTTGTAGTGTTAAATTCTGTACACCCAGAGCACGGAGTGACCTTACAAGTTGCTGGTTTTAATGTTTTTCCAATCAAAATGTAACATGTAACTTGTGCTTCAGTCTTCTAAAGTGGAGTTTTCATTATATGAATCTTAAAAGTATGTGCTGCAAGTTCTGGGGATGACAGAAACAAGTTTATTTGCAATAGCATTGGAAAACTACAGTAAGCAGAACCTCCAGAGTGCAGGCTGGTGTGTGCTATCTTTGGAGAAGAGCTGATAGTGAGCTATCAGCAGAGCTGCGATCACGCTTTGATGTGAACAGAGCTAGCTGATTTCCTTCAAGGGAAAACTGAAGAGCAAAGTAACCAGGTGACCTCTACCTGGGAGATTGTCAAGGAGCTAAGCACAATGTAAACATGTCCACTGAGGTCTCCTGGTGTGATGTAGTTCATCTGCTGAAAGATATAATGTCATACTGGGGTATTGCAGGATACCCAGCTCCTACAGCAGTTTTCTAGAGTTGTTGGTGCTTCCAATGTAAATCACCAGGTTTTAACAGGTCTGAAAATTATGACCTTGGCTGTTTTCATAGCCTTGATCAGAAGCGTACCCACAAAGAAAATAAGGCTTAGAGAAGCACAAGAAACTGCAAAAACATTTCCATATCTTGATATATAACTTTAATATTATTATTTTGTTTATAATTATGGCTTTATGTAATTGTCATATTTTTCTGGTTTTGTGATTTGTAACATTATACTGATCTGCCTTCACACTTTCATTTTAAACAAAACTCAGTTCACATTTTTCACCATTGTTAAATAAAACAATTGTTCTGGAATTTATCTTTCCTCTTCTTCACAGTGGGTGCCAATGTTGAAACAGCGCTTCCTATTGTCCCTACTGATGGTACTTTACTTATCATTGTGGGATGGTTTTGGCACATATGGATTGAATGCCTTTGAATAAAACTAAAATCCTCCAAATCAAAAGCCTCTTTGTGTAAGGGGAAGATGAAGAAAGCAGAGAAGTTTTCAGATGTATGTTAGCTTGTTTTTTACATTAATTTTATCTTTGTTTCTGATGCCAGAGTGATTTTTGCCTTTTTTCTTTTCTAGAAAAGATGCAGTTCAGTGGGTTTGAGTTACATGTTGAGCAACTGATTGCGCAGAAATTCTGAAAGAAAGAGGCCGTCCTGGAATTGCCTTTTGTTTTACAGCCTAGAAACAACACAGCCAGCAATGAAACGATTCCTCTTCCTTCCCCGCTAGATGCAAGATCACATTCTGTCAGTCTCCAAGAGCCAGGATCCATGACAGAGCTCTTTCACGAACTGCTGCTCACACATGAATGGGGCCGGGCCAGAAAAGCGCTTGGCTTTTTCCTGGGCACTGGCAGCACTCATGGAAACAACAACATGATGGCGACGTTGACTTGCAAATAAAGGAAACACACCGAGCCCGGCTCAAAACCATCCCAAGTCCACAGCCAAGTTGGAAATGTACCTGCTCTCAAATCAACTGTGTCAGCACAAAAAGATTGCGCTGATCTCTTTCCAAGCACAAACTCTTAGTTGCACCACACTCAAATGGCAACACGAACTCCTTTGCCCTAACAAATCTTTTCACTCTTGCAGAGTCTGGCTACAAACCTGAAAACATCTGGCAAAAACAGAGCTCAGAAATATGCCAGCTGAGAAAGCTCTTGCTGCCTACAACTTCAACTGCACCCATGGAACTACCAGCACACACCCTGCTATCAGCACTTTCCTTCTCAGCTCCAGGTACCATCCTAAGCCTTCAGTCTTACTGAGTCAGGAACCAGTCAGAAACGGCACCAGGGACTGCTCACGCACTAACGTGACCAGGACAAAAAGCTCAACAGCTTGGCATTTGCATTCCCACTGACAGTTCAACAGCTCTAACCCAGAGAACTGCCAATTGGCAAAAGCCTTTAAATTCACTAAGACCAACCAATGTGCACATCCAAACTTGTTTTCTTTGCAAAAGAGAGGAATTATAAGCCCATCTCCAAAGAAATGGCATCCCCTCCTCCAAAATACAAAACATCCAGGGACTGATCCTATACAAAAGTGCCAGAACACTGTTCCTGGGCATTACCTGCCCGGGGCACTAGGTCGGCTACCCACGAAGACTGAGCAGAGCAGCTCACCTTGTCCAAAAGATGGTGCTGCCAGAATTTCAGAAGGCCATTTCTGAGAAGTGGAAACCACATGCCAAATTGAATCTTTCAAGAGACCACCTTCCAAAGATGGATTCCAACTCCATAACTGTACAAATTGAGGCAGTGCTTCCACACCAGATACGCCAGGACAGAAAGTTGCTGGCGCCCTGGATCTCCACTAGGCAGCTGCTTCTCTGCACCTCCAGCACTGGGGATCCGTGCTGTCCTTCCCATGAAAAAACATTGCCATTCTCGTTCAGGATCTTACCAAGCCAAAGTTGCATACTACCTCCAGTATTGGATACGTCCAACAATTACTCCTACATAGAAGGGGCCAGGAGAGAAATGTCTTGCTGGACTATACCTCCCCATAGTACCTTTACTTTTGCTCCACCAACACTGGCACTATGGCCTTTGCTTCCCAAGAAAAGGCACTCCAAGTCATTTGGCCAGGACTTGCCTTCAGTACCTTGCCTAGTTTTTCCTAGCCTTTCCAAACTTTGCTTGCCTTTCCTACGTCTGCCTTGCCCTGCCCTACCTACAACTTTCTTGCTTTGCTTTGCCTTGCCTACCACTCTTTACCTTGCCTTCCATGCAGGCAAGGCAATACAAAGCAAGTGTAGGCAATTGTAAGCAAGTCAAGGGAGAGGTAGGCAAGGCCAGAGCAGTGAGGGGAAAGCAAATGGAGTGGTAGGCAAGAGAAGGCCCAGAAGTTATAGGCAAGGCTGGGCATAGGAAGGTAAGCCCAGTGATGGGTAGGCCAGGCAGAAACAGGAAGAACTAGGCAAGGCGAGGCCCTGCAGGAAAGCAGTAGGCAGGTGGGCCATGGGCATGCAAGAGAATGCAAAGCTATGAAGGTTTAGCAGGGCAAGGCAAGGAAACTGTTGGGTTGCCAAGGCAAGGAAGGTGAGAGGTACATTCAAGGATTGCTGGTAGACAAAAGCGGCGAGGACAGATTGATTTGATTTGCCTTGGTCTCACCTGCACCTTCTCTAATCTGCACTTAAACACTGGAGCTACCTGCTTTCTTTCCTATGCAGAAGAACTGTCATTCTGGTCCCAGAGCCCAAGGGCAAAATGTGGATGGCCTGTCCAAAATTCTGTACATGCAAAGATTGGTGCCAGACAAAAGCTGCCCTGACAGATGGGTTTGGCTTCACATGACCTCCCCTGGGCTTCCTCTTACATGCTTCTGAAATACTGGGGGTATGTGAAGGCCTTTAGAGTCCTCAGGAAAGCAGACAGGGCAAGGCAAGTTTAAGAAATGCCACGGAAAGAGGAGTCTTGAATTCCAGGTGGGGGAGGGGTAAGCAACGTCCTGCAAGGCAAGGGAGGGCTTCAAGGGCAACACAAGGCAACTGCTGGGTTTACAGGGCAAGGTAAAGGGGAGGTAGGCAAGGCAAGGAGAATACTAGAAGGAGAAGGCAAGGCAAGGCTAGGCTTGCACAAATGGGTAGGGAAGTCAAGGTGGAGGATGGGTGAGCAAGTCAGTGCAGGGCAGTGGAGAGATGGAAGAGCTAGAATGGTCACTTAAGTTCATACAACATAACCTGTCAAAATCTTTGCACCCATGCCCATGTGCTAAAAGCAAAAATTCAATTGCTGCTCAATTTTTGTAGCATAGCATATCTAATGCTGTCTACATCAATTAACAAGGCAGATATAGTTATGCTGGTAGCATTACTGAACTTTGCCCACCAACAGCCAAGTTTATTCAGGCTCCTGAGGGCTTGTGCAATTGTAACTCCTGGAGCTAATGAAGAGGTAGTGATTATCTTGACAGCATTCCAAAAGTCAGCTCTGTCTTTGCAGACAGGTATAAAAGCATGTATTCTGCGAGTATGACAGTGGTGAGATCAGTTTTGTTGGATACTTAGTGCAATTTTTATATTTGGAGATAAGAGGGTTATTTTTCCCAAAGTACATGGAACACCTTTAATTGCCATTGGCACTCTGGCCCATGCTCAGTCCCCACAGATTAAGAAAATACCCTGTGGGAGTTGCATGTGAACTAAAACTCAAGGTTAGTTGTGCTGCGATTGAATTACACCAGTGTGAAGAATTTTGATATCACGGTGTTGTGGCATTGACCCACCAAGCTATAGGGCAATTCATAGTGCTTATAAATTTAAAGGTGGTACAACTATTTGCATTCAAAGTGCCTAAAATCTGCAACTCTCATGGGGGCAAAGCAGGGGATTTCCCGAGGGGAGACAATGTTGCCACACTCTGGGAGGTGGACAGGCCACAGAGGCAGGGGTGCCGCTACATAACTGTTGCAGCTCAGGAGTGGTGAGAGGGACGCCGATCAGACACGTCGTGAATGGGTTCTGAGGTGCGGCAGTGCTAATGCATAAGGGATCTTGTCTGGTTGCCTTAGCCAGGTGTCACGGTCCACTTATAAGCAGATGCGTGATGGTTCGTTTCAGCTATGATGTCGGAGTGCAAAAAAGAAAGTAAGGCAAATAATTCAACAAGTCAAGGGAGTTAAATTTCAATCCAAACAGGAACTTTATTAATTGTGCTCATAAAGCGGCTTGCAATAGAAAGAGAGAGAGAGAGAATAAAGGAAAAGATAGGGAGAAAAGGGAAGAAAAAGGGGTTTATAGCTACCACCATGGGTCCACAGACGTCCGGCATCTCCGGGGGTCCTGGTCCAGAAGGCGTTCCTCTGCCTCTGTCTTCGATCGATGTGATCTCACAGTGGGGAAGATCTTCGGAATTCAGTTATTCCAGAGCTGTCTTTTATGCTAGTCGATACACTTGGTCCCTCCTCGCGACCTGCCTTTGCTCCCCCTTAATTCTTGTGAAGATATGCCAAACTCCACTTGGCAGGCCACACATGCCAAGAGAGGAGTGTCTGAGGCATGGTTGGCTTTGGAGGCAGGTCCCCTCTTCTTGCACATGTGCTTCTCCTAGTGGCTGTGGTCGACTTGGGGTCATTGAGGAAGGCTGACAGTCATCATCACTTTGACCTTTAGATGAAACGGTCTTTGTGCATGCTTTGTTGGGGTATGGATTTGTGGTAAGTCCCATCATTTTTGCCCCATGGATCTTTCACAATAGTGGGTACTTGGAGACAGGTGCAAAGCCTTTGTTCCGTACCAGCTTTGGCAGGTACAAAGCATTCTTTGCGTAAGTCCTGCACCTGTGGTTTCTGATGAGAAATGTTGAGACAGAACTCGATTCTTAGACCGACCGTTACACCTGAGGGTCGGCAGCTGCAAACATTTAAGGAGGCTCACCAAAAATAAGACTGACACAGAATATGAGGTATCAAAGTCATCGCTGGCTTCTGAGATGGAGACAGGAAAAAAAATGAGAATACAGGTTGATAAACTTATGACCGAGAATGATTGCCTTAGGACTACTTACTTCAGCAGAGTGTAAGTAAAGACAATTATTTGAGAATTTGGATAGGGAAAATTATAGTGGAGAGAAACAAGATCTGAGAAAGGAAATAGGAAGAAAGCAGCTGAATTATCGCTGTTACTGAAAACTGAGCAGTTGCAGATACAGTTACAGGAAGAAAAAGAGAAAAGATGAAAAGTGAAAGAAAAGACAGAGGTGATGCACCACAGAACCTCCTGGGGGCAGCGACCCCTCAAAACACACCCCCAGGGAGCAGGGACCCTCCAAACCCACCCACAGGGGACTGGGGGGACCAAAACACCTCGTGCCTCTAAAAATGTGTGAGGGGGTGTCACAGTAGAGACGGACACGCGACCCAAAAAACACGGCTCCAAGCCAGGAAGGAAGGTAAAAGATAAAGCGAGCTTTATTGCTACAAAGTCTTTTTTATACTATTTCCTGACATTTGTGCCATATGGCCATTGGCTCCCAAACCTGTAATTACACAGGTTGAAGTTTGTCCTGAAATTAACCCTAAAACTGTAATAATTTATATTGGCAAAGGTTGTGTGTGCTTAAGAACTGTTTGTAGTAATATCACAGTAGGAAATGTAATAGCTTATACTAATAATCATACGAATGTTTGTGTTTGCAATTTTACTGAAATCATGGGGTGTCACTTCTCTCCGGTCACTTCCCACCAAATTCTGAAATCTAACTTCACATTGATTCATGAATTAATGCCTGTATCTATTGGAATGAACATAACTCATACAAAAGAATTGCTGCAGCATCAAGATTATATTCAAATATTAGAGGAGATCAAGAAAAATGGACAAAAAATTCTGATAACAGTTCACCATACTGTAGACAAATTACAAAAAAATCATGAAAAGAGTGGAAAGGGATGGAGAACATAATCGGTGGGATACACTTTTCGGATAGTCACCTACTGCTACGGGCATCCTGAACAAGCTGTGTCACCCAATTATCGTTCTCTGGATTCTTTCCCTAATCAGTATCATCCTATCTTTAATTTTGTACATTCTTAATTGGTGAAGGATAAAGCAAATGAAACTTTTGCCATCCACATTTAATACACGCAAGCCCTTGAGTGTCATATCCAGTACTGACATACCAAAATCTATTGATATTGAACAAGCTGCATGGCAAAAAGTTATGTAAAAACTTCCTTCCTCCCTTGTTTTCCCTCCCTTCTGTCCTCTCCCCTTCTCCGTTTCTTAGTGTTACAACCATGTGGTCCTGAAGACAACTCATCATGAAGCCAGAAGACAACTCCTCCATAAGACAACTCATCCAGAAGAAGACAACTGGTCCTGAAGATAAATGTTGAGCCACCGGGTGGTGTAAGGGTCGATCAAAGAATCAAGTTCTGTTTCAACATTTCTCTTTAGAAACTACAGGTGCAGGACTTACGCAGTAAATGCTTTGTAATTACCTGAAGCTGGTATGGAGCGAATGCTTTGTACCTGCCTAAGGTGGTACGGAACGAATGCTTTGTACCTGCCTGAGTTGGTACAGAACAAAGGCCTCGTACCTGCCAAAGCTGGTACGTGACGAAGGCTTTGCACCCGTTGCCCTGACACCCATTGCGAAAAACCTGCCGACCATGCCTCGGACACTCCTCCCTTGGCCCTGCCAAGTGGAGTTTGGCATATCTCCACAAGAATTAAGGGGGAGCAAAGGCGGGTCGCAAGGAGGGACCAGGTGTATGGACTAGCATAAAAGACAGCTCTGGAGTGACTGAACTCTAAAGATCTTCCCCATCGAAAGATCACATCGATTGATGCAGAGGCAAAGGAACGCCTACTGGACCAGGACCCCAGAGACGACAGACATCTGTGGACCCATGGTGGTAGCTATAGTCCCCTTTCCTTCCCTTTTCTCCCCATCTTTTCCCAATTTTCTCTCTTTCTCTCTCTATCGCAGGCCGCTTTACGGGCTAAATTTAAAAAGTTCCTCTTTGGATTGAAATTTAACTCCCTTGACTTGTTGGATTTTTGTGCTTTCTTTTCTTTTTGCACTCTGAGATCATAGCTGGTACAAACCATCACGTGTCTGCTTATAAGTGGACCGTGACACCATCATCAAAGGTTTCATCTTTTATTAGGGGTCGTAATGTGACTTCCTCATCATCAGATATACTGCTGCTTATAGGGTTGTTAAGAGAGTGGGCTTTAGTCAAAGCAGTTTTCCATCCTGTCCACAATTTGAGTTGTTAACTTTATTTGAAGGTTCAGTAATAAAAATATCATTCCCCACCAAGCTCAGCACCAGCACATCTGGGGAAAAACGAGGGCTGAGGGGACCCCAAAACTGGGGGTATTCCAAACCAGGCAGGGGGGCTGGGGTGGGATTTTAGGGGGAATATTTGGGGTCCCCAAGAAGGTTTGGGGGGCTCAGAGGGTACCCCAAGGATGTCAGTGATGTGCAGGTTTGAGGGGATTTGGGGTCCCAGGGTAGGTTTTGGGTGTTTGCGGAGGGTTCTGAAGTTTGGGAGGGGCCTCCAAGGCATGAGGAGAGGCAGGTTTGGGGGGAATGTGGGGTCCTGGGGAAGGGTTTGGGGAGGGTTCTGAAGTTTGGGACAGGTCCCCAAGGCATGGGGAAGGGGGGGGGAATCGGGGTCCCAGGGCAGGTGTGGGGAGGGTCCCTTCTGGGGTCCCTCCCGCTCCCCTCAGACGCAGGTGCAGCACCGGCCAAGCTGCAACGCCCCCTGCCGGTGCAGCGGGCCCCGCCCCTCCCCTGCTCAGCAGCGCCCTGAGTGGCAGCAGCGGGAACAGCAGCCTGGGAGCACCCAGAACCCCCTGCAAGCCCCGCCCCTCTAAGGGTGGCCCCTAAGCCCCACCCCATGGAGGGGACCCTGTTGAAGCCCTGCCCCCAGAACCAGAACTCCACCCATGGTGGGGGCATCTCCAGAGCCTTGCCCTCAAGGGCTGCTCCACTATTAATGGAGGGCTTCTAAGCCCCGCCCCACACAGGCAGCCCTACCCACTATCAAACCACCCCTAAGCCCTGCCCCCTATAGCCCTGCCCTGCTCATAAATTGAACCCCCTAAGCGCCCCCCAGGCGACCCCCCACACTAGAAATGGGAGCCCTTAAGGCCCAAGACCTCCCTGGCCCCCATCCCAGGTGCCCTCACCCAAAATACACCCAGAGCCCCCCCTCCCTGTGGGTTCTCCTCCCCTCCAGAGTTTCCCCTGGAATGCCTCACCCCCAAATCCCCTCCATCCCCCCAGGCAACAGCACTTAGGGGACACAAACATTTATTCATTTGCTGGTGTGCAGTGGAACTCGGAGGGTCCCCAATAGGGCTGAGGTCATGGGTAGGTTCCCCTGGGGATGGTATTCTGGTGAGGGGGTCGCAGGGGGATCATGGGTAGCAGACATCAATAATCTAAGGGGTGCTGGAGTAAGGAAGGGGACCTCCATCCTGGGATGGGTCCCTGGAGGGGTTGTTGGGAATCCTGAGGTAGGGGTCCAATAGGGGGGAGTCTGTGGGGTGGGCCCCCATGGGGGGTCTTGGGGAGGGGGATCCTAAATCAGATTACGCATGTCAGGACAGGGCCCCAGGGTGAGGGTCCCATGGGGGGGTCCCCTGGGAGAGGCTCAGGGGTGGATCCTTGCGGTGGTCCTGGCGTGGGGGAATCCCATGGGGGGGGGGGGGGGGTCTCACCATGATGGTTCCATAGGAGCCCCCAGTAAGATTAGGGATGTGAGATTGCCAGGAGGGAGCCCGAGGGTGGGGGTCCTAGTACAGGGGTCCCAGCGGGTGGGTCTCTGTGCAGGGGCTCAGGGGGTCTTCTTTCAGATGCACCCCCCCCCACCCCCTCAAGCCCCCCTCAGGCACCGGGCCAGCTGAAGGTCCTTGGGGAAGAGGGTGACTCGGCGGGCACGCAGCAAGCACAGGTACATGTCCTCCAGCAGCCGCACGGCGAACGCCTCTGCTGCTTGTGCCCCAAAACCTAAGAGGGGGTCCCCAAAACTCCCCAGCATGCCCCAACCCCCACAGCGCCTCCCGGGGGCAGCGACCCCTCAAAACACACCCCCAGGGAGCAGGGACCCTCCAAACCCACCCACAGGGGACTGGGGGGACCAAAACACCTCGTGCCTCTAAAAATGTGTGAGGGGGTGTCGCAGTAGAGACGGACACGCGACCCAAAAAACACGGCTCCAAGCCAGGAAGGAAGGTAAAAGATAAAGCGAGCTTTATTGCTACAAAGTCTTTTTTATACTATTTCCTGACATTTGTGCCATATGGCCATTGGCTCCCAAACCTGTAATTACACAGGTTTGTAACACGGTCGGTGTTTGTGAGCCAAGACAGACCTGCCGTCAATTCCCACAAGGGGGTACCAACACCCAGTGACCGCCGCCCCCCTTCATTTCCCGACAGACCACGGGGATAAGGGACTCCCCCAGCACCCAGAGGTCCTGCAGAGACCCTCTCAACATCCAGGGAACCCTGCCCCAGAACCCATAGACCACCCCCAAGCCCATGGAGACCCTCCTAGACTCTCCCTCTCAGGCCCCATCAGACACCCCCAACAAACCTCTCAGCCCCACCCAAGCACCCATAGAGACCTTCCTGGACATCCCCAGCCCTCCAGAGACACCCCCCCAACACTCCGAGACCCCCTCCCCCAGCACCCACAGGACACCCCCCCCCAACCCCCATGGAAAGCTTCCCAGCACGCATGGGATCCCTCACAGCCCACCTGGGACCCCCTCCCCCACCCCACTAAGCTCCCTGGAAACCCCCACAGCACCCATTGGGCCCCTCCAGCCCCTCTGGAACCCCCTCCACCACGCCTGGGCCCCTCCCAACCCCCACCTCCTGCAGCGCCAGCAGGGCCATGGGCTGCCAGCAGTAATCGACCCCCCCAGGTGAAGAGCAGGCAGAGCTCCTGCACCTGGGGCAGGGAGGGGACGGGGAGGGGGTCACATGATGCTTGGGCGTCACAGGGAGTGGGGGGACATCCGGACAACATGGAGGGGATATGGGGAACATGGGGACACCCCGGGCTGGGACCACCACCCTGGCGACACCCTGGAAACATCAGGACACTGCCCTGGGGACACCGCAGGTTGTCACCCTGGAGACACTTTGGGGACACCCCAGTGACAGGAACACTGGGGACAGGAACACCAGGGGATACCCTGGGAAGCGGGGATGTGGGAACACCATGATGGGGACACCCTACGGAGACCCCGGGTCGGGGGCAGGGAGGACGTATCACTCTGGGAACATCTTGTGAACACCCTCTGGCATGGGAACATGGGGGGCACTCCTCTGGGGACACCCTGCATCGGGGGACAGGGACATGATCTCACCCTGGGAACACGGTGATTCACCCCAATCGAGCCCAGAGACACTTCAGAGACCAAGTCAGAGAAGTGGGTATTTGCTTTATTCGATGCACCGGGTGTGGGGGAATTGTTTCCACCAAACACACACACCTCAGTACCCCCAAAGACACAGTGTTATAGGTAAAATTCATGAATATTCATTACATTCTTCAGGATAGGAGTGGTTATACAAATCATTTCTTGGAAGTCATTAATATGTCGTGGTGGTCTTTGGAGACCCCCAAAGACCCCTCCAGGGTGAAGGTTTCTGTGCTGGTTTCAAATGCATGCTTAGCTGATAAGCCATCAGGCCAGAGCTGTTACCTACAATTTGAATTTGAATCAAGAGTTCAGCCCTCAGCTTGGACAGGCGCCGTGGAAGGGGGAAAAAGCTCAGAGAAACAAGGATGATTGAAGTGCAAATAGATTTGGGTTTTCTATTTGACCATATCTTTCTCAACGGAGCCACCCTGATGGGACAGGGGGGACAGTGCCAGCACAGGGGGAGGGGCACAGGGAACACCCAATCCATACAGCCCTTGAAGGTGGTGGTATACATGGACGCCCGGAAAGATACAACGACACTGGGGGGGACACGCAAGGATGTTGAGGGAGAACAGGCCCGCCGTGTCATGGGGACTGGGGACGGGGGGGGGGGGGGGGGGGGGACGACAAGGACATGGGAGGGGCTGGAACAGGGTTGAAGGGGGGCCCTGGGGGAAGGGGGTGGTCCTGAAGTGCCCCAGGGGGTGATTTGGAGTTCTGGGGGGAACTTGGGGGTTCTGCAGGTGGTTGGAGGGTCCCAGGGAGTGTTTGGGGGGGAGGCGGTCCAAGGGGAGGTTGGAGGGCTCCAGGTTGGATTTTAGGGTCCCAGGGTGGATTTGGGGTTGGATTTGAAGTGGTCCTACGGATTGTTTGAGGGGTCCCAGAGGTTATTTGGGGGAGTCCTGTAGGGAGTTTGTGATAAATGCATATTATAGTATTGGCTTTTTGCAAATATCAAAATGGATGCTATGTGTGTAATGTTAATTCTTACAGAAGTAGCTTTGTCATAAAGATATTGTTGTATAATAATAACTAAATGCCTTTTTTTTTGTAACTAACTTAGATATAGTGGTGAGATAGCTGATATGGTTTTTTTAGAATACTTGGAGTTAACTTACAATAACTAAACCACGTGCTTCGTTGGATAACATCCAAGGAACGGGCATGGTGAGGGCCCCTACCACTATCAGCAACTGTCACCTGCTGAAACCATGGAACGGAGGGGCGATACATGGCTCTCCAAGAGGACTGTGCATGCTCTAAAAAGGTGGATCAGAGGAGGGGCCATGCTAAAAAGTTCCTGGAACATGCAAACTAGTTTGGGGAAATGTTTGAATATGTATAATTGTCTATGACTATGTATTTGGCTGATGCAATCAGAAAACTATGTAAGGCATGTGTCCCATAGTTATGTTGTGCCTCTGGCTGAGGGCCAAGCATCCAGTGCTGTTACTTTTGCTTTATTGTCTTTGTCCCCTATTGTCCTTTATTAAACTTTTAATATTCTAACAGTAGAGTGAACTTTGTTTTTCAGAGGTGAAGGGTCCCAGGGTGGATTTGAAGGCTCTGGAGAAGGTTGCAGGGTCCCAGAGGATTGATCTGGGGTCTCCTGGGGTGGATTTGAGGATCCCAGGAGAGGGGATCCAGACTGATTTTGGAGATCCCAGAGAATGTTGGAGGTCCTGGGGTGGTTTTGGGGGCATCCTGGAGTGATTTGGAGATCCCAGAGAATGTTGGAGGTCCTGGGATGGTTTTGGGGGAATCCTGGAGTGATTTGGAGGTCCCAAAGTAGATATTATGGGTATCTGAGAGGATTTGTGGGGTCCCAGGGGAGTTTGGGAGTCCATTGGGGATGTTGGGGAGGTTCTGTGAGGGAAATTGGGTGCCCAGAAATATTTGTGTGCAGGGGTGTTCATTTTGGGATGTGGAGGGTTCTTACCAGGCGAGCAAAGGAGCCTGGGGGCAGTAGCAGGCGGGTGCTGCTCTGGTACCTGTGCATCTCCTGCAGCACTTGCAGACCCAGACGGCACCCTGGGGGAGCATTGGATGGAGGTCTGGGGGGGCTTTAGGGGATCTATTGGGCCTGGGGGGGCACATATGGGGGGCTCTGAGGGAACATCGGGGGGGAGTATAGGAGCTTTATAGGGTACCATCTGGGGGGACACAGGGGGTATAGGGGATCTATAGGGTGATTGGCCCCAAGCGGGCCCAGAGACACTTCAGAGACAAAGTCAGAGAAGTGGGTATTTGCTTTATTCAGTGCACCTGGTGTGGGGGATTCCCTCCTCCAAACACACACACTCGGCACTTCCAACAATGCAATATCATACGTAAAATTCATAAATATTCATCACATTCCCCAGAATAGGAGTGGTTATGCAAATAATTTCTCAGAACTCATTAATATCATTAGCATGTGCGCCACACATGCTCTGTATGTCGGGGGGTCTTTGGAGACCCCCAAAGACCCCTCCAGGATGAAGGTCCCAGTAGTCTTCATCACAATGCACTTTTCACCTTTCTCTCTGGAGCATGCGTAGTCCTTCATGGGATGATTCAGTGGTTTCTGTGCTGGCTTCAAACGGATTCTTGTCCCTCTTATCTTGATAAGATTAAGGGAATCCTGTTTTTCTAGGTTTTAGAATTCACATATTCTGTCTCTGAATAGTCAACTCGAGTTACCTATTCATTACCCCTTTCTCAATCTCCCTTTTTTTCTTTGGTCAATTTGTAATACTTTACAAATCTTGTATATCGTGAAAGTAAGCACCTTTCTCTATCTTATTTCTAAGTTTGTGCTTTTGCCATTGAGCATAAGCATTGTGATTCCAAGTACCTAATATCATACAACAATAGCTACTAATAGAGACAGTAGATAACAATGCAGTAATACAAATAACTATTAGAAACAATTGTTTAAGCCAGGATAAGTTGGGTATCTAAGGTGGTCTGATGCAATGTTCCTGTTTTGTCTAGAATTGTCTGCAAATCTGTTTCTATTAATTTATTTAAATCAGCATAATTGCAAGAGCTTGTATTTACAACTGTACATACTCCTCCTCCTTTGGAGTACAGCAAATCTAATGCAAGTCTATTTTGCATAGCTAATTGTGAGATGCTCTTAATCTCGATTTGCTGTGCTCTTATGGTATCTGCATTGGCATTCATTATGGTCTCTATAGTGGCAGAAAGATTCACTATTAATTTCTCTAGTTCACTCACTCCGAGCCAAGGTATAAACTACCTGGCAAAGCTGTGAAATCTGGTGGGCCTATCTATTCATATAAAAGTTTGGAGTAAGCCTTGTAGTTGAGGAACAACACTAATGTGGGGAAATACTGGTTCTATTGCACAGCGACCTTGCCATCCCAAGGGTAAAACTTTATGGGCACTGTGTCCACATACCCAATATCAACCCCACCCTGGGGAACTGGCCAACCCTTGGGCTTTAGTCCTCGCCTAGTTTGATTTTTATTCCATATATTAGCCCCTCCATAGGTCCACAATTTTTAGCAGTTATTTTAAATAAAAAGAAGAAAGACAGAATATATAGAAATTCTAAGAGGAATGTTAATTCCCTTGGCCTTCTTGGGCCTTCCATCCCCAGAGCGATTTGCTTTCTGGGTTTCTCTGGAGTTGAGGATGGGGAGAATGGAGCACTGCCTCTGCTGTGTCCATGACTGAGAGCACCAGTGCAGGGCTGGGATTGGAGCTCTGTGGAGCACTGCCTCTGCTCTGTCCATGACTGGCACCACTGCAGGGCTGGGATGTTCTGGGGGTGGGGTAAGGAGCAGTTCACTGTCTCACCAGGGCAAGGCCTGACCTGCCCCCTCCCCACGCACACACCACACACACCACACACACAGGCATCTTGAAGTGTCTCAGAGACATTAATCTTTTCAGTTTTTGGCAGCCCACTTCATGGCTCAAGACAGTGATCAGGACCACTGATAGCTTTTCTCGTTTGTAATTTAATTAACTGACTAGGATGTAGGACTCTTGTATTGTTAGTTTTCCCTGCTTGTGATCTGATCAGACTATCTTCTCTCTCTCGCCTCTTTTGGTGGGAATTCTAGCAGACAGAGCAGAAAGGAAAGAAGAAAGCATACTGGAATTCATATGAATGGTAACTGCTATTTTAAATTTAAAAGAATCTTTAAGTTGCAGAGCCCAAAGCCTGGCAGATAGGTCCATGATCTCTAGCGATTTCTTGAAGGCAGTATCTTCCTTTTGTGGGGCTTAGCATTCCCAAACGCTGGACAAAATAATATGCATGTAACAGCAACAGTTAGAAATGTGACAATCGCTAATAGAACTTACTTGGTAGAATAGCCAGCCATCCTTTTGAAACTTTTTCATTTGAAAGAAAATTATTTTTGTTTGATTTACATATGGTTATACCTCAATTTTGCAAATTTAGATTTAAGTCCATAGGCTAATGTGGCCATTGTTTTATGTGTGTGCGTTAAAAGGGTACCGCTCTCTTTTCTTTCTGGGTTACTTACCCTTTTGCATCATAAGCCATTCCTGCTATTACAATTATTACAAGGTTCTGCTAGGGTAGCTGACTGATCCAGGAACAACACTGTGGATAACACTGTTCTTGAAATACAAAAAGCAAAACCATTTAATGTGTTTCATTTTAGTGTTGCAGCTTTTAACAGATTTACTGTATAATATATTGTCCAATATGGTTCTTTCGTGTTCCTCTTTGTCTGGAGTTAATTATATTCACATTAGAGAGGAGTCTCTGGCCATAGATTTCACAGTTGTGAGAGTCGTCAGCAGTTCTTTTTACTTCTGTGGCTTGAGTAGCTCCTTGTCTCACGTCTGGATACGCATAGCTTTTTATCTGATGAGGAGACACTTGAACATTTAATGTTGTTAATGATATTAAAAAAGACCTGCACAGTGATAACACATGTTAGAGTGGGGAGAAAGATGAATTCTTGCTTCCTTCAATGCCCCAATGGAAATTCTTATATTTTATGCTAGCTAGTTTTATTTTGCAACACAGTTTTGTTTTCTTTCTCTTCAAGCATGCAGAGCTCGGTTTTTAGGGGAAGACATTGTTCAGACTTTCCCTCAGCAGTGTCAATTTGCATCTCCTCTAAGGCAACCCCTCTGGCTGCATTATTTCACGGGCATTTATTTTATGTCCCGACACTTACACAAACTAACACAAACACATGGTGTCTCGGTTTGAAAGACAAGTGTCTGCTAAGAGAGGTTGAAACCTCCCTTAGGACAGAGAATGTGATTTTCCCCTCCCTCCGAATTATTTAATTTTGAAAATCAAGGACTTTCAGGCAAAGGTATGGGAAAAGGAATAACAGTTCTTTACTAGTATCTATAAACAAGCAATAACAATAATAGCAACCACAAATAGAACCAGAAGCCAATGGCAGATGACTTTTGAGCTGCCGAGCCTTTTCCCATGTGGTGTAATCCAGGTCGCAAGCAGCAGGGGCGCTGTTGAGCTCCCAGCCAGGCAGGGCAGGTGCGATGACTGCCGAGCGGCTGCAGATGGCGCTGTGGCGCAGGGTCAGGTCAGCCTCAGGCAGCTGGTGATGGCGGAAGAGGCTGAGAAAGCAGGCAGGGCAGCAAACCGCTCCGAGCGACGAGCAGGGCGGCAGAGGGGAGCAAGGGGCTGGCTCTCCCGGCTAGCCAGCGAGGTAGCAAGGGCTCCGCAGCCACAGCAGACGCCGTGGTCTCGTGCGGCAAAGCGGGGTAGGCGGCAGGGGCAGCCGGACTTCCCCGGCAGCTGCTGCGAGAGAACGCAGCCGGGGAAGCGCGCACTTCTCAGTGGGAAAGAGGTTGAATCAAAGCTCACCCAGCCAGGAGGAGAAAACAGCACAGTTGGATTTTTCTGTGGTCGCCGCCAGAGGCAAGGAGCAGCCTCTCCTCTCAGTGTCCGAACTATGAGAGAGCCACTTCCAACAGACAGCTCCTTCCTTCTCCTGCCCTGCCCAGCATATCCCTTTGTTTCTTACAAAAGACTTGATGGCTCTAATCACCCAGCGATTTGTTGCTTAGTAACAGGAATAGGAAGAAATTCCAAATGTACCCAACCCCCGACACATGGGTACACATGCATTCTGGAAAGAACTCAGAAGCACTTGAGCAAAACTCAGCGCATAAAAAAACCAACCACTCAGAGTAAGCCAGGCAGGAGACTTAACCTCTGAAATAGTTAATTACAAAATTTGGTATATCCTTTACATAAATCAAGTTTCTGAGGGTTCTTACAGATGGAACCTTAGTTTTTAAAAACCAAACTCCAAATCCTTGTGTACACCAAAGACTTTTGAATTCACCATGCGCTTGTATTTTAAGCACAATAACATTTTGGTAGCTACTTTAAATAGAGGATAGCCAACTATACCATCACTACTGATTTGTTTTCATTGTCTATTATACCATTTTCCCTGGGGCTGCCCACACTTTTGGGTTTATTTCAGCATGACTTTTCAGACAAAGATACCACAGTGTTAGCTTTTGTGTGCATTCTGACTTTAGCCATCAAATCTCTTTCTAGTAAATTACAATTACAATTAGGAACAAACAGAAATTCATGCATTTCAGACTTATTCCACACATCTACCAATAGCGGCTGAATAAGGAGCACCCTTTATCTTTTCTACTCACTCCTTGAATAATTAACAATTTTGTTTACAATTTCCTCCCTTAGGCATAAAATTCAAAGTGAATCAAGAGCCTTTACATCTCCTCTCAATCTAGGCCCACCTTAAAAGTTATCAAGGACTCTTGCATGGGGTGTCCCTGGTATAATGGGAGCCCCTGACATCCTTAACAATTAATTTCTAATAATTGCTGGACTTCCTCCCCCGAGGATCTCACCGCTGCTCCGATTGGCTTTCTCCTGCTGAGGAGGGATGGCCTTTGCCACGCCCTGGTGGCCGGCCCCGTCCCCTCTGTCCCGGGGACCCCGCCGTTTATTCTTGCTGGGCTGTAATAGCTTTGGCATCATCTTTGCCTTTGCCTTTCCCTTATCTGTTCTTACATACATATTCCTTCGCCAGCATCCAAACGCAGCCCCCCCCCCCCCGCGCTCCCAGCAGGCACGGCTAGCAGCACCACAGGTGACTGGAGTGCCCTGCAGCCTCATGGAGGCCAGGGGGGCCACTGCCACCCATGCCCCAGGGGGTGGCAGGGTCAGGGACTGCCCGGTTCTGAGGTCGCAGCTGTCCCACAGCTCCAGCTTGGTTCCGCAACTCCCCACAGGCCCCTAACCCGTGCTCCCAGCCCCACACCCTTGCACCCACTCCTGCCACTCTGAAAGCACAGGATACAGGGGACCTGGAGGTTGCCCTGGGTCAGCTAGCAAAATTGGAGGACAAGACGGGGGAAGGTGCTGAAAAACATCCCAATCCTTTTTCTTTCTCCTCTCTTCCCTCTTCTTCCTTCTTTCTCTTACTCTACCTACCTGCCACCGGATTCACCATCCCCTCACCTTCAACATGCCCACTCTTTCTACGACAACATTCTACACAACCATATTCCAGCAGGTACACAGACACAGGAGTCCCAAAGGGATACCTATTAGACTCAACTAGTTACTTTTATCTCGTAGGCGTCCCTGCATGAATTTATATGCCAGCAAAATACAAATTAACACAGGTAATTTGCACACACAGTACACACATTCCAAAAAATTTCAAAAGCACTTGAGCAAATAGACAATATCACTTCCTCTCACAATTAATACAAGTGCACAAAGTCCAAGCCTCACAACTGTTTCCACACATTAAACACAGGATTTCAAAAGGAAAATCAAATAGAGCTATATTAGAAAGGTGTTGGGGGTCTGGGTGTTCTCGATTCAATAGCTAAAATCTTTCCCCTCCAATAATACAATCTGCCCCCCTCCAGATACTCCAAACCAATGGTTTATATATGATTTATACTGGTTCACTCTTTACCAGTCACTTCGCTTTTCTCTGGCTGTTTCTGTTGCCAGATAACGGAACCGCAGATAGAGCTCCACTCTCACTTTGTGTTCGGGACACATTCATTCTCTCACACAGTAACAAAATAGCGACAGACAGAACAAAAGTAGCAGTACGATGGTACACTACAGTGGGGTCCAACCCCTGGGGGTCCAACCCCTTGTCTGGGACTAATTTTGGGAGACCCAGTCTCAACCCACCCTCGGGAACTTGTACCACGGACCTGCAGGTATTTTTGTTTATAAAAAAATAGCAAATACCTTAATTTGGTGCAGATGGTCCTTGGTCTACCCCCACCGTGAGTCAAAGGACAGCTGAGCTCCCCCTGAAAATTCAGGGTCACGACTGGGACGTCTGCTTACCCCTGGATCCGGCAGTCAAGCAGAGTTAGGGTCCCATCTGGAGGTGCCAATTTGATTGGCCCCAAGTGGGCCCAGAGACACTTCAGAGACAAAGTCAGAGAAGTGGGTATTTGCTTTATTCAATGCACCGGGTGTGGGGGATTCCCTCCTCCAAACACACACACCCTGGACACTTCCAGCAACGCAATATCATACGTAAAATTCATAAATATTCATCACATTCCCCAGAATAGGAGTGGTTATACCAATCATTTCTCGGAACTCATTAATATCATTAGCATGTGCGCCATGCATGCTCTGTGTGTCCCGGTGGTCTTTGGAGACTGCTAAAGAACACCTCCAGGATGAAGGTCCCAGTAGTCTTCATCACAATGCACTTTTCACCTTTCTCTCTGGAGCATGCGCAGTCCTTCATGGGATGATTCAGCAGTTTCTGTGCTGGCTTCAAACAGATTCTTTTCCCTCTTATCTTGATAAGATTAAGGGAATCCTGTTTTTCTAGGTTTTAGAATTCACATATTCTGTCTCTGAATAGTTAACTTGAGTTACCTATTAATTACCTCTTTCTCAAGGGGGCTATAGGGGATCTATGGAGGGCTATCTGGGCTGGGGGACAGGGGGAAGCTTTGGGGTGTTAAAGGATCTATAAGTTCTGGGGGGACATGGGGGTATGTGCAATCTATAGGAGGCTACAGGGGATGGCCGATATAGGGGGACTATAGGGGACAGGGAGTATGGGGGGGTTATAGGGAACAGGATGTAGGGGGTTATAGGGAACAGGGAGTCTGGGGTTACTGTAAGTGATGGAGGAGTATAGGGGTATATAGGGCACAGCCTGGGGGCAGGGGGGAATTATGGGGGTGAGGGTCCATAAGGGGAGCTCTATAGTGGGGTCCATAGGAGTGGTCTAGAGGGGGGGCCTAAAAGGGGGCTTGATGTTGGAGGTTCATAGGGGATGTCTATAAGGGGAGTCCTGTGCCCACTCACTCACTGCATGCCTGCGGCCAGGGCGGTGGGGGGGTTGGCAAGAGGGGGCACTCCATCAGGGGGTGGGCTTGGGGCGGGGCCCACTGAGGGGTCAGGGGGAGTCCAGGCTTCTGGCAGCACTGGAGGGGACCCAGGGGCCAGGGAAGGGGGGGTCAGGGCAGACCCAGGTGCCTGGGGACCCCCCACCACTTTCGGGTCTCCACCGACCCCCTCTTCCCTCCCGCTCCCTGGCCGTGACGTCACGACTGGGACCTGCTGCCGCCACGTGGTTCAAACCTCCTACCGCACCACACTACTTCTGCCGTCATGTCCTCCTGCGTTGCTCCGCACGCCAATTAGGGCACAAGACCCGTCTGCACCGCCGGACTCCGTGACTCAATGGTGCCGCTCATTAGAATAAATCTGCATTGTCCGGCCCCACCCGTGGGCACCCCGTGACATGGTGCTCCCAGGGTAGTCTCAGTTACCGTCCCAGGGGTCAGTCAAGGGTTACAACTGTTCATGAAATCCATTGGGAGCAGTGGAGTGGGGGGGTTAGTTACCACATGGTGCCTCAGGTGGGCTTTGGTGTGCCTTGGGGGCATTGCCTCACAGACCTCCCAGTTTACCCCCAGTTTTCCCAGTGGGCCACCACACCCCTCATTTGACCCCATCAAGCCTCCCAGTTGCCCCCAGTTGTCCACCCAGGCCACCCACTTCCTCCCATTCTTCCCAGCGGGCCACCACACACCCATATCACTGAGTGTGAAAAACCTCTCCAAGACTGAGTCCAGCCTCTGACCAACTTCCACCTTATGACTCGACCATCACACTGAGTGCCACATCTAGCTGTTCCTTGAAGACCTCCAGGGATGGAGACTCTACCACCTCCCTGGGCAGCCAATTCCAATGCCTGACAACCCTTTCCTTGAAGAAATTCCTTCTGATGTCCAACCCGAACCTCCCCTGGCACAGCTTCAGGCTGTTTCCTCTTGTCCTGTTCCTTGCTCCCTGGGAGCAGAGCCCAAAACCCCCTGGCTGCCTCCTCCTTTCAGGGAGTTGTGCAGAGCTGGAAGGTTCCCCCAGAGCCCTTTTTCTCCAGGCTGAGCCCTCCCACTCCCTCAGCCATTCCTGGTGCTCCAGCCCCTTTCCCAGCTCTGTTCCCTTCCCTGGACATGCTTTATCTCCTCAATGTCTCTCTTGAAGTGAGGGGCCAGAACTGGACACAGGAAATGAGGTGGGGCCCCCAATCACTGCCCTGGTCCTGCTGGCCACACTGTGGCTGAACCAGGCAAGGTGCCTGTATTGGTTTGAAAACAAACCAGTGGGAGATCACAAGTCAAGATTGAAAGTAAAAATAAGTGAAATTATACAAGGAAAAGCACTGACAAAGTCAGATACAACCTGACACCCTGTTAGAGTGGTAGTAGTAGTCCAACTGAAGTAGTTCAGTTCAAGCAGTGATCCTGTGAAGGTCTGGTCTCCAGCTGAAGGTCCAGTGGTAGCTCTTGTCCTCTGGGAACCCAGTAGACAGGGCTAGCTCAGGTAGTTCCAAGGCCAGGTTATATCCAGGTGGGAACACCTGGCTCCTCCCTCCTGGGCAGAGCATCCCACAATGGGATGAGATAAGTCCATGAGTCATGCGGTGGGTCCCTGATGGCCCATTGCCTGTCATCCGGGGGTGGGTCATTAGCAGCTGATAACAGCTAATGGCCCACAGCTGGTGGTAATAGAATACTTAAATACATCTATATTGAAACCTAGGACAGTGCCACTGGCCACCTTGCCTACCTGGGCACACACTGGCTCAAATCCAGCTGGCTGCCAATCAGAACCCCTAAGTTCCTTCCTGCTGAGCAGGTCTAAAGCCACTCCTTCCCCAGCCTGGAGTGTTCCATGGGGTTGTTGTGACCCAGCACTTGGCCTTGTTGACCCTCATACCGTTGTCCTTGGCCCATCAATCCAGCCTGTCCTGATCCTTCTGCAGAGTTTCCTGCCCTTCAGCAGATCCACACTCCCACCCAAATTGGTGTGATATGTAAACCTCCTGAGGGTGCCCTCAATCCCCTTGTCCAGGTCACAGATGAAGATGTTGAGTGGGACCAGCCCCCAACACTGAGCCCTGGGGAACCCCAGCAGTGCCCAGCCCTACCTGGTTGTGGCCCCATTCCCACCCCTCCCTGGCCTGGCTACCAGCCAGGTGTTCCCAGCAAGAGGCACCCATCCTATCCGGGACCTGCAGGTGCTCTAGGAGATGCAGGGAGATGGAGGCAGTGCCAAAGGCTTTGCTGAGCTTCAGGTGGACACACCCATGCCTGTCCAGCACCCACCGGGGTGCAGAGAAGATCACATATGGCTCTTTACTAGATTTTTCACATACTTACACAGTCAAAACCCAGAGAAATTCATTGGTTCAATGTTCATTGGTCCCAAGTTACACAGTTCTTAGTATTTGGTCTCCTATTGGTCATTGATCCCTTTGCCTTCCATGCTAATTAGGCCCTCATTCTTCATTCTCTTATTATTCTTTTCCCAGACCAGGTGTCTCCGACATATCAGGAAGGATGTTCAGGCATTGATGTTCGTTAATGGTTGCTTATCTCTTGTGCATCGTCTGGCAGCTCCCAGTCCACTGAGATGTAAAGTTCCATCCCCTTCCCCTGGGCAAAGACAAACAAAACCCCTGACTAAAGTTAGTTAAAAATTTTAGAGGTTTTGTATCATTTCCAACACTGTGCCTCCTCATGGACACAGTACCCTCATTGCCACCTTATGTCCTCATGTCCCCCAGCTCCCTCATGTATACATGTGAGAAAGATTCTCTGAGCTTTTGCCCCCCTTCCACCAGCACAGGCGCCTGTCTGTGGCTTCCAGGGCTGAAGGCTGAACTCTTGATTCAAATTCAAATTGTAGCTAACAGCTCTGGCCTGATGGCTTATCAGCTAAGCATGCATTTGAAACCAGCACAGAAACCACTGAATCATCCCATGAAAGACCTACACCCTGGAGGGGGCTTTGGGGGTCTCCAAAGACCACCAGGACATACAGAGAATGCATGGTGCACATGCTAATGATATTAATGACTTCTGAGAAATGATTTGTATAACCACTCCTATCCTGAAGAATGTAATGAATATTCATGATTTTACCTATAACACTGTGTCTTTGGGGGTACTGAGGTGTGTGTGTTTGGTGGAAACAATTCCCCCACACCCAGTGCATCAAATAAAGCAAATACCCACTTCTCTGACTTTGTCTCTGAAGTGTCTCTGGGCTCGATTGGGGCCAATCAAATTGGCACCCCAGATGGGACCCTAACTCTGCTCGGCTGCTGGATCCAAAGGTAAGCAGACCTCCCAGTTGCGACCCTGAATTTTCAGGGGGAGCTCAGCTGTCCTTTGGCTCACAGTGGGAGTAGACTAAGGACCATCTGCACCAAATTAAGGTATTTGCTACTTTTAAAATAAATGCCTGCAGGTCCGGGGTGCTAGTCCCCGAGGGTGGGTTGAGGCTGGGTCTCCCGAAATTAGTCCCGGGCAAGGGGTTGGACCCCACTGTCAGGAAAAGGTACTTTTAAGGGGTTGGACCCCAGGGTTGGACCCCGCTATAGTGAAAGGTACCTTTAAGGGGTTGGACTCCACTGTACTACACCACCATGCTGTGATTTTTGTTCTGTCTGTCGTTATTTTGTTACTGTGTTACTGTGTCATTATTTTGTTACTGTGTGAGTGTGAATGAATGAGACGTGTCTCTGACACGAAGCGAGAGGGGAGCTCTATCTGCGTTTCCGTTCTCTGGTGACAGAAATGGCCAGAGAAAAGCAAAGCGAGTGGTAAAGAGTGAATGAGTATAAATCATATAAACTGTTGGTTTGGAGTATCTGGAGGGGGGCAGGTTGTATTATTGGAGGGGAAAAATTGAACTGAGAACACCCAGACCCCCTACATCTTTCTAATACAGCTCCATGTGATTTCCTTTTGAAATCCTGTGTTTACTGTGGAAACTGGACTTTTGTGTGCTTGTAATTGAAGGAATAGAATAAGGGGAGAAGTGGCAGAGAGTAGTGTGACTTTGGGGCTGGTTCCCCGGATCTGAGGGGTTTTGAGAGGAAAAGTCAGAGGAGACATGCAGGAAAGTGTGCGTGGAAGGAAGAAGAGAGGGAGAATAGACAAAAGGAGGTAATGGGATCATCAGAAAGCAAGGAAATACCCCAAAAAGTCCGTTGGGATGTGTGTTAGCACATTGGAAACAACTAGGAGCGTTCTCTGGGGGGACTATGAAAAAGAGCACCCTAATTAAATATTGTAACCAGTGGTGGCCACTGTACAAATTAGATGATGGTGAAAAGTGGCCAGAAAATGGGACTTTAAACTATAACACTCTACGACAACTAATGTTATTTTTAAGGAGGGCAAACAAATGGGATGAGACCTCTTATGCTGATTGCTTTTTCACTTTAAGACGTAAACCAGAATGGCAGAAACAATGTGGTATTAATTTAGCACCTCAGGACTCGATGGTCCTTGTATTGGAAAAAGAAGCAAAAGCCGCATGATAAGGTGCTGTTTATCTTGCAGCATCGGACAGCGGTGTTTAAAGCTCAAAGCTGAGAGAGACCAGGATCCCTTAGAAACTCAGGAGTTGATGAACTGCAATGGTGACACCCTAACATCGGGGGCAACATTCCGCAGGTCCTCAACATCCCTGGAGGATAATGAGGATGAAGGGACAAGTGAAGCTAGCTCAGGAGTATCATCCAGAACTAGAAGCAAGGCCCTTAGTAAAAGAGAAACTGATAGCACCACTTAGGCAAGTGGTAGGGCCAGATGGGGGAATAACAAAAGTTAAAACACCATTCACAGCTTTTGATTTAGATACCTGGAGGGAGGCAGCCAGGCTGTATAGAGAAGACCCTGAAAAGGTAGCAAAGAGGTTTGAATTAATTGTTAGAAATCAAGATATTGATTGGGAGGACATAGATTTAATGCTATCAGAATTAACTGAAACAGAAAAGGCAGCAGTAGTATCTGCAGCAAGAACACATGTGCAGGGACAGATAGCTACTGGAATATTACATGGGAATGTAGATAACATCTTTCCTATTTCAAATCTGCAGTGGGATGCGAACGATACACAAATGTATCCATTTTTGGTTAGATACAGGAAATTAGTACATTGGGGACTGCTAAATGCCATTCCTAAAACCATCAATTGGTCCTTATTATTCAATATTCACCAGGAAACCACTGAGTCCCCAGGCTCATTTATAGAAAGACTGAGAAATAATATGAGAAAACACACTACACTGGACCCAGCCTCTGAAGCCGGGCAACAACAGTTAATATCTTTGTTGATGGGTCAGTCAGCACCAGATATACGCAGAAAGTTGCAAAAGATTAAGGGGCCAGATAGCCGAGACTTAGAAAACCTCTTAGCAGAAGCATGGGAAGTATATAAGAACAGAAAACAGGCTGTCATGGTGGCAGTGGCACAGGCTGAGGAGCCAAGCACCCCCAGGGGCGGGAGAAGGCCCCCACCTAGGGGGCAAAGACAGCAACGCCCAGGCCGTGACCAGTGCCTGTGCTGCGGGGGGTTTGGGAACTGAAAGCGGGATTGTCCTAACCGTACTGCGATTATGCAGACGCAATCATCAGTGCCGCCAGAACCAGTGACTGTAGCACAGCTGCATACGGAATGACAGGGACCGGCAGGTCCCTCCCTAGCAGACCCGCTGGTTAAAATTAAGCTAGGGGAACGGGAGGTGGAGTTTTTGGTGGATACTGGAGCCACATTCTCAGTCCTGAATCAAACTTTGAGTCCTATAAGCAGTAATTACATCTAAGTTATTGGGGCCACAGGGAAAACTGAAAATGCCTACTTTTTGAGACCTTTAAAATTTACACTAGGCAAGAAAATGGGAATACACCAATTTTTATATCTTCCAAATTCACCAAAACCCCTATTAGGCAGAGATCTAGTAACCTGGTTAGAAGCAAAAATAGAATTCACAGAACAAGGAATGAGACTACAGGTCCCTGAGGAAAAATTAATTATGGCTTTAAGCCTAGCAAATATCCCTGAAAAAGAGGAACTACCCATAGATAGTGAAATAACCGATCAAGTGTTCCCCTTGGTATGGGATGTCAAAATTCCAGGAAGATCAAAACAGGCTTCCCCAGTGGTTATTGAACTGCTGGAAGGAGTACAGCCAGTATCAGTAAAACAATATCCACTAAGGCATGAAGCACGGGTAGGAATAGAACCAATAATTGCTAAATTTATTGATCAAGGGTTGTTGAGAGAATGTAGGTCTGCCTACAATACCCCAATTCTACCAGTGCAAAAGCCAAACGGAAGTTACAGATTAGTACAGGACCTGAGGGCAATAAATGCAATAACAAAAACACTACATCCTGTAGTGTCTAACCCTTACACCTTGCTTACAAAATTGCAAAGTGACTGGGTGTGGTTTTCAGTTTTAGATTTAAAAGATGCTTTCTTTTGTCTGCCATTAGCCGAAAGCAGTCAGGAAATTTTTGCCTTTGAATGGGAAAACCCCAAAACAGGGAGAAAAAGCCAACTTACATGGACTGTATTGCCACAAGGATTCAAAAACAGCCCCACGATATTTGGAGATCAATTAGCTAAAGAACTGGAAGGCTGGATGCCACCCCTTGGGGAAGGTACACTTCTGCAGTATGTTGACGACCTACTAATAGCAACAAGGACTCGTGAAGACTGCAAGAATTGGACTGTAAGCCTTTTAAATTTTCTGGGACTAAGTGGATATAGGGTCTCTCCTGAGAAGGCTCAGTTGGTCCTCCAGAAAGTTACATATCTGGGATATGAATTGGCAGGAGGAGAGAGAGCCTTAGGAAACAACAGGAAGAAGGCAATCTGTCAAATGCCCCGGCCAACTACAACCAAAGAACTGAAAACTTTTCTGGGCATGACAGGATAGTGTAGGTTGTGGATCCCTCATTATGGGTTGATTGTGAAACCCCTGTACCTGCTCCTAAAGGAAACCAAGTGGACCTACCTATGCTGGACACCAGAGACTAATAATGCATTTGTAACTCTGAAACGTGAGCTAATGCAAGCCCTGGCATTGGGTATACCAGATATCATGAAACCTTTTCTGTTGTTCTCACATGAGAGGCAAGGACTGGCATTGGGACTTTTGGCACAGAAGCTGGGACCCTACAAAAGGCCAGTGGCTTATTTCTCCAAGCAATTGGATGTAGTCAGCTGAGGATGGCCCACCTGCCTGCGTGCAGTGGCAGCTGTGATCCTGAACATAGAAGAAGCCTGCAAGTTCACAATGGGCCCGAAGATAACTGTTTTTGTCTCTCATACAGTGTCAGCAGTGCTCACGCAGAAAGGAAATCACTGGTTTACCCCATCTCGCTTTCTCAAATATCAAGCTGTCCTAGCAGAATCAGAGGATGTGAGTATCCAGGTAACCAACATCTTAAATCCAGCAGCTTACCTCCAGGGCAGAGCTACCGAAGAACCTGTACAACATGACTGCATTGAAACCATGGAAGCAGTTTACTCCAGCCGCCCAGACCTGAAGGACTCTCCGCTGGAAGACGCGGAAAACTGGTTCACTGATGGAAGCAGTTATGTCAAAGATGGTAAGCGCCTTGCTGGGTATGCAGTTACAACCACAGATGCCGTCATTGAAGCAAAACCATTACCTGTGGGGACATCTGCTCAAAAGGTTGAGATAATAGCTCTAACTCGAGCCTTGGCATTAGCCGTAGGAAAGCCTGTCAACATTTAGACTGATTCAAGGTATGCTTTTGGGGTAGTACACGCTCACAGGGCTATCTGGAAGGAGAGGGGTTTATTAACCTCACAGAAGAAAGAAGTCAAGCATGCTACTGAAATCTTACAATTGCTAGAAGCAGTGCTGAAACCTTCAAAAGTGGCTATAATGCATTGTAAAGGGCACTCCCAGGGGAACACCATCCCTGAACTGGGAAATGCTATGGCAGACAAAACAGCAAAGGCAGTGGCTGGTGCAGTTCAAATACAAGCCCTAGCTCTAATCCCTTCTAGCATCCTTATGGGTGAGAAACCCCCACCATATGACACTGATGATTTGAATTGGATACAAAAAGAGAAAGGACAAATAGGAGCAGATGGGTGGGCTAAAATAAAGGATCTCCTGGTCATACCCAGAAAATTGTTAAAGTTATTTATCCAAAGTGAACATTCCAAAACACATTGGGGAGTTGATGCCTTACATAACCATTTAAAGAGCAAAGTGATAGCAACAAAATTAAAGGAGACAATCGAGGACATAACTTCCACTTGTGAAATCTGTCTTAGAAACAACCCTAATACCACTGTTAGGCAAAACACTGGAACAATCCTCAAAGGAGCCTTACCAGGGGACATATGGCAAATTGACTTTTCTGAATTACCTAGAAAAGGGGGATACAAGTACCTTTTAGTCCTCACAGACACTTTCTCAGGTTGGCCAGAAGCCTTCCCTTGTAGAACAGATAAAGCTAGAGAAGTTGTTAAAGCCTTAGTACAAGAAATAATTCTATGATTTGGGGTACCCAGGGAAATTAATTCTGATAGGGGATCACACTTTGTAGCTCAGGTGGTGCAGGGAGTAAGTAATCTACTAGGCATATGCTGGCAACTACATACACCATACAGGCCACAGGCAAATGGACAAGTAGAAAAGATGAATCACTTAATAAAACAACAATTAGCCAAAATTTGTCAAGAAACCACCTTATATTGGTATCAGGCTCTGCCCATGGCTTTGCTAAGAATAAGGGTAAAACCACGGCTCAAGGAAAAACTGAGTCCCTTTGAAATTTTGTATGGAAGGCCCTATGGAACAAATGTGATTCACAATGACAGTGTGGCTCTGGTAGGGCAAAGCTATTTAATAGATTATGTAAAGCATTTAGGTCAAAAATTACAAACAATACACACTACCGTTGTTAATTGTAAACCCCCACCACCTGATAAACCCTTTCATAATGTGAATCCCGGGATTGGGTTTATGTTAAGTCTCTTTCAGGAAATCCACTTCAGGAAAAGTGGGAAGGACCTTATCAAATGTTGCTGGTGACTCATACAGCAATTAAAGTACAGGGAAAATCGACTTGGATCCATTATACCAGGACCAAACTTGCACCAAGACCAGAGTGGGAGACAAGAAGAACAGGACCTCTGTACCTTCAAATACGAAAAATCAATACAATGTGATCTGGACCATGCTAGTGACACTGGTAATCAGGGCAGGTGCATGGGACCAAAATGCATACCTTCGATTAATAGACAGTTATAAATACAAGCTGCTGCAGTTACAAAATACAAACATTGCATCAGATCACATTAGATGACACTTCTTGAGGGTTTAAACAGGTATGGGACGAACTTATAGCATGGTTACCCAACTTAACCTGGCTTAAACAATTGTTTGTAAGAGTTATTTGTATTGTTGCATTGTTACTTACTGTTTGCATTAGTAGTTATTGTTGTATAATATTATGTACTTAGAATTGCGAAGCTTATGCTCAATGGCAAAAGTACAAACTTAGATATAAAATAGAGAAAGGTACTTACTTTCATGACATACAAGATTTGTAAAGAATTACAAATTACGAAAAGAAAAGGGGGGATTGAGAAAGATATGGTCAAATAGAAAACCCAAATCTATTTGCACTTCAATCATCCTTGTTTCTCTGAGCTTTTTCCCCCTTCCACGGCGCCTGTCCAAGCTGAGGGCTGAACTCTTGATTCAAATTCAAATTGTAGGTAACAGCTCTGGCCTGATGGCTTATCAGCTAAGCATGCATTTGAAACCAGCACAGAAACCTTCACCCTGGAGGGGTCTTTGGGGGTCTCCAAAGACCACCACGACATATTAATGACTTCCAAGAAATGATTTGTATAACCACTCCTATCCTGAAGAATGTAATGAATATTCATGAATTTTACCTATAACACTGTGTCTTTGGGGGTACTGAGGTGTGTGTGTTTGGTGGAAACAATTCCCCCACACCCGGTGCATCGAATAAAGCAAATACCCACTTCTCTGACTTGGTCTCTGAAGTGTCTCTGGGCTCGATTGGGGTGAATCACCGTGTTCCCAGGGTGAGATCATGTCCCTGTCCCCCGATGCAGGGTGTCCCCAGAGGAGTGCCCCCCATGTTCCCATGCCAGAGGGTGTTCACAAGATGTTCCCAGAGTGATACGTCCTCCCTGCCCCCGACCCGGGGTCTCCGTAGGGTGTCCCCATCATGGTGTTCCCACATCCCCGCTTCCCAGGGTATCCCCTGGTGTTCCTGTCCCCAGTGTTCCTGTCACTGGGGTGTCCCCAAAGTGTCTCCAGGGTGACAACCTGCGGTGTCCCCAGGGCAGTGTCCTGATGTTTCCAGGGTGTCGCCAGGGTGGTGGTCCCAGCCCGGGGTGTCCCCATGTTCCCCATATCCCCTCCATGTTGTCCGGATGTCCCCCCACTCCCTGTGACGCCCAAGCATCATGTGACCCCCTCCCCGTCCCCTCCCTGCCCCAGGTGCAGGAGCTCTGCCTGCTCTTCACCTGGGGGGGTCGATTACTGCTGGCAGCCCATGGCCCTGCTGGCGCTGCAGGAGGTGGGGGTTGGGAGGGGCCCAGGCGTGGTGGAGGGGGTTCCAGAGGGGCTGGAGGGGCCCAATGGGTGCTGTGGGGGTTTCCAGGGAGCTTAGTGGGGTGGGGAGGGGTCCCAGGTGGGCTGTGAGGGATCCCATGCGTGCTGGGAAGCTTTCCATGGGGGTTGGGGGGGTGTCCTGTGGGTGCTGGGGGAGGGGGTCTCGGAGTGTTGGGGGGTGTCTCTGGAGGGCTGGGGATGTCCAGGAAGGTCTCTATGGGTGCTTGGGTGGGGCTGAGAGGTTTGTTGGGGGTGTCTGATGGGGCCTGAGAGGGAGAGTCTAGGAGGGTCTCCATGGGCTTGGGGGTGGTCTATGGGTTCTGGGGCAGGGTTCCCTGGATGTTGAGAGGGTCTCTGCAGGACCTCTGGGTGCTGGGGGAGTCCCTTATCCCCGTGGTCTGTCGGGAAATGAAGGGGGGGGCGGCGGTCACTGGGTGTTGGTACCCCCTTGTGGGAATTGACGGCAGGTCTGTCTTGGCTCACAAACACCGACCGTGTTACAAACCTGTGTAATTACAGGTTTGGGAGCCAATGGCCATATGGCACAAATGTCAGGAAATAGTATAAAAAAGACTTTGTAGCAATAAAGCTCGCTTTATCTTTTACCTTCCTTCCTGGCTTGGAGCCGTGTTTTTTGGGTCGCGTGTCCGTCTCTACTGCGACACCCCCTCACACATTTTTAGAGGCACGAGGTGTTTTGGTCCCCCCAGTCCCCTGTGGGTGGGTTTGGAGGGTCCCTGCTCCCTGGGGGTGTGTTTTGAGGGGTCGCTGCCCCCGGGAGGCGCTGTGGGGGTTGGGGCATGCTGGGGAGTTTTGGGGACCCCCTCTTAGGTTTTGGGGCACAAGCAGCAGAGGCGTTCGCCGTGCGGCTGCTGGAGGACATGTACCTGTGCTTGCTGCATGCCCGCCGAGTCACCCTCTTCCCCAAGGACCTTCAGCTGGCCCGGTGCCTGAGGGGGGCTTGAGGGGGGTGGGGGGGGGTGCATCTGAAAGAAGACCCCCTGAGCCCCTGCACAGAGACCCACCCGCTGGGACCCCTGTACTAGGACCCCCACCCTCGGGCTCCCTCCTGGCAATCTCACATCCCTAATCTTACTGGGGGCTCCTATGGAACCATCATGGTGAGACCCCCCCCCCCCCCCATGGGATTCCCCCACGCCAGGACCACCGCAAGGATCCACCCCTGAGCCTCTCCCAGGGGACCCCCCCATGGGACCCTCACCCTGGGGCCCTGTCCTGACATGCGTAATCTGATTTAGGATCCCCCTCCCCAAGACCCCCCCATGGGGGCCCACCCCACAGACTCCCCCCTATTGGACCCCCACCTCAGGATTCCCAACAACCCCTCCAGGGACCCATCCCAGGATGGAGGTCCCCTTCCTTACTCCAGCACCCCTTAGATTATTGATGTCTGCTACCCATGATCCCCCTGCGACCCCCTCACCAGAATACCATCCCCAGGGGAACCTACCCATGACCTCAGCCCTATTGGGGACCCTCCGAGTTCCACTGCACACCAGCAAATGAATAAATGTTTGTGTCCCCTAAGTGCTGTTGCCTGGGGGGATGGAGGGGATTTGGGGGTGAGGCATTCCAGGGGAAACTCTGGAGGGGAGGAGAACCCACAGGGAGGGGGGGCTCTGGGTGTATTTTGGGTGAGGGCACCTGGGATGGGGGCCAGGGAGGTCTTGGGCCTTAAGGGCTCCCATTTCTAGTGTGGGGGGTCGCCTGGGGGGGCGCTTAGGGGGTTCAATTTATGAGCAGGGCAGGGCTATAGGGGGCAGGGCTTAGGGGTGGTTTGATAGTGGGTAGGGCTGCCTGTGTGGGGCGGGGCTTAGAAGCCCTCCATTAATAGTGGAGCAGCCCTTGAGGGCAAGGCTCTGGAGATGCCCCCACCATGGGTGGAGTTCTGGTTCTGGGGGCAGGGCTTCAACAGGGTCCCCTCCATGGGGTGGGGCTTAGGGGCCACCCTTAGAGGGGCGGGGCTTGCAGGGGGTTCTGGGTGCTCCCAGGCTGCTGTTCCCGCTGCTGCCACTCAGGGCGCTGCTGAGCAGGGGAGGGGCGGGGCCCGCTGCACCGGCAGGGGGCGTTGCAGCTTGGCCGGTGCTGCACCTGCGTCTGAGGGGAGCGGGAGGGACCCCAGAAGGGACCCTCCCCCACACCTGCCCTGGGACCCCGATTCCCCCCCTTCCCCATGCCTTGGGGACCTGTCCCAAACTTCAGAACCCTCCCCAAACCCTTCCCCAGGACCCCACATTCCCCCCAAACCTGCCTCTCCTCATGCCTTGGAGGCCCCTCCCAAACTTCAGAACCCTCCGCAAACACCCAAAACCTACCCTGGGACCCCAAATCCCCTCAAACCTGCACATCACTGACATCCTTGGGGTACCCTCTGAGCCCCCCAAACCTTCTTGGGGACCCCAAATATTCCCCCTAAAATCCCACCCCAGCCCCCCTGCCTGGTTTGGAATACCCCCAGTTTTGGGGTCCCCTCAGCCCTCGTTTTTCCCCAGATGTGCTGGTGCTGAGCTTGGTGGGGAATGATATTTTTATTACTGAACCTTCAAATAAAGTTAACAACTCAAATTGTGGACAGGATGGAAAACTGCTTTGACTAAAGCCCACTCTCTTAACAACCCTATAAGCAGCAGTATATCTGATGATGAGGAAGTCACATTACGACCCCTAATAAAAGATGAAACCTTTGATGATGGTGTCACGGTCCACTTATAAGCAGACACGTGATGGTTTGTACCAGCTATGATCTCAGAGTGCAAAAAGAAAAGAAAGCACAAAAATCCAACAAGTCAAGGGAGTTAAATTTCAATCCAAAGAGGAACTTTTAAATTTAGCCCGTAAAGCGGCCTGCGATAGAGAGAGAAAGAGAGAAAATTGGGAAAAGATGGGGAGAAAAGGGAAGGAAAGGGGACTATAGCTACCACCATGGGTCCACAGATGTCTGTCGTCTCTGGGGTCCTGGTCCAGTAGGCGTTCCTTTGCCTCTGCATCAATCGATGTGATCTTTCGATGGGGAAGATCTTTAGAGTTCAGTCACTCCAGAGCTGTCTTTTATGCTAGTCCATACACCTGGTCCCTCCTTGCGACCCGCCTTTGCTCCCCCTTAATTCTTGTGGAGATATGCCAAACTCCACTTGGCAGGGCCAAGGGAGGAGTGTCCGAGGCATGGTCGGCAGGTTTTTCGCAATGGGTGTCAGGGCAACGGGTGCAAAGCCTTCGTCACGTACCAGCTTTGGCAGGTACGAGGCCTTTGTTCTGTACCAACTCAGGCAGGTACAAAGCATTCGTTCCGTACCACCTTAGGCAGGTACAAAGCATTCGCTCCATACCAGCTTCAGGTAATTACAAAGCATTTACTGCGTAAGTCCTGCACCTGTAGTTTCTAAAGAGAAATGTTGAAACAGAACTTGATTCTTTGATCGACCCTTACACCACCCGGTGGCTCAACATTTATCTTCAGGACCAGTTGTCTTCTTCTGGATGAGTTGTCTTATGGAGGAGTTGTCTTCTGGCTTCATGATGAGTTGTCTTCAGGACCACATGGTTGTAACACTAAGAAACGGAGAAGGGGAGAGGACAGAAGGGAGGGAAAACAAGGGAGGAAGGAAGTTTTTACATAACTTTTTGCCATGCAGCTTGTTCAATATCAATAGATTTTGGTATGTCAGTACTGGATATGACACTCAAGGGCTTGCGTGTATTAAATGTGGATGGCAAAAGTTTCATTTGCTTTATCCTTCACCAATTAAGAATGTACAAAATTAAAGATAGGATGATACTGATTAGGGAAAGAATCCAGAGAACGATAATTGGGTGACACAGCTTGTTCAGGATGCCCGTAGCAGTAGGTGACTATCCGAAAAGTGTATCCCACCGATTATGTTCTCCATCCCTTTCCACTCTTTTCATGATTTTTTTGTAATTTGTCTACAGTATGGTGAACTGTTATCAGAATTTTTTGTCCATTTTTCTTGATCTCCTCTAATATTTGAATATAATCTTGATGCTGCAGCAATTCTTTTGTATGAGTTATGTTCATTCCAATAGATACAGGCATTAATTCATGAATCAATGTGAAGTTAGATTTCAGAATTTGGTGGGAAGTGACCGGAGAGAAGTGACACCCCATGATTTCAGTAAAATTGCAAACACAAACATTCGTATGATTATTAGTATAAGCTATTACATTTCCTACTGTGATATTACTACAAACAGTTCTTAAGCACACACAACCTTTGCCAATATAAATTATTACAGTTTTAGGGTTAATTTCAGGACAAACTTCAAAATGGCAAACCTTTTGGTCAGTGTCTAAACAAAAGTCTTGTGTTCTGATGGTGTTACTTTCACAGATAATTCCTAGTTGTTCCCACACAATGCAAGATTCCAGGTCAATTGTTTGCCATTTATCATTCACCTTTTGGGCCCACGCTCTATGCTCGAAAGGATAGAGTATTGTCCCATTGTGATTCAAGCCTAATGCGAAAACAGGATAAATCATAGATACTAAAGCATTGTGAATAGTTAATACATAAGCTGTGACAGTGTTATTAACAGGATCATAGGTAAAATTTACTAACTTCCACCAAGATTGGAGGTTCTTTTCAAAATTTTTAGCACTATCCCAAATTATTTTTCGAATTTCTGCAGGAAAAATGCCGCCTTCTCCTTCTCTTATGATAGACACGGCCACTGATTGCATCCACAATTGAGCTTGGATGCAACTGAGAGCCAAAGAAATATTACTTTGGGCCACATTGAGTGTGTCTAGAATTAGTTCATGATCTTTTATGTTTATTTTTTCCCATTTTGGTAATACATTGGACAGCAGCCACTGATGCGTTCCCAAAGCCAAAAGGGAAGATTTTAAAGGCTGTTGCATTTTTGTCAGATCAAAAGTTGTAGTAGCCAATTTGTTCAATAACACCTCTGAATCAATGCTATTTAGAACCCCCAATCCAGTTCCCAAAACACCAGTCAGGTCTCTCGATGCTCGTCTCTGGGAAGATCTATGTAGACAGGTGGTCCATCCCTCATAAGAGGTGTGTAAAAAGGGAGAGCAGGCAGGTTGAATTTTTGAGATATTGTTTTGCATTAGCAATTCAACCTTTTTGAGAGACCATTCTGGTTTAAGTAACATTTGTTGTTGGCCAGCGTTTCCAATCACAAAGGGTCCAATTTCATAAATTTTTGGTTGAAGTGTTAATTTGGGAGGAATTGTAGGCTTTAAAATCTCTATTCTTAATTCCCCCAATATTTGGTGTCATTTTTTCCACACATAACCTTATGGGAAAATTTTACTGCAGTGAAATTTAATCAACAGTCCAAATTTTGAGTTCTGCATGATAGGATAGAGCCATGTGGTCCAATACCATAGCTGCTTACTGGTTCGGTGAGGGATTCAGTCATTAATCGGCATCTTATATAGATGTCATCACCCTGAGTAATGACAAAAAGGGTGTTTCCTTATTGTTTCAATCAAGGGAAATATCTTTATTTTGGTGTGTGAGTGTTGCCACTAGTTTTGGTTTAGTCACAGCATTCATTTTGAACTTCTGGTTTAAACCTGATAATGGTGGTTGAGTTTTTGGGTCAAATATCCACTTGCACACCACATAGAAAGAATTAACCATAGTAAAATTGAACCAGCAATCACCTTGCTCTTCCTGACAAGATTTGATAATTTCTACATTAATATTACTCGGGTCTCCAGGAGTATAGTTGTCTGTAAATTTCTGGCGGCAACACAAGAAAAAATTGTCTTGTTTAGTACATTTCCAATCTTTAGTAGGGCATATTTCTTTTGAAATGCCGGGGCGAATTTTGGATGTCATATTGAAGTCTATAAAATTACCGCGAACTGAAATAGAAGAGGCCTTTTCATTTTGAAAACCAGGTTCTACTTTTCTGCATCCCACTTGAATTTTTTCATCAATAAAACCGGGTAAGGTTCTAATCCACTCATTCTTATCCCAGCCCCACTTAGACGAATGGTAAACTTCGTCATCATGCATTATGACTACATCCAAATTTGGACGTCTATTTTTGGGATAGTTCCCGAAAGAGCTAGAATATCCTACAAGAGCTTGAGACCAAGGCCGTTCATTATTATTTTGGTTATAGGTAGGAGGTGTAATGCAGAAAAGTAGAAGCAACCTAATCAAAATTTTGTAGGTCATTTTCAGATTTGAGTCTTCAATTTTTATTCATATTTCTTCTATAGAAATTCTTGAAGTCCCACGGGGTTCTCCTGCAAAAACAAAAAATAGAAAACTTGCCTTTTTCAGGCAAAAAAAGAACTAAAATGATGGAACAATCCAGCGGGTATTAATCTTAAGTTCCTTTCCCAGGGCATTGGTGGCTATCCATGCATATTTATTTAAAGGGGTCTGTAGTACCAATTGTACACTTCCCATTGTAGGGAGTTCCACCAGAACTGGCTGACCTGAGAAATAGGATGATTCTTTAGAATCATCAAGTTCTTTCACAGATGGTGTTAGAGTAGGAGCTTTTGGGCAAAAAGCGGTGATCTTTGGACATCCATTTACCCCCCAACGATCATTTACACCTTTGACAGCTTCCCACAATCGGACATCCCAACTTCCCTCATGGGGTTTCAGGAGTTGTTTTAGAAGACCATTGGTCCTTTCTACTATTCCATTAGCTTGAGGGTAGTAGGGGGTATGGAAAACCCACTTAATCCCTTCAGTCTTTGCCCATTCTTGCACCACCTTGGCAGAGAAGTGAGAGCCATTATCAGACTGTATTTCCTGAGGTTTAAGAAAAGTTCCAAACCACTCTTTCAGCGCTTTCACAGTGTTGTCTCCTGTAGCCCTCTTAAAAGCTTAAGCATGGACTAAACTTGATGTAATTTCAACACCAACCAGCACAAAATGTTTCCCTCCTGATCTTTTTAAGGGACCTATATAATCCACCTGCCAGGCATCCCATAAGCTTTTACCCTCTCTCAAATGCAAAGGATCATCCTCTAGAGGATGCCTTTTGAGTCGTGATCGACATTGCTCGCAGACTGATATACAGGTTTTGCACATCTCTCTGGTAATTGGCCAGCCATGAGCAAGGGCTTCTCGATACAGGTCTTTAGCACCGGTGTGCTTACGCTTAACATGCAGCCACTCAAGCAAGCGCTCCCAATTCTCAGAGGTTTGGTCTTCTTTCATAGGAACCAGTCTAGCCAGTTCATCAGCTTTGTTATTCCACTCTCCTGCAGTACTCCCATCTATCTGATGTAAAGCAACCCAGCCTACAGCAAAGTTGCCTTGGCTAGCAATTCTCAGAATCTCATGCCGCTTTTTCTTTTGCCACACTGGTTCTCTGTTTACCTCCCCTTCATTTTGTTCCCAAAAAGGGAGCCATTCAGTACATCCTTTAAACAGGGCATGTGAATCTGTATAGATATGAATGGGAGAAGGGGTTTGGGCTTCTCGTTGGAAAACACTCCATACTGCAATTAGTTCACCTACTTGAGCACTACCCAGTCCTTTGGTTCATCAGAAGAAGTGTGAAAGGCAACTGCTCTATATTTCCACATTTTCCCCTCTCTTTTGGCAGAAGCATCAGTAAACCAAGCATTTACTGTTTGGTCTTGGGAAAAAGGAGGGGCCACCCAGATGACTGAGGCAGGTTTACCTTGGCTGATATCTAGATTCTCTGTTTCTTGGATAGAAAGGTTCTTGGAGGCTCCTTCTGTCACAGAAAACACATTGCAATAATGCTCAATCTGTGCATACCATTTTCGTATGGAGGCTTTCTGTGCAACTCCTTCAGGGGGAGGAGTTCCAGCAGTGATTGGTTTTATTACTTTGAATGGGCCTCTTAACACAATTGGTTGATTACATGCTATTTTCTCTACTTCAATGAAAGACAGGCTTACCACAAACAAACCTTTCTCCCAAGCAGTATACCTTTTCTCAGCATCCTTAAAACTGCAAGAATAAAATCCCCCAGGTTGGGTTGGACCCTCAGGACCCCATTGCCATAAGTGTACTGACAACCCCAATAAGGAAAAGCCCCATTCCACCTGAAAAGGGTCTGTAGGATGGATAGGTCCTAAGGCTTGGTGTGCAATAGCTTCAAAAATCAGCAGTTGTAGTGGTTCATCTTGGACAGAAGTCCATTCCCACTTGGCACCTTTCCTGAGCAAATCATAAAGGGGTCTAGCAACAATGGAGAAGTCTGGGATATGTTTTCTCCAAAACACTAAGAGACCTAAAGCATGTTGTCACTCTTTTTTAGACTGAGGCATTTTAATTTGATCCAAGGAGGTGAGAGTGTCAGGTGGGATACAGGTCATTCCTCCTTTCCACCATGTACCTAGAAATTTTACTTCTTGGGAGGGTTTTTGGATTTTCTCTGGGGGAATTTGCAATCCCAGATTTTATAGATGGGAAATTATATTCTGTTGAGTTTCCTCCACCCCCTCTATTTGATCTCCCCCTACTAATACATTGTCGATGTATTGATAGACAGTGATGTCTTCGGGTTTTGGTATTTGCTCCAGCTCCAAGGCTAAAGCATGATGTGCCAATGTAGGGGAATGTTTATACCCCTGGGGGAGTCGGGTGAAAGTATATTGCTGCCTTTCCCAAGTGAAAGCAAAACAATCCCTGTCTTCTAGTTGCAATGGTACCATAAAAAACATGTCTTTGACATCTATGTTTGCCATGATTGGATGAGCCTGTCTTGAATAGATGTTATCAGTTCTGCTAAATTCGGGACTGCAGCAGTCAGAGGGTCAGTGTTGGCATTTAGCCTTCGGAAATCAACTGTAAGTCGCCATTTCCCGTTAGGCTTTTTTACTGGCCACACTGGGGAGTTGTAAGGAGAATGAGTATTTATCACAACTCCCTGTTCTTTCATTTCTTGTATTACTGGATTTACACCTTCCTTAGCTCCCAAAGGAAGGGGATACTGCTTGACATTAGTGATCTTGCTAAACGGTAGTGGTGGAGCTTCTTGCAACAATCTGATGTGAAGTTGAGGTATTCCAAAAGACCAGAGTAGTCCTTCTGTATCTTCCCACTGTCTTCCCTTAAGGACATCTATCCCTAACAAGTTGAAAGGAATGTTACCAATCACCATTACAACAGTAATTGAGCTCTCCTCCCCTGGTAGGGTTAATTTTACCGGAGCGATATTCATGATCTCTGTTGATACTAAAGCATTTAGCATGGATAGATTCTGCCTTAAGGGAGAAACTCCACACCTCTTGGCATCTTCCTCAGTCAGGGCAGAAATTTGTGCACCTGTATCAATTAAAAAGGTCACTGGTGCACGTTTGGGTCCCACAATAGCTGTGATTAACACATCTCCCTTTTCTGTTTTAGTGAGCTGTCTAATATAAATCCATTCTCCATTTCCCCACCCACCACTAGAAAATGGAGATTCTAGTTTCCCTGTTCTGGGGAGAAAGTTTGCTTTAATGTCTTGTCTACAATCTCAGCGAAAGGGGGGGCAGAAGCCGTGACGGCAGCACTTTCTTTCCCAGAGGAAGGTGGTTTTGGCACACGCCACTGAGTTACCAGTTTGCTCAATTTTTCTAAAGGTAAGCCATCCATCAAATCTCTAGAAATTCCTTTTTAAGCCCTAAACGCCACCAATCAAGTCTGGCTGAAACAGGTTTAGGTTGTGACAGTTCCTTGGCAACATCTGCAGTTTTGCTGGGGCAGGGCAGTGCATTTTTAACTCCTACTTGCCAGATACCTCTTGATCTCTCTTCTAAAGGCTTTATAAGACAGTATTTTCAACTGTAACCAATTAATTCTTGTGCTACCTCCCCCCATGTCCAGACTTTAGGTCTAGGGTGAGGTCTGTTACCTGGCGGGGCTGGTGTTGAAAAGTCGGAGGAATTAGCGTAAGAGTCTGTGTCGGTACTGCCTGTATTTCTGCTATTATCACCTCTGCACATAAAACTTTCCAATCTTTCCACTGGACCCATTGATGCTATGGTTCTCTGAAGACTTATCCCCGTGGCTTTGAGTGACTCGGGGACTCCCCTTATTAAAGGAGTCATAATTTCAGGGTTAACAGGCAACATCACTGGTGATTCACATCCAGGAATTAATTTTGTCTCATGTATCATTTGTAGGCAAGCAGCTTTGTGTATGCTTTCTAGTAATTGGTCAGCTGTGCCTGTTATTGCTAAGGGGTCTCCCCTGTCCAGAGGGTTTAACCCTACAGCCCAGTAAGCAGCACGCTGAGTTAGAGACCATGGAGCACGGCAATCGCCTGTTGTTAAGAAAACTCCGTGGCCCCAATAACCCTTGTGTCTTGCATGGGAGACAGGAGCTTTATGAGTTTTTGCAGTTTGCCAGGCTTTAAGATAGCTAGTTTCCCAAGACTTAGTCCCGTTCGCAAGATTCTTTGCTATTTGGCCGATTTGTCTAAAAATACCATTTATTAGACACAGAAAATAACAAACATACAAACATAGAACAGATTGACACACATAGACACACAATGAATGCATAATTGCAACACTATAATAGCTAAAATGCAATTATGGGGTAAAAGCTTGCTTGAACTATAAAAATAGTTAAAAATGCAAGAAATGCTTGCTTGAACTATAATGCAAGTTAAGAAATGCTTGCTTGAGCTAGCTGAAATGCAAGTTAAGAAAGGTACCTATAAGTTAGCCGGAATAATACAACTTAGGAAACCAATGATCTTACCAAATCCAATTTTGGAGCTGGAATACATTAGAATTCCTCACCCAATCCCAGGGAAGTAACCACAGGGCCTGCGTCCAAGCCCAGGGGAGAAGACTTTAATTCATGCTCCAATGTCCATGTAGAAAGCTTCTACCTTTCCAAGGTTTCGTGGTGTTTTTTATAGGAAAAGAGTGTGTGTATTTGTGGTCACTCAAAAATTCTTCACATTCTCTCAGTGTCTCACCTTGGCTTCCAGGCGCCAGTACTCGATAGTCCGGATTAAGCCATCAACTTAATCTAAATCATCGATCTCCAGCCAGCAATCAGAGAGAGAGAAGGGGGAGGGGGGTTGTCCTGCCACACCTTGGCCTCCTTTTCACTCAATTGAATTTGGTCCCCCCAGTTAAAGACACACGCCACACATATTCTGTTTCAGATTCTTTGATAAGATGCCCATATTCCCTTTTTAACTTTGCTAGTTCAGTGGCAGAATAGGGTGTTTCCTTGGTGGTTATGTGGGGGTCTGTATCTTCATCATTAAGGTAAGAAAATTCAGTTTTGATTAAGGGTCTTAAATTAGGGGGATTTTCATCAAGTTTTCTCATTTGTTCCAATTCTTTTTGTGGATATATCGGGTTAATTGATCCCGATGATACTGTATCTTGTGAACCAGTGTTCTGTGAATTAGTGGTACTCATAATACGATTAACTTCAAGAGCAACCCTTAATAAATGGTTCTCTTCCTTTTGGCGCTCTAATTCCTTTTCTAGATTGGAGATAATTGCTTGGTGACAATGCATCATGTTTACTAAGGATTCTATGATTTTTTTCTTCATTACTACACTGCCTATGACGGTCTTCAATGGCTGCGACCAAGCTAGCACCCAAAACAGAGCAGACTATTGCCCTGCTTTTTCCTGGTAGTAAAAACTAAACCTTAGCCTCATTCTGTAGCAGAGAAATCTGATCTACTACACTCTGCATATTTTTCCAATTCTCTCGAGCCCAATCTTCCCCAATAGGAGAGGGTCGAGTACCATATTTAGACAAAAATGTAAATAATAAATCTCTCTCATTAACCAACTGAGAATCTCTATTCTCCTGTTTGTTAGGCATAATTTTCCTTATCCTGACTCAGAAAAAAAACAACAACAAAAACAACTCAAATTCACTTGAGAAACATTTTCACTATCCTGATTCAGAAACCAAAAAACATCAAAACAATACAACAACAACAAACAGCTCAAAATTCACTTGAGAAAAAAAATTCTCTATCCTGAAACAAAACAACTTCAAAAACAATACAACAACAAAAACAGCTCAAATCCACTTGAGAAAGTTAGATACTTGCCAATGGCCACTCTTACCCTTTCTCAGGTGTCACTAAAATAAAAATTTAACTCCCCTTTTTCCACTCTAAGTTCTGATAGCTGGAATCCCAATAGAGTCCTCAAAATGAGTTTCGAGGGCTTTTGCCCCTCGGCCTCTATCAGAATCCTGTCTCCGTGATGCCAATTTATCTCGCGGACCACTTATAAGCAGACGCGTGATGGTTTGTACCAGCTATGATCTCAGAGTGCAAAAAGAAAAGAAAGCACAAAAATCCAACAAGTCAAGGGAGTTAAATTTCAATCCAAAGAGGAACTTTATCAATTTAGCCCGTAAAGTGGCCTGCGATAGAGAGAGAAAGAGAGAAAATTGGGAAAAGATGGGGAGAAAAGGGAAGGAAAGGGGACTATAGCTACCACCATGGGTCCACAGACGTCTGTCGTCTCTGGGGTCCTGGTCCAGTAGGCGTTCCTTTGCCTCTGCATCAATCGATGTGATCTTTCGGTGGGGAAGATCTTTAGAGTTCAGTCACTCCAGAGCTGTCTTTTATGCTAGTCCATACACCTGGTCCCTCCTTGCGACCCGCCTTTGCTCCCCCTTAATTCTTGTGGAGATATGCCAAACTCCACTTGGCAGGGCCAAGGGAGGAGTGTCCGAGGCATGGTCGGCAGGTTTTTCACAATGGGTGTCGGGGTGATGCCTGATGGGTTTTTTGTCCTTTTCCATTATATTTTTATACTCTTTTTATATATCCTTTTACCCTTCCCCATTCCTGTACTTTTTACTCCCTGTATCTTAACCCTGCATGTTTATAACCCTTGTACCCTTGCCCTGCTCAGAATTCTTTGGAGAAGACGAAACAATCCCCACAATCTCAAGAGCATGAGGCACCAACCTTGAACAGAGCCCCATCACTGAGACATGTTTTTGTAAACTAAGTTGTAACCTTTTTGGGGGGAGGTAATTTTAATAAGGGGGCAATTGCTTCATTTGTTAGACTTCTTATTAGAGACTTTTAGATAGGTATGCTAATTTATGAGGTCCATAAATTGTATACGGGGATATCGTCACGCTCTGGGTCGTCAGTGTGCATCTAGGATCCTATTAAACCAAGGTAATACCCTTTTCCTATACTGTGTGTCTGCGTCTCAAATTTTTTACCAGTGATAAGGCATCAGTTCTGGCGAGCCAGGCAGGAGAAGGAACCCCCAGTTCTGATTTTGGACCGAGAAACACCCTGCTGTACCCCCCCACTTGCCGGCACTACGGGAGGGAAGCAGCGGTCCAGGATTGAAAACTGGGAGTTTTCCGAAGAACCTACCACAGAAACACAGCAGGAGAGGTAAGATCAAAAGAGTTTTTTTTATGGTTTTATTGCTAGCTAGCATCTAGGGAGATCTCCAAGGGTAGGAGCGTGGCCAGGGGGCCATAAAAGGGGGTTTTTTAATTACTCTGCTCCCACAGGGTGGGGGACTGTGAGGAGAAGGGGATGCCCTTCGCGATTACTCACAGAGGGCCATATAGGGCTCACGGGGGGGCTGTGGCTCAGAGGGGGCTGTGGCCCACGGGTTGGGGTGTGGGTTGAACTACCGAAGTTCGAATCCCGCCAGGGTTTCTAAGCTGAACACGCATGGTTTTCAGGCTTGCTTTCTTTGCTCTGCTGGTTCGTTTCTGTGCTGATCTATAGGTTAGGAACCTTTTCCTACTGTTTCTTTCTGTTTATAAGTAAAATATGGGTGGTCTATTATCTACCAACCCAAAAATTCCCCAGGATTCCCCGCTGGGTTTGATTTTGAAAAACTAGCATCTGCTGACAGTAAAAGCGCTGCTTTACATTCCGGGGAATTAACCAGACTCTCGCTGTGGGTGTGGCCTGTGTTGAAACTGGAAGGGGGGAGTAAATGGCCTCGGTTGAGCAGTTTGGATAATGAACTTATTACAAAGTTACTCGTAGAACTCCGAGTTCAGGGCAGGTTTAAGAAGTTAAGATATGCAGAATTGTTTTCTATATTTCTAAATCGAGAAGAGGCGTACAAGCAAATGAAAGAGAACCGCTTTGAGATGGCTTTACAAAAATTGAAAAAGAAAAAAGATAGACAAAAACAGCCTCCAACGAAAGATGAGGATATAGACATGACAGACATTGATTTGGTAGCACCAGCTTTATGCAGGGAGGCATCACATCATCCGCAACAGGGGCCGGCCCCCCTCCCCTCCCCCTCTTCCTCCTCCTCCTCCTCCTCCTCCCCCACCACCATTCTGGCCGTCTGCCCCCCCCCCTTCACCTACTTGATACAGCACGGGGAACAGAGGAGGTGTGGCCTCCTCCTCCTCCACTGCCGCCCTCCCCTGATCGTTCTGACGACGAGGATGAGGGCAGAGCGGGAGCGGAGTGATCCCCGCCCACCCGCCGCCCTGAGGGCGGGAGCAGGGGCGGAGGCAAGGGAGGGAGCAGGGGTGGAGACGAGGGTGGAGAGAGGGGTGGAGGCAAGGGTGGAGACAGGGGTGGAGGCAAGGGCGGGGACAGGGGTGGAGGCAAGAGTGGAACCGGGGCGGATTGGGACGGAGAGGGAAGCACGTCTGCCGCTGGCCCCTCCCAGACCAGGGAAGGGGGAGCGGCCGGCGGCACCCTCTCTGCCGCTCAACTAGGTCTGAGAGGGAAAAAACCCAGATCAAGCGTGAGTCAGACGAATCCAGTGTAGATGTAAATAGTTCGGAAGAAGAAGAGGAAACTGAGGCTGAAGCTGCAGCCTTAGCAGGCCGTGAACCTGCTGGGAAGAGGGAGAAAATAGCCCGGGAAGCTATCGGAGCTGCCAGTCCAGTAGCAAAACGTACTAAATCTAAGAGAGATGAATCAAAGAAGAAAGAACCTGCCCTGGAAGTACCTCTAAGGCAGGCGGTTGGGAATCAAAGGATGGTTTATATCAAAACTCCTTTCTCCCTCGGAGAACTCCGACAATTAAAAGAGTCAATCGGAACATACAGAGACAACCCAGAAAAAGTAGCCATGCGGTTTGAATTAGCTATCAAGGCACAAAACCCAAATTAGAGTGACCTAAATGTAATGTTAGATGAAGTACTGGATAGTACAAAAAAGGGGATAGTTATCAAAGCTGCTGTAAATGCTGTGGAAACTCAAATTGCAGCTGGAACCATTCAAGGACCTGTTGGTAATATTTTTCCTTTGATAGATCCAGGGTGAGATCCCAATGTGCCAGAAGAAATAGCAAGATTAAAACAGTATCAAAAGTGGATAGTTATTAGACTAAAATGTGCTATTCCTAAAGCAATTAATTGAGCCAAAATATACGAAATTAGGCAAGGTCTAAATGAGACCCCCACAGATTTCCTGAACAGGCTCAAAGAGGCTGCACGGAAGTACACAAATTTGGACTTGGATTCCCCATTGCAGCAATCTCATTTAGCCTACTGTCGGGGGTTGAGAATTTCTTCCCATTCCTGTTACTAAGCAACAAATAGTTAGATGTTTAGAGCAATCAAGCCTTTTGTAAAAGACAAAAGCTGGGCTTGGGCGAGGCAGGTGAAGGGAGGAGGGAGGCTTTGGAACCGCTCTCTCGTGGTTCGGACGCTGAGAGGAGAGGCTGCTCTTTGCTTTTCGGCTGGGACCAGAGGGAATCCAACTGTGCCCTGTTTTCTCTTCTCCTGACAGGGTGAGCTTGGATTCAACCTTTTCTCCCCACGGGGAAGGGCACGTTTTCCCCCCCTGGGCTGCGTTTCCTCGCGGCTGCTGCCGGGAGAGTCCCGCGGCCTCTGCTGCCTGCTCCCCGCCCTCTGCCGCACGAGACCGCGGCGTCTGCTGTGACTGCAGAAATCCTTGCTGCCTCGCTGGCTGGCCGGGGAGAGAGAGCCGGCGCCCGCCCCTGCTGCCCTGCTTTCTCGCTGCTCCGAGCCGTTTTGCTGCCCTCCGCGCTTTCTCAGCCTGCCCGCCATTACCAGCTGCCTGAGGCTGACCTGGCCCTGCGCCACAGCGCCACCTGCAGCCACTCGGGAGTCATCGCACCTGCCCTGCCTGGCCGGGAGCTCAACAGCACCCCTGCTGCTTGCAACTGTGATTACACCACACGGGCAAAGGCTCAGCAGCTCACAAGCCATCTGCTATTGGTTTTCTGGTTCTAGTTGTGGTTGCTATTATTGTTATTGCTTGTTTATAGATACTAGTAAAGAACTGATATTCCTTTTTTCCCATACCTTTGCCTGAAAGCCCTTGATTTACAAAATTGAATAATTCGGAGGGAGGGAGGAAAGGAAATCACATTCTCTGTCCTGGGGGAGGGTTCAACCTCTCTTGGCAGACACCTGTCTTTCAAACCAAGACACCTACATATTTGTAGGCCAATCTACACTTGATATAAGGAAAAAGCTGCAAAAATTAGATGAGTATGATATAAATAAGTTGTTGAATGCGGCGTACAAAGTATATCAAAATAGAGATTCAACAGATAAAGATACTGGTAAACCCCACTACAAGAAGAAACAGGGTCAGGGGAAAAGAAAGGGTCCGCCTCACCCTCCTCTAGCCGAGGACCAGTGTGCCATCTGCAAGAAAAAGGGACACTGGAAGAACAAGTGTCCAATGCAGGCGAAAGAGATGCCCTCATCTTCTCAGTTAACTGTAGATGGGAATTGACGGGGACCAAAGGCATTATCCACCCCAGCAGAGCCTTCGGTTATAATTAAGCTGGGGAAAGATGATGTTGAATTTTTGGTTGATACAAAGGCAACATATTCTGTGTTAAATACTTTAAAGGAGAAACTGAGTCAAGATACTGTAGATGTAATTGGTGCCACAAGGGTAAGTGAAACAAGGCCTTTCTTTCAACCTTTATAATTTAAACTGGAGAAACATTGAGTGAGTCATCAATTTTTATATATGCCAAATTCTCCAAAACCATTGTTGGGCAGAGAATTATTGGAAAAATTAGAAGCAAAAATTAAATTTTCCAAGGAAGAGAGAGTGAAAGTTATAATTCCTGAATCTAAATTTGTCAAAGCAGCTACTATTCTTATCCAGGAATGTTGTGGAGAAATTCCTAAAGAAGTTGAGGATGCAGTTATTCCAATAGTATAGGCCAGTGATTTTCCCGGGAGATCCAAAAGAGCTGAACCTGTGAGTATTGCACTCAAACCGGAAGCAACACCAGTAAGGCAGAAACAATACCAGCTGAAATTAAAAAGTCGTAGGGGACTAGCACCTGTAATTGAGAAATTTCTCAAATTCGGGTTGCTAGTGGAATGTGAGTCCAAATACAACACACCCATCCTGCCAGTAAAGAAGGCTGATGGTAAGAGTTACAAGCTAGTGCAGGATTTGAGGGCAATCAACAAAATTACAGAGGACATACATTCAGTTGTACCAAATCCCTACACCTTTCTGACCACCCTAACAAATGAATTAGGGTGGTTCTCAGTCTTAGATCTCAAAGATGCCTTCTTCTCTATTCCAATCCACAAAGATAGCCAGGAGCTTTTTGCTTTTGAGTGGGAAAATCCTGAGACAAGAAAAAAGACTCAACTCACCTGGACAGTGCTACCCCAAAGGTTCAAGAACAGCCCAACAATATTTGGACACCAGCTATCAAAGGAACTAGAGGACTAGAAAAAACAAGAATCAAAAGGAGAAATCCTTCAATATGTTGATGACATCCTGATCACAGCAAAACCACGAGATGACTGCATCCAACTCACTGTAAGTCTTTTGAATTTTTTGGGCATGGGCGGATACCAAGTCTCAAAGGAAAAGGCACAAGTTGCCAAAGAAACTGTAGTATACCTAGAGCTGGAAATTTTCCGTAGTCATCGACAACTTAGCAGAAAACAGAAAAAAACTATCTGTCGGCTTCCAGAGCCCCACACGGTGAGAGAGATGCAAGCTTTCCTCGGCATGGTAGGTTGGTGTCGACTTTGGGTGGCAAGGTATGGAATACTAGTAAAGCCTCTGTATAAAACCCTTAAGACAGCTGAAAAGGAAACCATTAACTAGACAGAGAAAGCGAAAGCTGCCTTGAAACAATTAAAACATTCCTTGATGTCTGCTCCAGCTCTAGGGCTGCCAGATTTAACAAAGCCCTTCGAACTATTTACATACGAGCGGCAAAATGTAGCTGTCGGGGTGCTAGCACAATATCTTGGGGATCAGTGAAGAGCTGTGGCCTATTTTTCAAAACAAGTAGACAATGTTAGCCAAGGGTAGCCAGGGTGTCTGAAAGCCTTGGCAGCAACTGTCATCCTAATCCAGGAAGCTCAGAAATTCACCCTTGGGCAGCACATTGTCGTGTATGTACCCCACGCCGTGATTTCTGTGCGGGAGCAAAAGGGGGGGCACTGGTTATCCCCTAGCAAAATGCTTAAATATCAGGCTGTATTGTTAGAACAAGACGATGTCACTCTAAAAGCAACATCTGTTGTAAACCCCGCAATGTTTTTGTCATCCACACTGCTCGATAACGTGCCTAAGCATGACTGTTTGCAGACAATAGAAGAAACCTACTCCAGTAGACCAGACCTGAAAGATGTACCTCTAGAGAATCCAGATTGGAAACTTTCTACTGATGGAAGCAGTTTCATACGGAACGGTAAGCGTATGACAGGCTACTCAGTGACCACCACAGATGAAGTAATTGAGGCAAAGGCCTTGCCTTCACATGTATCATCACAGAAAGCTTAACTAATTGCACTGACCAGAGCTCTAAAACTGAGCGAGAAAAGAAAGTAAACATATGGACTGATTCCAAATATGCATTCAGTGTTGTTCATGCCCATGGAGCTATTTGGAAGGAACGTAGCCTGCTGACTGCTCAAGATAATGGCATTAAACATGCCAAACAAATCCTAGCACTCCTGCAGAGCATCTGGAAACCTACGGAAGTAGCTGCCATGCACTGCAAAGGTCATCAAAAAGAGAAGACAACTCCTGAAGTGAGAAATCACTTTGCTGATGAAAAATGGCGAGAGAGATAGCAGAAAAAGGCATTTTTGCAATAGTGACACAGAAGGAAGTAGATCTGACAGGGTTTGCTCCAAAATATGATCAGAGTGACCAAAAGTTAATTAAATCTCTTAAGGCTGAAATTAAGGAGGGTGGGTGGGCTGTTACACCCATAGGCCAGGTTGTAGTCCCACCCCCGATCCATCGAGAAATAGCACAAAGAGAACATGAGGGTACACACTGGAGAACAAAAACCCTTTTAAAACATCTAAAGAAAGTAGTGATAGAGAGAAGAATGACTGATATCGTGCAGTCTGTAACAAGCAAGTGTGAAACCTGTTGCAAAAACAACCCTGACACAACTAAAAGAGTAGTGTTAAGAGTGACCAAGACAAGGCATCTCCAGAGAGATTACTAGCAAATAGATTTTGCTGAAATGCCACGAAAAGAAAGATACAAATATGTATTGGTATTGGTTGATACATTCAGTAGATGGCCTGAAGCTTATCCCTGTCGCACCAATGCAGCAAAAGAGGTAGTAAAAACCTTACTCAATCATATAATTCCAAGGTTTGGGGTTCCCTTGGGAATGTCATCAGATAAGAGACCACATTTTATTGCAACAGTAGTCGAAGAAGTTAGCAAGATCCTGGGACTTACTTGGGACCTGCATACACCATACAAGCCCCAAGCAAGTGGCAAGGTTGAACGTATGAATGGAACCCTCAAAACCCAGATAAGTAAGATTTGTCAAAAAACATCTATGACATGGGTTCAGGCTTTGCCTATAGCCTTACTGAGGGTCCGCATACAACCAAGGCAGAGAGACAACATAAGTCCCTATAAAATTCTATATAGCAGACCATATCAAGTTCCACACATTCCAGGTGAAATTCACATGAAAAGAAAAATTTATTTACAGAAATACTTAATGGCTTTGAGTTCCACTTTGCAGAAGCTCCAGAGATTCGTTGTCCTGTCCAACCCTATAGGATTGGACATCCCTGCCCACCCGTTTCAGCCTGGAAACTGGATCTACATCAAGTAGTGGGACAGTGACCCCTTGCAACCCAAGTGGAAGGGACCATTCCAAGTCTTGCTGACCACCCTCACTGCTGTCAAGGTTGCTGGGAAAGGACCGTAGATCCACTATTCCAGAGTGAAGAAAGCTTCTGCTCCTGAGACCACCAAGAAGACAAAGACTAATGCAAACCAAGATAATAGTTAAATTGTTCTTTACATGTATGCTGTTTTTCCAACTAGTAACCATGACTCAGGGCTCAGCCCAGGAGTTGCACAATACTGTGATGCAAAATGTATCCAAAGCTCTTAATATGAGCAATTGCTAGATCTGTACTCAGTTGCCACCTCTAAATGGGAAGAGAAAATAGTCATTGATTGATATTGCAATAGAAGAACATACAAAAAAGGTAGCAACGGATCGGGCCCAACACCACCTTGCTGCCTCCTATACCCCTGAGCGGCCTGATAGAACGTGGGAACTATACAGTTCGCTGCGTGCTCATGAATGCTACAGGAAAGGCCGTTCTTCCACCATATTGTCATAAGACCAACTTCAGAGAAATATTTAACCCAAGATCTGTAACAAAAATGAAGTTGCTGAGATGAAAATTGGCTCTGCCTTTTGAGACGAGAGTGTATTAGATATGTGATGATAAGGCCTGGAAAATTCTACCTATAGATAAAGATCAGGCCTGTGCCCTCGGGGCTGTAATCCCAAATATAACAATATTTGACCAAATTGAAAAACCACATAAGAGAGAAAAAATAACTCTTAATCCCCTCATTAAACGTCCCACAGTTTTCCATAGTATAGTAAAAGCCCTCCTTCCCTCTTATAGAAAAATTGAATTAAAAAAAGCAGTCGTGAATATATCGAGTGTTATTGAAAATATTAAAAAACATACTGCTGATGCAATTATAACTTTGCAAGAAAAAGTCCATAGCCTGTCAAAGGCAGTGACGCAGTACAAAATAGCTCTCAAATTCTTGCTCGGCACTCATGAAGCGGTATGCAATATTATTAATGGCAACTATTGTTCCTTTGTAGACCAAGATGAGAGAATCAAAGAGAATTTAGAAGAAATTTAGAAAAGAACTCAAATTCTACATGAAGTGGGTTCAAAAAATTACACCTTGAAATTTGACCAAATCTTCCATGCCCTCACTTCATGGTTGCCAGACTGGGCCTGGGTGAAAGAAACATTTATAATGATTGTAATTGCAGTTATTATTTTTGCCATAGCTAGTTGTGTAAACCGATGTTGTAAATAGTGTAGTTTAGAGACTAGGCAAGGTAAAAGCTTGTTAGTCTCCAAAAAGGGGGGAAATGATGCCTGATGGGTTTTTTGTCCTTTTCCATTATACTTTTATACTCTTTTTATATATCCTTTTACCCTTTCCCATTCCTGTACTTTTTACTCCCTGTATCTTAACCCTGCATGTTTATAACCCTTGTACCCTTGCCCTGCTCAGAATTCTTTGGAGAAGACGAAACAATCCCCACAATCTCAAGAGCATGAGGCACCAACCTTGAACAGAGCCCCATCACTGAGACATGTTTTTGTAAACTAAGTTGTAACCTTTTTGGGGGCAGGTAATTTTAATAAGGGGGCAATTACTTCATTTGTTAGACTTCTTATTAGAGACTTTTAGATAGGTATGCTAATCTATGAGGCCCATAAATTGTATACGGGGATATCGTCACGCTCTGGGTCGTCGGTGTGCATCTAGGATCCTATTAAACCAAGGTAATACCCTTTTCCTATACTGCGTGTCTGCGTCTCAAATCTTTTACCAGTGATAAGGCATCAAGGGCGACGGGTGCAAAGCCTTCGTCACGTACCAGCTTTGGCAGGTACGAGGCCTTTGTTCTGTTACAACTCAGGCAGGTACAAAGCATTCTTTCCGTACCACCTTAGGCAGGTACAAAGCATTCGCTCCATACCAGCTTCAGGTAATTACAAAGCATTTACTGCGTAAGTCCTGCACCTGTAGTTTCTAAAGAGAAATGTTGAGACAGAACTCGATTCTTTGATCGACCCTTACAGATGGTCAGGGTCTGCAAACTGTTATTAAAACAGTGCTGTACACAGCAGCCAAGATAGCACAGTTCCAGGAAAAGTATAGCAGGCTTTCATGGGAATCGGAAACTGAATATGTTTGGAGAGTGTCTCCGGCAGGGTGTAATTGAATCATTTGTCTGAGGCAGAGGCCCAAGGCTTCTGGGAGCCAGAAGTATTTTTAATGGTGGGTGACCAGAGAAAACAGTGGTCTTTAACTCAGAGGGCTGCCTATTGGGAAGGAGGTTGGATCCATTAGAGAGGGGTAATTTGCTTAGTATTGAGACCCCAACCATAGATCATGGGACAGAAAGTATACAGAAGGCAGCATGTTTGCAACTGATGAATGACAGATGTTCCAGGACAGCCCTCAGCTACATCACTGGTTGTCCAAGTATGTGGCTCCCATGGTTAAAGGCTTGCTGGACATGGTAAAACACTGCATCAGAATTACAGGATCGCATGAGGTGAGCGTTAACCCCCCAGAGAGGAAGACAAGGGAAAAGACCCTAATGTGGGGGAGAGCTTAGGAGCTAATTATCTATGGCAGAAGGATGGATTTCACTGAATGATTAGTAAACAGAACAACAATCAGGAGATTGGAATCACAGCAGGGAAGCGGACTGCCCAAAAGGGAGCAGCAGGGTCCCAGTGCCCGATGGAATGCGGTGTGGGTGAAAGGCTTGCAGAAAATAATTTCTCGGGAAGTCATAAATTATCCACTGCTGTTCTGGAGAAAGTGGCATGGTGCCTGCAGAAAAGTTGCACTCCCTTGCCACAGGCAGGATAAAGGTATTGGTGTGGGAGTTGGAACTCCCAAGAGACCTATCATTACTATGGCCCCACAGGCTAATGTTAATTGGAGTCTTAGAAACAACTTTTGCCATCCTCAATAAGTGACCTGGTGTCACGGTCCACTTATAAGCGGATGCGTGATGGTTTATTTCAGCTATGATGTCGGAGTGCAAAAAAGAAAGTAAGGCAAATAATTCAACAAGTCAAGGGAGTTAAATTTCAATCCAAACAGGAACTTTATTAATTGTGCTCATAAAGCTGCTTGCAATAGAAAGAGAGAGAGAGAGAATAAAGGAAAAGATAGGGAGAAAAGGGAAGAAAAAGGGGTTTATAGCTACCACCACGGGTCCACAGACGTCCGGCATCTCCGGGGGTCCTGGTCCAGAAGGCGTTCCTCTGCCTCTGTCTTCGATCGATGTGATCTCACAGTGGGGAAGATCTTCGGAATTCAGTTATTCCAGAGCTGTCTTTTATGCTAGTCGATACACTTGGTCCCTCCTCGCGACCTGCCTTTGCTCCCCCTTAATTCTTGTGAAGATATGCCAAACTCCACTTGGCAGGCCACACATGCCAAGAGAGGAGTGTCTGAGGCATGGTTGGCTTTGGAGGCAGGTCCCCTCTTCTTGCGCATGTGCGCCTCCTAGTGGCTGTGGTCGACTTGGGGTCATTGAGGAAGGCTGACAGTCATCGTCACTTTGACCTTTCGATGAAACAGTCTTTGTGCATGCTTTGTTGGGGTATGGATTTGTGGTAAGTCCCATCATTTTTGCCCCATGGATCTTTCACAATAGTGGGTACTTGGAGACAGGTGCAAAGCCTTTGTTCCGTACCAGCTTTGGCAGGTACAAAGCATTCTTTGCGTAAGTCCTGCACCTGTGGTTTCTGATGAGAAATGTTGAGACAGAACTCGATTCTTAGACCGACCGTTACACCTGAGGGTCGGCAGCTGCAAACATTTAAGGAGGCTCACCAAAAATAAGACTGACACAGAATATGAGGTATCAAAGTCATCGCTGGCTTCTGAGATGGAGACAGGAAAAAAAATGAGAATACAGGTTGATAAACTTATGACCGAGAATGATTGCCTTAGGACTCTACTTGCTTCAGCAGAGTGTAAGGAAAGACAATTATTTGAGAATTTGGATAGGGAAAATTATAGTGGAGAGAAACAAGATCTGAGAAAGGAAATAGGAAGAAAGCAGCTGAATTATTGCTGTTACTGAAAACTGAGCAGTTGCAGATACAGTTACAGGAAGAAAAAGAGAAAAGATGAAAACTGAAAGAAAAAACAGAGGTGATGCTTGAGCAAGCTACCAATTCACCCTGTACTGTACAGATTCCAATTCAGATGGCTGATTTGCAAAAGCATTCCAGGCACAAGCCAAGTGAGACTGAAATCCAACAAGTGGAGCCCTAGCAATACATTCGTAATAATGACCCATACATCTTGATTCCAATTGGTTCTTGTCAACAATTAATTACATTTCTAATAGATACAGGAGCACAACACTCAATACTAATGAAGCAGGATGCTGAGAAGCTGGGTGTATGACCTGGATGCCAAGCGTTAAAATCACTGAAGTAAACAGAGCAAATGTTATCTGCCAAGCTGCTAAGGTTATTTTATGGCTCCTGGATGAAAAGTGGATATTGGCTACTTGCTTTGCAATCAAAGATCACAATGGAAATATTTTGGATTTTGATGTTCTGAATGATCAAATCTGTTCTCAGCAGTGTGATGGCAAGCTGACGGCAGTGTGTCAATGTTAATGTTCGAACATTAACCCGAACCCTAAAAGGAGTCCAGAGACTGCAGTGTGCTCACTCCACATGGCACCTGCACTCCCTGATCCAAGGACTGCTAGTGTATCCCAGTGCTGGATTTTTGCTGCAGGGAGAAGTGGACTTTCTGAAGTTCTGGCCAATTTGGCCCCACTAACAGTTGAGGTACCCAATACTGCAAACCTAACCGCCACAATACAAGCACCCATGTGCTTGGGCATTGATACCTTGCCGAGGTATCGAACAGCTTTGAAGTTCCACTTTGCGGAAGCTCCAGAGATTCATCACGTTATCCAGATGCACCTGCCCATCTGTTCCAGCCTGAAGACTGAACCTCTGCGAAATGGAAAAACGGGGTTCTTAGAAATGAAGTGGAAAGGACCATTCCAAGTCCCAATGACCCTCACCGAAGGCAAAGTTACAGACAGAGGAGCCGCCATTCACTGCTCCAGAGTTAAGAAAACCTCTGCTCCTGAAACAACTAGAAGAAAAAGCCGATAGAAATCAAGATCATGCCACTTAAATTGTTCTTTTTGTGCCTTTTATCTGCACAGTTAGGAACCATGATTCAGAGTGAGCCCCCAAATCTGCATGTAACTTTCCTCCAAAATGTATCCAAAAGCTCTTCACAAGAAAAACTCATCCACATGGTATCGAATATGTAACCATGAGGTCTGGCAAGTTTGGCCCCCTCAATAAAGATCAAGCCCATGCCCTTGAGGCTGTCATTCCAAACATAAAGTTTGGTCCCATGAAGGATGACTGAACATCTTGAAAAGCAAATTTCAGACACAACTGCGGCCTTATAACAAGTCCATTATTTGTCTAATCTAGTTTTATGAAACAAAATAGCTCTTCATTGCCTACTAGCCTTAAACCTTATTAACACGAGTTGTTCTTATGGAAATCCAATTGAAAAAATGAAGAAGGATTTAGTTCAAATTTGGAAGCAAACTCAAATTCTACTTCAAGTGATGCCTGATGGGTTTTTTGTATTTTTTATTTTACTTTTATACTCTCTTTATATATAACCTTTTACCCTTGCCCGTTCCTGTACTTTTTACTCCCTGTATCTTAACCCTACATGTCTATCACCCTAGTACCCCTTGCCCTGCTCAGAATCCTTTGGGGAAGACGAAACATATCCACAATCGCAAAGCATGACACACAACCTTGAACAGAGCTCCATCACTGAGACATGTTTTTTGTAAACTAAGTAGTAATCTTTTGGGGAGGGGGCAATTTTAATAAAGGGGCAATTACTTCATTTGTTAGACTTCTTATTAGAGACTTTTAGATAGGTATTCTAATCTAGGCTGTCCATAAATTGTATACGGGGGATATCGTCGGGGCTTTTTGCTTGTCCGTCGGTGCGCATATGAGATCCTATTAAACCAAGGTAAAACCCCTTTCCTATACTGTGTGTCTGCGTCTAAAAATTTTTTACTAGCGATTTAAGGCATCACAAGGAGCTTTAAAAAAGCTCACTGAACCGTGAACATGCCTTCGGTACACTTCATAATTACCGAACGAGGCCTAGATTAAAAAAAAAGAAACAAAACAACCTGTTCTTAGTACTTCTATCTGCAGTGAGTCTTTGCATCATAGCTGGCCAGATGATGCAATTCTGTGGTTAACTGTGGAGTAGAGACTAGACAAGGCAGAGTCTTGCTAGTCTCTAAAAAAAAGGGGGTGATGCCCGAAAACATAGGCTGGAAATAAAGCCCCATAGACTGGTATCTATAAAGTAATTTGTTTATTGCAGCACTGGAGGTGAGGGGGATTTCTTCACCTAACTCAACCACCTTTGTCAAGTGCTGTTGTTTATTTATACATTAGATATCGCTTAATGTTACTATGTCATTATAACATGTTCATATGCATGCCAGAACTAATTTACATAACATGATCTCATGTTTATAAATAGTTCTTTTGCACTGCGCTTGTGCCTCCCCAATTCAGTGGTCGTAGGGGTCTTCTTGTGATGAAGGCTCAAGGTCTTCTTCACATCTGAACTTTTCAACTTTTTCTTCGGAGCAGGCGCAGTTATGGTGTTCCTTGGTGTCTCTGGTTCTAACTGGTCTAAATTCTGTATTCTGTGGATAATTGGCTTTACATTTGCCAATTTCTCATTAGTACTATACTTGTCCATCTTTGAAGTTATCCACCTGGTGAGTTTTTGGTTTTGTTTTGGTTTTGTTTTGGTTTTGTGTTTTTTTTTTTTGTCTTTTCAGCATTAAACAACTAGTTAACCATATACTAGTCATTACATTGTATAGAAAGTTATAATTCAAGTTATATTAGTATAAAAAGTCAAAATTCAGGTTATATAGGTATAGAAAGTTATGATTCAGGTTATATTGATATCACTCAAGCTATATAAGCATCTTGTAACTCTGACCTAAATTATACAGGCATCAAGTCCCCCCTTTCTTTGCTCCTTTGTGAATTCTTCCACAAGTTATATTGAGGCATCTGCATGCATTCCCCAAAAATATGTTCCTCTTTCTATTCTATGCCTCAACTGGCAACTTTTCCAGTCATCATAACAAGTTGTAGTCTGTTTGCAACACCACAGAAAACATTGACTGAATACACAGGTACAGAGAATGATTATTCCTAAAAACAAAATTCCCATGAAGAACTGTTTTAGCCAATTGACATTTGGGAACCAAGATGTGTTTCCCCTAAGTGGGTTGTCCAAGAAGTGTCATCTTTTGTTACTCATTAAGTACCCTTGCATGTTGCCAGATTGCATGTATATCTTTTGCTATTTGCCCTGATTGATCTACATACGTACAACAACTAGTATTTACTAGTGAACAAACTCCTCCCATTTGTGCTGTAATCATATCCAATACCATTTGATTCTGAAGTATTACTTCCTTTAGGGAATTGACTTCTGTTTGCAACCATCCAATGGCATCTGTTGTATTTGTAATTATTTCCATTTCTGCTGAGATGTTCACTATTGCCATTTCTAACTCTGCTATTCCTAGAGGAAATAATAAGGCCCTGACGAAGCTATGAAAACCTGTTATATCCAATTAGAGGGTTGGACTGTACACTTTGACTTAATCGATTTTTCCAAACTCCTCTCCAGATTCCTCTAACAATCCCTGTAATTGAACTAGTGTGATTTATCATCTGTATGTGCGGGACAAAATACCCCATGGTGCATTGTCCTGTCCAGTTTCCAGGTAATTGCTTACGGACTATTCCATTTCTGCATAACCACCAATAACCATCTGGCAAATCACAACTCACTGTAATTCTTATTAAGGGGTCGTTACTATGTCTGGCATACAAATAGTTATGCCATTGTTGTGAGGGGACAAGTAAAGTTATGTTAAACCAGACCCATGGTAGGGGAACAATTTTGGTCCAACTGCTAGTGTTGTTAAAATAACCAAGATTGGGTCCTGCAAACTTTGATTCTATATGAGCAACAGATTGATTGACAAGTATTAACTGAAAAGGAAGCATTCCCATAGGGGACCCTGGCCGCTTACATTGGTGTCTATGTTCATACAGGGAATACAGGCTTAACTCAGTCCAAGGACTAGAGGGCACCCCCAATAACTGTGAGCGTAACTGTTGTACTTCTCCACACAACCAGCAATCCCTTATGCTAGTATGGTTCGCTATGGATTCAAGCAAAGCTACATAATTATTAGCATTAAAGGTTATAGTAACTTGCCACAAAGCAACAAAGCATAACAATGTGTTCATAGTTTATGGCTGATTTTCAGTTTCAGTCCTTCAGTGTCAACAGCTGTTGCAGCCCATCATTTAACAGGAGAGTTCTTGACTTGGGTATAATGTATCCAGGTAGGTCTCTCTTTTATGCCAACTGCTGTGAATGGTTGTCAGAAGGACTTGAAAAGGTCCATCCCACTTTTCCTGTAGAGGATCACCTGAAAAATTCTTAACATATACCCAGTCACCAGGATCAATTGCATGCAATTTGTGATCTGGCTGCTTAGGTTGATTTTCAAACACAGTATTGAATTTCTGATGCAATTGTTTGTTTATTGCCTTTAAATATTCACAGATATATTGATTGCCTACTTGAGCCAAATTTTCATCATGAGTAGCATTCAGTCCATAAGGCCTACCATAAAGAATTTTGAATGGGCTAACTTTTTCTTTTGGTTGAGGTTTCACCCTGGGTCGCACAAGGGTGATGGGTAGAGCTTGGTACCAATACAAATTGGTTTCCTGGCAAATTTTTGCTATTTGTTGTTTAATAATATAGTTCATTTTCTCTACTTGACCACTATATTGTGGCGTGTAGGGGGTATGAAGCTGCCACTGAATTCCTAATACTTTGCTGATTGTTTGCACAATTTGTGCACAAAAATGCATTCCCCCTATCAGAGTAAATTTCCCTGGGTACTCCGAACCTAGGGATGATTTCATTTAGCAATGCTTTTACTACTTCTCGAGCTTTGTTTGTTCTACATGGGAATGCCTCTGGCCACCCAGAAAAGGTATCAGTTAACACAAATAGGTATCTGAAATCCCCCTTTCTTGGAAGTTCAGAAAAATCTATTTGCCATACTTCCCCTGGAAAAGTTCCCCTGTCGATCACTCCTTGTTCTAGCCTAACTGTTGTATTTGGATTGTTCTTTAAACAGATGCCACATTGTGATGTTACTTCTTTAATGACTTCTAACAAATGTGGGCCTGCAACTCGTGCTCTGAGATATTGGTCGAGGGGTCTACTCCCCAATGAGTTTTATCATGTTCAGATTTCACACAGTGTTTCAAAGCTCTTTCAGGTATTACTAATTGTCCTGTTTCTAACTGTCCCCATCCATTCTCTAGAAGTTTCCCTTTATTATCTTGTATCCATTTGTAATCTGATAGCTGATAATTTACTGGTTGCCCCGTTTCTACTTCAGTGGGTATCAACGCAGTCACCACTGGCTCAATTTTTTCAGTGGGCAGCCTAGCTTCATAATCTGCCAATCTGTTACCTTCTTCAGGGAGAGTGTTACCTCTAGAGTGTCCCTGGCAATGCATAATTGCCACCTGTGATGGGAGTTCCACTGCTTCCAGGAGTTTGAGGATGTCAGTTGCATTTTTGACAACTTTCTTCTGAGCTGTTAAGAGTCCTCTTTCTCTCCAAATCACGCCATGAGCATGGACAACCCCATAAGCATATTTGGAGACTGTCCAAATATTGATGATTTTTCCCTTAGCTACCTCCAACACTTAGGTTAGACCTACCAGCTCAGCCTTTTGTGCTGAAGTTTCTGCAGGTAATGAATTTGACTCAATTACCTTAGAGACAGTGGTCACAGCATACAAAGCCATCCATGCCCCTTGCTTCATGAAACTGCTGCCGTCAGTAAACCAGTTGTCAGCATCTGGGAGTGGTTCTTCTTTCAGATCTGGGCGGCTGGAGTACACAGCCTTGATGGTTTCCAGGCAATCGTGTACCACTGGTTCAGCTTCAGATTTTCCTTGCAGAAAGGAAGCAGGGTTAACAATGTTAGTTACTTGAATGTCAATGTCATCAGACTGGGCCAGAACCCCTTGATATTCCAGAAATCTTGAAGGAGACAACCAGTGATTTCCTTTCTGCTCTAGGACAGCCGACACTGTGTGTGACACTAGAACAGTCATCTTTTGTCCTAGTGTGAATTTTCTTGCTTCCTCAATGTTCATTATAACTGCTGCAACTGCTCTAAGGCAGGCAGGCCACCCCTTGCTCACAGTGTCCAGCTGTTTGGAGAAATATGCTACTGCTCTTTTATAGGGGCCCAACCGTTGTGCTAAGACTCCCAGGGCAATCCCCTGCCTCTCACGTGAGAACAGGCAAAAAGGCTTACTCACGTCAGGAAGTCCGAGGGCTGGAGGTCTCATGAGTTCCCTCTTCAATTCTTTGAAGGCCTTGTCAGCTTTGGGAGTCCATACCACAGCATTTTTAGAGATCTTTACCAGTTCATATAAAGGCCTCACAATGAATCCATAATTGTACAACCACAGTCAGCACCAACCTGTCATTCCAAGGAAAGTGCAAAGTTTTCTTACAGTCTGTGGCTTAGATGTTTGGTAGATTGCTTCAGATTGCTTCCTTCTGTGCAGTTCCCAGAGATTGTTGTCCTCCAGAGATCTTGTATCCAAGGTAGGTCACCTGTTACTGCACCAGTTGAGCTTTCTGTTGAGAAACTCGATAGCCATTCAGTCCCAAAAAGTTCAAGAGGCTCACTGTCCACTCAAGGCACTCTTTAGATGTTTTTGTAGCAACCAACAAGTCATCTACATATTGTAGAAGTGTACCTTCCCCAGGTGGAGATTGCCATATCTCTAATTCTTTAGCCAATTGATTTCCAAAAAGCATGGGACTGGTTTTGAACCCTTGAGGTAACACTATCCAGGTAAGCTGTCTTTTCCTTCCTGTACTAGGATTTTCCCATTCAAATGCAAAAATCATCTGACTCTCTTCTGCGAGACAAAGGGCCCACGTCATAGCAGTTTTTGGAGGACTGTCAGCCCGTGGGAGGAGGCTCACGTTTCAGCAGGTTAGGCTGGGCTGCTGCTCATGAGATTTGGACCCACGCTGGAGGAGTTCGCAGAGAACTGTCTCCCATGGGAGGGACCCCATTGCAACGTAGAGGATGACTCCTCTCCCGGAGCAGAGGAAGAAAATCTCGGTAATGGACTGACCAAACCCCCATACCTTGTCCCCCTGTGCTGCTGGTGGGGAGGAGGGAGGGGGGTGAGCGGAGAAACTGTGTCTTTAAGGGCTTTATTTCACTTCTCATTATCTTCCTCTGACTCTGTTAGCAATAAATCACTTTGCAACTTTAAGTTTCAGTCTGTTTCGCCCTCAGTGCATCTTCTCCTGGTTCCTTATCTCAACTAATGAGCCCTTTGTGTATTAACATTTTTCCTCTCCTCTGCCCAACTGTGACAGAGGAGAGCGGAGAGAGCAGATGTTGTAGGTGCCTGGCATTTTGCCAGGGTCAAACCACGACAACCTGTCTGTCCACATTTTGTGTGGGAGCAATCCTTGGATGTATTCTATATTGGAGGTGGTATCCAAATTTCAGTGGTGAACTCCTTAAAGATGATTGAAGTACTTGTGGCAGGATACTCCCCCTCCCCCTTCTCTCTCTCCCTGATCGGCGGCCGGAGATGGATGGCTCAGATTAGGTTGATTGCTTAATCAAGGGCTATCTAGTACTGGCGCCTAGAAGTCAAGGTGAGGCACTGAGAGAATGTGAAAAATTTTTAAGTGACCGCAAATCCACACTCTTTTCCGTATACAAACACCATGAAATCTCAGCAAAAGTAGAAGCTTTTCTACGTGGACATTGGAGTGTGAGGGAAAGTCTTCTCCCCAGGTGTCTGGACGCAGCCCTGTGGTTACTTCCCGTGAGATTGAGGGAGGAATTTTAATGTATCCCAGCTCCAAAATTGGATTTGGTAAGATCATTAGTTTCCGATATTGTATTATTCCGGCTAACTTATAGGTACCTTTCTTAACTTGCATTTCAGCTATTTTATAGCTCGAGCAAGCATTTCTGAACTTGCATTATAGTTCAAGCAAGCATTTCTTAACTTGCATTTTTTTAAACTATTTTTATAGTTCAAGCAAGCATTTACCCCATAATTGCATTTTAGCTATTATAGTTTTGCAATTATGCATTCATTGTGTGTCTATGTATGCCAATCTGTTCTATGTTTGTATGTTTGTTATGTTCTTTGTCTAATAAATGGTATTTTTAGACTAATCGGCCAAATATCAAAGATCATTGCGAACGGGACCGAGTCTTGGGGAGTTAGCTACTCTAAAGCCTGGCAAACTGCAGAAACTCATAAAGCTTCTGTCTCCCATGCAAGACAGTACTTTTACAGGAGAAAGAAAACACCTACACCCAGGGTTCAAAGTGCAGATTATATGCTGCCCAGGGGAGGTAGAATCCAGCAACAGTTTTCTGACCTGGCACATATGGTGTAGGAGCAATCCTTGGATATATTTAATATTGGAATGTTGTATCCACAGTAAGGTGGTGGGCTCCTGAAAAGGATTAAAGTGTTTTTCCATGGGAAGGAAAGCACATAACCCACTGTTTCTTGTGCAGATATGCTTCCCGGGGAAGTAAAGGCCACCAAGACATTTCTGCCCTGGATCACTTTGTGTTAGATAATTGTTGGATGTGTTCCATATTAGAGCGTGGCTCCAAATGCTGCAACTGTGCTCCTGAATGTGAATGACAGTACCTTTCCTTGGGAAGGAGGCAAGCACATAATCCTGCTGGTGGTGCTGCAGACAACCGAAAAGTGAAGGTAAAAGACAGCAACAGCTTTCTGTTCTCACATTTTTTGTGTGGGAACAATCCTTAGACATTTAATATCGGAGCTTGAATCCAAATGTCAGAACTCAGGCCCTGAATGTGAATGACAGTACTTTTCCTAGAAAAGTGAAACTCCTAGTCCTAATGTTGGTGCTGCCAATGATCATCTGCCCAGCAGAGAGACATGCCAGCAAGACCTTTCTGTCCCAGAGCCTTTGTGTGGGAGCAATCCTTGGACATACTCAATATTGGAGGTGGTATGCAAAATTTGACACCTGAAATGGAATGACAGTGCTTTTACATAGGAAAGAAGGCAGCTAGACACAGATTATAAAGTGGAGAGGGGAGGGAAATGTCAGCAAGAATTTTCTGCCCTTGTTAGTTTTGTGTGAAAATAATCCCTGGACATATTCAATACTGGAACTCAGCTCCAAATGCCAGAACTAGGTTCCTCAATGTGAATGACAGTACCTATTCTTGTGAAGAGAAACACCTGGTCCTACTGATGGTGCTGCAGATGATCATCTGCCAAGTGGAGGTGAAGGCCAGCAAGACATTTTTGTCCTGAAACACTGTGACTAGGTGATTTATTTTCCAAGGAAAAGCAGTGTCATCCCCTTTCAGAAGCACATATGAGAAATTTGGAAACCACCTCTACTAATGAATATATCTAAGGATTGCTCCAACAAAATAGGTGCCTGGAGAGATAGGTCTTGCCTTTTCCTTTCCTGGGCAGATGATCATCTGCAGCACCAACAGTAGGACTAGGTGTTTCTCCTTCCAAGAAAATGTGCTTTCATTCACTTCCTGAGCCCAACCCCCTAAATTTGGTGCCAAGCTCAAAATTTGGATCCATCCAAGGATTGCTCCCACACAAAATATTCCAGGACAGAAAGGTCTTTACATCATCTGGGTAGCCTCTTCTCTGCCCCTGAAATACTGGTTACCTGAGGTGTCATGGGTCCACCAAGCCAGAAATAACACAGCCGTGTGTGGCCAGTCCAGACCCACCTGAGACACTTTAATCCTGGCAGCCCAATCCCCCTGTCCGTTGTTGCCATGCTCTTCAGTGCCCGATTCTTGGATATGTGAGCATCCACAGGAGGGACTTTCACAGCCAACTTCTCTACCCGGGCAGTGATGTCTTGCCCCAGATAGGTTTCCCTCTGCACTGACAATTGTCTTTTTTCCATCATTCCAGCCACCCCACAGAGCATTTGCCACCATCCACAAGTCAGTGCAGAGGTAGAGTGTTGGCCACTTCTCTCATTCAGCCATATCCAAAGCCACCTGGATGGCTTTAAGCTCTGCAACCTGACTGGATCCACCTTGTCCTTCAGTGGCCTCCACAACTTGTCATGTAGGACTCCATATAGCAGCTTTCCTTTATTGATGCATCCCTACAATTTGGCAGGAACCATCAGTAAAGAGTGTCACTTTTCATTTTCTGGTAGCTGGGGCCTCCTCAGCACATACCACCTTCACCTCTTCCTCTTCTGATGATAATCTGAAATTTTTGCCTCTGGGCCAGTTTGTGATGAGTTCCAAGATCCCTGGACTTCCCCTTTGAACATCCAGCCCAGCACTGGCAGTCGGGTGCCAGCAGAAGCTATGCTTTGGTTCCAATCACTTCTGAAACAGATCGAAATCCCTCATAAGCTGCCAGTATCTGCAGTGTGGTGTAGGGGTGTAGCTGGCCTCAGATCCTTTGTATCCCAGACTCAAGAACCATAGAGTTGTCCTTGAACCTCCCCAGGTCCCTTCTGCCAGAGGCTCCAGGATGGACTTTTCTCCCTGGCTGTGGTGTGGAGCACATTTTTCACATCTTGTCCTGTCCTGACTGGCCCAAGGGCTATTGTAGGAACAATCTCCTGTTTAGTTTGTTCAAAATCATGTTGCTGTTAAGGACCCCACTTGAAATCAATCTTCTTCCATGTCACATGAGGGTAACATAGGGTTTACAATCTGACTGTAATCTGGAATATGAATTCTCCAAAATATTGCAGTGCCAGGAAAGCCTGTGTCTCCTTCCTGCTGGTCAGTGGAGACATGGCTACTAGTTTGTTGACCACATCCACATGAATCTGACAATGTCCATCTTGCTATTTTATTTCTAAGAACTGAATTTCCTGGGAAGGTCCCTTGACCTTACTTTGTTTTATGGCAAAATCAGCCTTCAAGAGGATTTGGATTATCTTCTCCCCTTTCTCAAAAGCTTCCTCTGCTGTGGCACCACTTTGCTGCCTTGGACTCCAGCTGATACTGAAGTTCCAGTATGTCCAGCATGGCAGCACTCAGTGATGGTGTGACTTCATTCAGGCCACCATAGTCCACTGTCAGTCTCCACTCTCCACTGGACTCACACACGAGCCATGTGGGGCTATTGAAGGGTGAGCGAGTCTTGCTGAGCACACCCAGCCCTCCAGTTCATGGATCATCTCATGGATGGAATCCTGCAGTCCCAGTCAGTGCCATGTTGCCAATGGGACACTGTTGTGCTGGCCATCCGTACCTGCTGTTCTTCAATCCCCAGCAGTCCCACAGCAGAAGAGTCCTCTAAAAGACCAAGCAAAGAATTCAGCTGTCCTAATTTCTTCAGTCTCCACAGCAGCTCTCTGTCATGATGTGTTTTTAAAGTTATTAGAAATGCCTCTGCCTGAATTAAGGTGCAAACGAGACCATATGCCAAAGTCAATAGTATGGGTTTTATTTGATAGTAAATATGAGAGAGAGAGAGAGAGAGAGAGAGAGAAAGAAAGAAAGAACTAGAAAAGAGGTGGGGGGACAGAAAGAGAGTGACAGAGACAGAATGAAGAAAATAACACCATCCGTGGATACCAATGATGTTGCGTTGATCCTCTCCAGCTGGTCTTCTTGGTGGTGAAGGTCCCCCTGAAAAGCATAGAATGTGATGGGTTAATATACGCTCAGGCCTGGTGGGAATGCCCCATTACCTCTCCAGGGGATGATGGGGGGGTGGCAGCGCACGCCAGTGTCTTCCTGCAGACTCTGGATCTGTTGCATGATTTTGTATCACATGCAGTCTTGTGGTGCAAGGCCTCTGGGGAGCACTTTGGAGGGTCTTTGATGGATTATGACATCCCCTCAGCTGCCTCTCACGTGAATTCCCTGTGGATGTAGCCTGTGGGGTTGGGGGTTTTACAGCTGAGCCAGTTTGTGTAAGGGAGGATGGGTGTTCACTGCCTTCTGACCAGAGGTTATGCACCCGAAACCTCCTTCCCCCCTTGTTTCAGGAGGGGGAGTCTGAGTAAACCTGGCTTCTGTGGGCTGGAGTCTCCCCCACCCCAAACCCAGCCAGAGATGATTCTCAGCACAGCTGTTGGGTTTGGCTTTCTTGTGGACGGGTTCTTTTCCCTCAACCTGACATGATCAAACAATAGCGTCCACTTTATCTTATCCAGGCGGCTTCATTCACAGTCCAAAGTTCAAGTCAGGCATCTTCAAGGAGGCTTCTGTGGTTGTAGTTTATACAGTTTTTGCTATAATAGGCAAAGCTCCTTTATAACAATGTTTAAGGCATGAACCATTTGAGTCCGACACTCTCCCAAAGCCCAGTGATGACCTTTTGGGTCCTTAAAATACTCTCTCCTGAGGTGATCTATGCCAAGGATACATGGGTGTCTTGCATGGGAGACAGGAGCTTTACAAATTTTTGCAGTTTGATAGAGTTTAAGATAGCTAGTTCCCCAAGACTTAGTCCCGTTCGCAAGATTCTTTGATATCTGGCCGATTTGTCTAAAAATACCATTTATTTGACACAGAACATAACAAACATACAAACATAGAACAGATTGACACACATAAACACACAATGAATGCATAATTGCAACACTATAATAGTTGAAAATGCAATTATGGGGTAAAACCTTGCTTGAACTATAAAAATAGTTAAAAATGCAAGAAATGCTTGCTTGAGCTAGCTGAAATGCAATTCAAGAAAGGTACCTATAAGTTAGCCGGAATAATACAATTTAGGAAACTCAAATGATCTTACCAAATCCAATTTGGAGCTGGAATACATTAAAAATTTCCTCACTCAATCCCTCGGGAAGTAACCACAGGGCTGCGTCCAAAGACCCTGGGGAGAAGACTTTTTCACGCTCCGATGTCCATGTAGAAAGGCTTCTGCTTTTGCTGAGTTTTTCGTGGTGTTTTATAGGGAAAAGAGTGTGTATTTGTGGTCACTTGAAAATTATTCACATTCTCTCAGTGTCTCACTCTGAGTTCCAGACGCCAGCATTGATAGCCCGGACTAAGCTATTGACTTAATCTGAGCCATCGATCTCGGCCAGCAATCAGGGAGAGAGAGAAGGGGGGGGTGGTGTTTGTCCTGCCACAATCCACCCCTGTGACCCAAAGACACTACTCTTACGTCATGAAGTGACAGTGCAGGTGTCTCTTGCCTTCATGCTATAAAAAGCACTCACGTTTTTTTATGTATTATTAAATTTTTGGTATACATTGTGTTTCCAAATTGTATTATTCTCTAATGGAATTTTGACTATGTTATTGATATTAATAGGAAGCATTTGCTGTTGCTTCAGTTTATGGGTTTATGTAGTAGGTTATGTAACAGAACATATATATATAAAAAAGAAACATTAGTAGTAACAACTAAGAGATTAGAAAAATATGACATTAACTTGAGGATGTCTATAGTAATTGGAGACAATTTAACAAGTTATTTATGTTGATATAAGTCTATGTATGGTAGATTATTTCCACCCCTTGAATCTTAAGGTCATAGGAGGATGTGATGCAAATCAGGAACGAAGAAGTCTATGAAGGCAGTTTTTTGATAGTAGTTATTGCAAGAGTTCAGTCAATGGTTGGTGATTCTTTTACTTCTTTTGTGTTCTTTAGTTCAGTCTTCTTCTTCAGTGTTTCACCTGTTTTGCTTAACATGTTAAATGTTAGACAATTCTACAACAGTTTAAAGGAATACACATACACATATATTAATTGATTTGATTGTCTCAGGGGAGTTAAAGATGTAATTAAAATTAATTGTTTTAATTATTTGGACTATAATTCCATTTGGGAATTTATATTTTATTTTGGGAGAATCAAAATTGATTCTGCAATTTGAGTTATATTTTAGGATGAAATTTTTCCCGCTGTGACAATCAGAGTTATAGATATACTAAGGTAATACTTGCAGAAATTAGACAAGATATATATACACAAAAACATTATTTGAAATAATAAGATTATTGAATCATTTAGTACTCCAATAGTACTAAATAAGGTTTTCTTTTTAAGTTTTTCTTTTTAGAGAAGATGGTTATCATTTGATCTATATATTTTTGTTGGTTCTAATTTTTGCAAATTTTTGGTATACAATTTATATATCATTAATGAACATTAATATTAGAAAATTTTTTAGCTTTATTTTTACAAAGCTAGTAGTGTTTTATATTGTTTGGAATAGGCACACTAGTGTATGGTCAACATGCTTTTCTTAGCTATGTTTAGATATGAATGACACTTGGAATAGATTTTTACTATAATTTTACAGATACGTTTAGGTAACTTCATTTTTTGGTGTGAAATTACTTTTGGTGTTTTTAGACATTTGTATATACAGAGGCTTTAACAATTATTAGGGGTTTGTTAGAATTTTGTTGAGATGTTTGATTAGTTATAATACATTATTGTAAATAATAACTTGTAAGCATAAGAAAAATGTAAACAATATTACAATGAATATTTCAGTTACAGTAAATTCATTAGTTACTATGCAGTCCAGTATGCTGTCTTTGTCTGGAACTGGTTTCTTCGCTTGCAGGAATTTAGGAGGTTTAATTCATTTCTTTAGTTGTGTAGGTAGTAAACAGGCTTTTCTTGCTGCTTGAAGAGATTTCTTCTCTTGTTGCTTGAGTAGCTTGTCTTTTTCATTCAGGTACACCTAGCTTTTATCTAGTGAAAGTATACTTAAACATTTAAGGTTAATAGAGCAATGAAATCAATACGATTTAAGCAATAGTAGATATGTTTTCTTGGGAATTGTTATTCCCCCTTTTGGCCTGTAGTTGCAAACATGTCGCTGTTTTCACTGCTGTCAGACGGGGGCAGTGCAGGGCGGTTTGCGAGGAAATACAGTTCTGCTTTCAGCAAAACCAGATTTGTTATAGGGGAAACACTCATTGGGAACTGATTTTATGCTGGTAGCTATAAGAATCAGCAGCTACTTAGGCCATGGGCCCTCGAGCATTTGTTAGCATCACTGGTTCAATCCCAATTTGGGATAGATTTTCAAAATTATTGCAATGCGTGGTCATTTGGATGCGTTTTAACTCAGTTTATTTGGATTTTTCTAATTTTGAGTTTCAGCTAATAGCCACTCAATCTCCCTTCACCAAACTGCTCTTGTCACTTACCTGTTGTTCAGCACTTGCCACTGACACAACCACTGTGCGACACACAGCACAAAAGTCCACACACACTTTTTCTGCTCTTTTCTCTACTGTTAGTAACACAGCTTTTAATTCTTTCACTTGTGCACTTTCCAAAACTTTCATCACTTTCTTTCATATTCAATACTCAGAGTCACTGCTCTGCACTTCATACATAACACCAATACGTTTGGCTGAAGCATTAGTAAAACTACACATTTTTACCTTAGAATTTAGGGTAAGCCAGAACTATTTGTCTGCAAGGCTTTATTGGGTCTGGCTTTGTTTGGAACGAGGTGTTACTTTGCACATGGGTTAGGACAGAAATTGGATAATACAATCACTGAGTCTTGAAATGGTAAGTTTGCATCAGCATGCTTGACTCTAGTGGTGGCAGACACTTGCAATTGTTAGATGTTTTAGAGATTTACTCTAATTTATTTATTAAGTTTTATTTTTATATATAAGGTGATATAGTTGTGGTTAGTTGCATTAATTTAATTTATTTTTTTTTACTCAATTATTTATTTAAATTTATCATCTCACAAACTTATAGGGTTTGTTAGGATTGAAGTTTGTAGAAATAACAATTTAGATCTTTTAGTAAAACTAAATTTTCTTTTCCTCTTTGCGTGTTATTTTTGCTCACAATTTCTATGTGGCACTAATTTAAAATTGTTAATTAATCAATTATATACTTTTTGGGTTTTCTTCTTTGATTAGATAGCTTTTAATTACTTATTAGTATATTTTTTTAGTTAAAACTAAACAACTCTGATCTTAAGAGTTTAAAATACATGTAGCAGTGTTTTTTCTTTTGCTTTTGCTTGCTTTTTCTTGCAATGCAGAGAGAGAGATATCTCTGCTTTTAGTATGTAAATGAAGCTAGCTTGGAGTGAGGGACAGGAAAACTGGTTTTGCAGCTTTTCCTCTTTACCAAGCAATTGTTCTCTCTTTCTTTTGTCAATGGTTCATTTGCATTTTAAAAACTTAGCTTTGGCTGTTCCCGGAATAGCCCTTGTGGGGGAAACATTTAAGGTGATTTACTTTTAAACCAAACAGGTAAAGCAAAAAGAAATGATGTTTAGCTTTGCAACTGCTAAAATCTAGCACAAAAAGAGCAAAGGAGTTTTTAAGAGAATTTTACAGGTATACAGAAAGACGTATACAGAAAGCCAGAAAGGTGTAGCATTTTAAAAGGCGTTTTTTCACACTCATTCTCACTTTACTCTCATCTCACACTTTTTATATTATACGGGCGTCCCCGAGATACATGTCGACATGATTTAATTTATACATTTTTACACACACTACATACACACGCAAGAGATTTTAAAGCACATTGATTATATACGGAAAGAAATAAGAGTATACTTAGGAATTGGAGGTTTGTTAAAGGTATGTAGAAACACGAGAGGGGGGGGGGAGAGAGAGAGAGAGAGGGTTGGAAGTTTGCTAAGTGGTTTTTTTTTCTTTGAAACGGAGGAGTTTGTTTCTCCGCTTCCCCCCCACACTGTGCTAAAGAGATTTTCTTTTCTTTTTTTAGAGATAACGGGGTTTATGCTTTTGTGAGGATTCAATTCAACATATGAATCATTAATTTTTATCAGAGTTTTCTGAATTTCATCATTTTCATTTTTAGGTGGTGTTATTAACTCTGGAATTTCTTTTGTTATTTTATTTGCCAATTACATGTAATTCTTAGATATAAAGTAAGTACATGAGAGATTAGTTAATTTTTAGCAAGTTTTGTGTTTCATGTAATTTTTTCCATGGATTTTTCTCATTTTAAGCCAGTTTCTGATTGGCAGAGTGTAACATCTGTGTTTTTGGTAGGTTGTTTACTAGTAATTGTTACACATCTTGCTTATAGACAGAGGGCTGATAGATTTTTTTGCTTATTGCCTAGGCCTTTGGCAATCAGCAATTAATCTATTTAGTGACCAGCACTTTCTGAACCCAGTGTCATTTTGCAAGTTAATGATAGTTGATTTAGGTTTCATATAAAATGGTTTATTAGACGTAAGAGATAACAGAACAAAGAAGCTAGACACTTAAATACTACACAATATGGAGAGTTACTCATAGCTATGTGAATTTTGTGCTTCCGTAAAATAAGATGTTAGCTCTTTAGCTGTTAATTTCTTAAATCGTTTGCCAGACATCCTGCCGACTACGCCAATTTGTCTTGCATGGGAGACAGGAGCTTTATGAATTTTTGCAGTTTGATAGAGTTTAAGATAGCTAGTTCCCCAAGACTTAGTCCCGTTCGCAAGATTCTTTGATATCTGGCCGATTTGTCTAAAAATACCATTTATTTGACACAGAACATAACAAACATACAAACATAGAACAGATTGACACACATAAACACACAATGAATGCATAATTGCAACACTATAATAGTTGAAAATGCAATTATGGGGTAAAACCTTGCTTGAACTATAAAAATAGTTAAAAATGCAAGAAATGCTTGTTTGAGCTAGCTGAAATGCAATTCAAGAAAGGTACCTATAAGTTAGCCGGAATAATACAATTTAGGAAACTCAAATGATCTTACCAAATCCAATTTGGAGCTGGAATACATTAAAAATTTCCTCACTCAATCCCTCGGGAAGTAACCACAGGGCTGCGTCCAAAGACCCTGGGGAGAAGACTTTTTCACGCTCCGATGTCCATGTAGAAAGGCTTCTGCTTTTGCTGAGTTTTTCGTGGTGTTTTATAGGGAAAAGAGTGTGTATTTGCGGTCACTTGAAAATTATTCACATTCTCTCAGTGTCTCACTCTGAGTTCCAGACGCCAGCATTGATAGCCCGGACTAAGCTATTGACTTAATCTGAGCCATCGATCTCGGCCAGCAATCAGGGAGAGAGAGAAGGGGGGGGTGGTGTTTGTCCTGCCACAATGGGGCCACTGGGCCAGCGACAATGGAGTTTTTTTTGTCACTCATGCGCAGTCAGGATCACTTCACCTCCCAGTATAGTCCCTGTAGGGATCCCCTGTCACCCCCAAAATAGAGATGGATTCTGCCCCTACATGATGGCATCAGGGTACATTGTGCACCAGTGTCAACTAAAGCCTTATGCTCCTGTGGCTCTGCTGTGCCAGGCCATTGCATCCACACAGTCCAATAGATCCCACGATCCCACTGTCCCTTTCCTCCACCTGTCTGGAGCCAGGGGCTCTCTAGTGCTGATCAGAGTACTCATTGCTCACTTCTTGTAAATATGACTTGGCATTTCTTTCAGGAGAATCGGAAGTAACATCAGCCCTTCTATTCTTCCTGAGGCCTTGCCCACTGGAAACTGGAGCAGCATTTTTCCTTGAAGAGTTTTCTGCCTGGGAGACCCTTGTGAGACCTCAGTGAGAGTGACCCCCATGAGACCCTCATGTGAGACCCTCATGTGAGACCCTCATGTGAGAGACCCTTGTGTGAGAGAGACACCTTTGTGAGAGAGATACCTTCATGTGAGAGACCTCAGGTCACCCCCAGCTACCTCCTAGGACTCACCAGGGGGCATAAGCCCCCAGGAAGGGCAGGTAGAAGTTGCGGCACTCAGGGACAAAGGTGAAAGTGATGGTGATGGCATAGCAGAAAGAGCTGAATGCCCTGAACTGCAGCACAAAGAGCCCATACGCAGCAGGTGACTTGTAGGTGTATACCACCTGACTGGGGTCAAAAAACTGCCTCTCCCCCCCCAGAAATAAACCCCACAAACCCAAACACCATCTAAATACCCCACACCCCTCCAAATGCCCCCCATGTCCCCCAAATACAGCTGGGCATGGGGATCTCACCGGAACCTCACAATTATAAAGCACTTGATGGGGGTCAAAGAACTGCCCCCCCCCTCCAAAGTACCTCCCTGTGGTTAAAGAACTCCCCCTGCATCCCAAAATACCCCCCAAATACCCACATACCCTCCCCAAACTGCACAAATACAGGTGGGCATGGGGATCTCACCTGGGCCTTGTAGGTGAGCAGGGTGATGTGGGCGATGCTGTACAGGGTCATGTACACAGAGAGCTGGACAGAGCTCCCCAGTCTGATGTGGCCCCTGAGGGCACCAACCCCGTGGGTGCCCCATAGAGACCCCCCAAATGCTCCATAGGGAACCCCAACTGCCCCATAGCAACTCACAGCTGCCCCCTTGTGCCCCCCAGCCACCCCCCCCCCTTCCCCCATATCCCCCTCAGTACCTGTGGTGGAAAGGCACTTGCCCAGCAGGATGAGCATGAGGAGGAAGATGAGGAAGCTGATGAGGGAGGAGCAGCTGGTAGGGGGGCATGGGGAGGGCTGGGCACCACCCCCCTTCATCACACCCCCCCACACGAGGGTCTTTGCACTCCATGTGTTTCACACCCCCCACATGAGGATCTGTGCCCCCCTGTACCTCCCATGCTCCCCCAGGCCCCTCATCACCTCCTGTGACCCCAAAGTGCCCTTGTGTCCCTCCCATAACCCCTATACTTCCCTGTGCCCAACCCACAGCCCCCATGCCCCTACCCAGCACCATGACCCTGGCATTGCTCACCCTGTCGCAGGCACAAGGACACCCCCAGACCCCCCAACCTCCCCCCCCCCAGGCACAGGGACACCCCCAGACCCCCCAACCTCCCCCCCATGCCCCCAATCCCCCCCCATCCCGTACCTGCCCAGTGCCTTGACCCTGCCGTTGCCCCCACAGGCATATTGCCCCCAGTAGATGAAGCACAGGAGAAAGCTCAGAATTGGGGGGACACAGGGGAGAACTCCCAGTCCCCCCTCCCCCAGACACCTGCCTTGCCCTTCACCATCCCAGGAATCCCTCCAGTACCCAGAGACTCCCCCTCTTTGCCACAGGGGACCCACAAGACTCCAGCACCCCAGTGGAGTCAGAGTCCCCCCAGACCCCCATAACCCCCCAAACCCCTCCTGATGCATCCCAGTCCCCCCAGACCTCCCCCTGACCCAAATAATCTCCCCCAAATTCCAATAATCCCCCAAGACCCTGATGCACCCCAAAGTCAGCAGCCCACCAGACCCCAATAACACCTCTTAGCCCCCTCAAACCCACCCAGAACCCTCAGCCTCACCAAATCTCAATATGCCCCTTGGACCTCGACACCTCCCAATCCCTGAAGACCCTCCAAATCCCAGTATAACTTCCCCAGACTCCGATGCTCTCCAGTCCCTGTCGCTGCCCCCAGCCCCCACAAACCTGCCCATAGCCCCCCAAGCTCCCCCCTCACCCTTCGCACTGGCAGCCACCATGAGCATCTTGTAGGTGGTTTAGAGCAGCTGCCACCCCTTGAAAAAGTCTAGGGGGGCCGGGAGGGTCAGCACAGGAGCTCCCAAAACACCGGCTCCTCCCAGTACCCCCCTCAAAGCTCAGATTCACCCCCCAGCCCCTCACTCATGAGTAAGGTGAGGATGGAAGGTGCTGTCTGTCTCCAGGATGCCTGGGGAAAGTGGAGGGTGGGGTAAGAGGGGGGTTCACCCCATGAGGCCCCCAATACCCACCAGGGTACCCAGAAACGCCCCCTGCACCACAGCCTCCCCATCAATCCTGATGTACCCCAACCCCTTCAGCTTCCCCAGACCCCAATAACCTCCAATATATCCCCCAATACTGATGCACCCCAATCCTTCCAGCCCCCTAAACCCCAACAAAGCCCTCCAGACCCTCACATATGTCCCCATCTCAATGGACCCAAATCCCTGCAGCCCTCCAGACCACCATAACTCCCAATATACCCCCAGACCCTGATGTACCCCAAATCTTTCAGCCCCCCCCAGACCCTGCAGACACCCTTAGGACCCCCCACACCCCAATAAACCCCCTCCGACCCTCATCACTCCCCCACCCCAATAAATCCCCTTAGACCCCCATAACTCCCAATATACCCCCAGACCCTGATGTACCCCAAATCTTTCAGCCCCCCCAGACCCTGCAGACACCCTTAGGACCCCCCCACACCCCAATAAACCCCCTCCGACCCTCATCACTCCCCCCACCCCAATAAATCCCCTTAGACCCCCATAACTCCCAATATACCCCCCGATCTCGATGCACACCAGCCCCGGTTCCACTGCCCCGCCCCCGGCCATGGCCGCACCGAACTCATTGGCCGAGAAGTACCGCGTCCGGAAGGAATCCCCATTGGTCAGCACCATCTCGTACTCCAGCCCATCGCCCTGGGGGGGGCGGGGTGCTCCCGGGGGGTACATGGAGGGTACCTCCCCCAAATTTGCTGACGGCTACGTACCACCAGCGCTCCTCCACTGAGTGGAAGCTGCGGCCGCTGCACATCACAGTCCCTGCAGTCCCCCTCCAGCACCTCTTAACTCCCCCAGGCCCCAATATCCCCCCAGCCCCTGATGCACCCCAGTCCCTGCAGCCACCCCAAAATCCCCTGAGCCCTCTTATAATCCCTCCAGACCCAAATATGCCCCCCCATCCTGATGCCAGCCAGTAAGTCCTCATCTTCCAAGTATGTTTCCAAGCCAGTTGCCATTGCTTACAACTCTGAATTCAGTGACACTATCTCGAAGGGCTTGTATGTTAGCATGAATCGACAGGGAGTGATCAGACAAGTTCATGCAGCATAAGCCTTCAAAATCATCACAACCGTGCCCATGTGCTAAAAGCAAAAAATCAATTGCAGCTCTATTTTGCAGAGTAGCATGTCTCACATTATCAACATCTGTCAGTAAGCCTGTTATGCAGAACTAGTAGCATTAGTTTGTTTTGCAAGCCAGCAGCCAAGGTTATTCAGGGTTTTCAGGGCATGTGCTGTTCCTATAGATGGGATAATAGAGGCAAACACTCGGGCTCCTAGGTTCCAAGATTCAACATTATCATCACAGTCCTGACTATAGGTGTGTGTGCTGCGTTTTGTTCTCACCAGCTTGTGCAAAGATGGTAAGTTTTCCTGAAAGGAGTGAAACATGGTTAGTCGCCCAAAAGTGCAAGGACCTCCTATGGCTTTACCCGGTATTCCCTTCCAAGCCCTGTTTCCACATATCAGAAATATGTTGTCTAGTAATCCAATAGCAATGCTTCCAGGAGTAATTGGTTGGGGCAAAATATGGTTACACCAGGCAGAAGCATTGGCGTAAATTCCTGTTCCCGAAACATCAAGCCCGAATCTTCTCTTGTCATTCTTAGTATAATTTAGATAAAAACACGCAAAAGACTGCATGGATCCAAAAATATCTAATTCTTGAGGTGGTATAGAAAGAGGGGGAAAGTTAAGAACCTTATTTACTCCTAATCCCTTTTGGTCAGTGTCGGGGGTTGAGAATTTTTCCCATTCCTGTTACTAAGCAACAAATAGTTAGATGTTTAGAGCAATCAAGTCTTTTGTAAAAGACAAAAGGTGTGCTTGGGCAAGGCAGGGTAAGGGAACACCCGGCCCTTGGAACGGGTCTCTCGTGGTTCGGACGCTGAGAAGAAAGGCTGCTCTTTTTGCTTTTCGGCTGTGACCGAGGAAATCCAACTGAGCCCTGGTTTTTTCTCTTCTCCTGGCTGGGTGAGCTTTGATTCAACTTTTCTCCCCACTGGGAAGGGCACGTTTCCCCGGGCTGCGTTTTTTCCCGCAGCTGCTGCCGGGAGAGTCCAGCTGCCGGGAGAGCCTGGCTGCCCCTGCCGCCTGCCCCTGCCCTCTGCCGCACGAGACCGCGGCGTCTGCTGGGACTGCAGAAATCCTTGCTACCTCACTAGCTGGCCGGGGAGAAAGCCAGCTCCTGCCCCTGCCGCTCCGCTCGCCACTCCGAGCTGCTTTGCTGCCTGCTTTCTCAGCTCTCCGCCATTATCAGCTGCCATTACCAGACCTGACCCTGCGCCACAGCGCCACCTGCAGCCGCTCAAGAGTCATCGCGCCTGCCCTGCCTGGCCGGGAGCTCAACAGCGCCCCTGCTGCCTGCAACTGTGATTGCACCACACGGGAAAAGGTTCAGCAGCTCACAGATTGCTGTTGGTCTTCTGGTTCTAGTTCTGGTTGCTATTATTGTTATTGCTTGTTTATAGATACTAGTAAAGAACTGATATTCCTTTTTTCCCATACCTTTGCCTGAAAGCCCTTGATTTACAAAATTGAATAATTTGGAGGGAGGAAAGGAAATCACATTCTCTGTCCTGGGGGGAGGGTTCAACCTCTCTTGGCAGACACCTGTCTTTCAAACCAAGACAGTCAGAAAAATACCATCTGGCTGGTTCACTAGCCTTTTTACACCAACTTTCCTGGCACCACCAGGTCGGCTCAATTCGACCCATAGCAGTACACTGTCATCGAACTGTTAAATTGAATAAAACATCCCATTCACTCTTCTCTAAGGGCATAGCTACCAAAGAGATTTGGAAAGGGTCACCAGGGGAGTTCATGGACAGGCACAGAGTAGACTCATTTAAAGCTTCAGCAAGTGTAAGCTGTTGGGGAAGATGAAATAGGAAAGCCTTATAAATATGATTACCTGGCAAAAGATGCTGAGAATATGGAAAATATAAGCGAGATTGAGATGTAGACAAGCTTTGAGTTAATGAACAACTAGAAAACAATGGTACGGCCGACCGAAGGTAATCCCCCTTCTTGATGAAACAATACCCTCTGCCTGCAGGCAGGTCCAAGGGTCAAAGCAGACCCTGCCCGCTTGGCAGAGTGAGGTTTCTCACTCTGGGAAAGGCGGCGAGCCCCGAAACCCCACGAAAGAAGGCTGCCGCCATGCACCTCTCACGCGTGTTCGGACTGGGTGCCGCAGTGGGTGCCGTGGGCGCGGGAGCAGAGTGTCTCTGAGATGGAGAAAAGCAGGAGACTAGGCAATTAAAGAGATGTAGTCTCTGAGTTCTCGGGATCCAGGGTTTATTGAGGAGCAGTGGGACAGCGAGGGTGCATGGGGTCGGGAAGGGTCGGAGGGGACAGAGCAATCTGGATTCTCGAGCGTGCAGAGCGGAGAACAAAGCCGAACATGGGGTTAAGAAGGGGGAGCAGGATGGGAGGAGTTTACATGGGAGAAACAACCGGGACGCTAGGGATGCAGGATTGGCAGGGATGCCAGGGAATGGGGATACAAGGAGGGATGGTACAGAACTTTGAAAACCAATTATAAAACTCAGGTAAAAGGAACAGAGTAGAACATTCTAGCTATTAACTCCATATCGGATAAAGAGGAGGAGAAATCAAAAAACCAATACTCTTGTTCCCTGATGCATAAGGAAGTCAGCTGCAAGGTGTCTTGGGGGAAGCATCTCTTTGTCACCTTGAGCTAAAGGTCTCCTCAGACCCAGGGCCCTTCCTCAGGTATATCTGCCTCCAAGCTCATCTGAGCCAAGGTCACTGCAACAGCAGAGGGTCCAAAAAGCAGTTTTTAGGGTTAAAAATATAACGCCGTATGGTAATGCAATGATACTTATAGGTTGTATGTAAATGTTGTAGGATTTGTAGCTTGTTCTAGATTGGTTAATGAGAATTAGAATATTCAGCACAGAAGATGATTTATTGTATTATAAACGGCAGCTCGCTCTCTTGGCATCGATCTCTCTCTCTCTCTTGCTTCTCTGACCTGCTTAGGGTTGCATCTTGCGGCCCCTGGCAGGTCTCTTACACCCATGCTCTTTTACAGTAAATCCCATGCTCTAAGAACTGACTTCAGAGATCTCTCGTCTCCATCCCATCCTCATAACCAAATCCTACAGAATTAAATCCTACAGTAAGCCAGACATTGCATTCTGGAAGGGGTGGCATTGTGACCACCTCTCCTTCATTGAGAAGGAGTCCTACTAGGAGGACCAGCCTAAAAAGGCAGATTTGGTTCACAAAAATACCAATGTGGAAGCCAGCCATAGTCTTGTCCACACACAAATTTTTGAATGATACAATTACCATAAGAATAGCCTAAAGGATCACACTGTGGGCACCGCTTCTGACACTTTTTACACTGACACAAAACCCACACTTGATGGGACTAATCTTTACAAATGAAGCAAGGTATAGGGTTAGTTTCACGTCTAAGTCTCTCTTTAAACCGTTTCCAATATTGTTTACGCAAGGAGACTTGATCCGCGATTATAGCCTCTACTTGATTCAGAGTGGGTCGTCCATGGAAATCAAAGAGTGGTGTAAAGTCTATAATTCCTCTGGAATCAAGCAAAAGCTGGTTGAGGTGGTGGTCGGGCGGAAGTGATCTCTGCGATTTCTGGAACCGGGGCCGAAACTGGAACGGCTGGGGTCTCCACTGATAGTTTGCCAGGGTGATGAGGATCTTCAGGTTCCTCAGGAGAGGTATTCAAGGATTCTCTGAAGGGTCTGACATTCTTAGCTGGGATCCACCTCGGACCATTCTCTGTAGAAACACAGGCAAAACCCCTTCCCCATGTGATGAGAGGATAGGGTCCCATGATCTTACCTGTTTCTGGGTCCTTAACAAGGACTGTGGCCTTCTGTTTAACCTCTAACGGCCGTTTTTGCCTACGTGCCTTACAATTGGAGGGTTGGGATCCATCAGGGAACAATTAAAAAAATTAAAAACATACAATGCCTTCTGTAATAGCTCAGCTGGGGTAGCATTCCCCTTTCTGTTGTAATAAAAGACGCTTAAGTGAACAGTGGGCTCGCTTAATGATAGCTTGGCCTGTTGAGGAATGAGGAATCCCCATTTTGTGTGTCACTCCCCAGAGGGCAAGAAAATTTGCAACTCTCTGGGAAATATACGCTGAGCCATTATCAGTTTTGATCTGTGAAGGAATTCCCAAGAATGCAAAGGCACTCATAAAGTGACGGCAAACATCTTTTGCCAATTCTCCTGTACGATAGGACGCAAACAGAGCACCTGAGAAGGTGTCTATAGAGGAATGTATATACTTAAGTCTGCCAAATTTGGGAAAGTGAGTAACATCTGTTTGCCAAATTTCAAGGCTTTGGAGTCCTCTGGGGTTAACACCTCCAGTGAGAGAGGGAAAGGAGTGCCTTTGACAGTCTAGGCACACAGCCACAATGCTAGAGGCTTGGCGAGAAGGCAAAGTGAAAGTTCTTGCCAGCGCACTAGCATTCTGGTGAAAAAATGAGTGACTGATTTTTGGTTGGGAAAAGCTATCAGGTAACACCTGCACAGGTAGCATAAGTAGGTCCTCCTCGTGATTCCCTTCTGCAATGAAGCCAGGCAAAGTAGTGTGAGATCTAACATGCATTACAAAATACGACTCCTGTCTATTATCTAAAAGAAAAACAAGTTGTTGCAGCCAATAAAACAAGTCTGCATTAGGCACATCTTTCAACACAGCAGCTTCAGCTCTTTCCAAAAGTCCTGCAACGTAAGCAGAATCAGTTATTAAGTTAAAAGGAACAGACCAGCGTTCAAAGGCTTGTACAATGGCTGCTAATTCAACAATCTGAGGTGATCCTGAAACAGTGGTGACATCTAAGTCCCATAGATTGAGATTTGAGTCCCACCACAGTATTACTGCATTGTGGGTGTGACCAGATCTATCTGTAAAAACAGTTAATGCTTGCAATGGAACTTCGCTTCTCTTGGGTCATGTTAAGAGATTAAAACCAGCTGCCACAAGCTTGTTTTTTGGGGGATGTGTAGAAAGTTGTCCAGAGAAGTCGGTGAGAGCCATCTGAAACACTTCAGACTGTTGAAGTAGCCACTGTAAGTAAACAGTAGTAATAGGCAAGCAAATCAAACAGAAATCTACACCTGCAAGTGCGACAAGTCTCTGTCTAGGTTTTACAATGAGCAAAGCAAACATTTCATGTTGGGTGTTGACAGTTTTAGACATGTGGTGTGGCAGAAAAATCCATGCAATGATTAATAAGGGGTCTGGCAAATTAGGGTCCCACTGAAAAATTAAAGCATGGGGCTGCTTGGACGGATTTAAAATTATTAAAGAAAAGGGCAACTCAGGAGCCCATTGGGCCGCTTGCCGGTTTGAGATAGCATCAGCTACCTTTTGCAATGCTTGGCGAGCTTCTAGTGTAAGCTGCCAAGGCAATAATAAATCTGGTTCCCCTTTTAACAGAGCAAACAAAGGGCTCAAATCTGCATTTGAGATTCCTAACAGGGGACAAACCCAATTAATTGTCCCCAAAAGCTTTTGAGCATCATGCAAAGTACAAATGTTGGTTTGAATTTTTAAAGGCTGAGGAGAAATACTCTGGGTTCTAATTCATCAGCCAAGGTATTTCCAAGGGGATTGATGCTGGATTTTTTCAGGAGCAACACAAATTCCTGCTTGGGTTACAGCATCGCTGACAAGGGCTAGGGCTTTCTCCATAACTTCTTGTTTTTCTGCAGCAATTAGAATGTCATCCATACCATGATATAAAAGAGTGTCAGGCATGTCCCAACGAATGGGGCGGAGGATTTTTGCAACAAACCACTGGCAAATAGTGGGACTATTTTTCATGCCTTGGCGCAGGACAACCCAGTGATATCTTTGCAAGGGTGCCTGCATATTAGTGCTTGGAACAGAAAAGGCAAATTTTGGTGCATCCTCAGGATGCAAGGGAATATCAAAAAAGCAATCCTTTAAATCAATGATTGTCAAATGCCAATCTCGAGGGATCATGGCAGGAGATGGGAGGCCAGGCTGGAGCGTTCCCATGTCCTCCATAACAGCGTTAATTTTACGGAGATCATGGAGCAAGCGCCACTTACCAGTTTGTTTTCTAATTCCAAGGACTAGTGGAGGGGACTATGTGTCCCTTTTGAAGCTGTTCCTGGATCAATTCGGTGAGTGTGCGCAGTTTAAGTAATGGCAGGGACCATTGATCCACCCAAATAGGTGTATCAGTTTTCCAGGTTAATTTTAGGGTGTTGAGCGCTTCAATGGTCCCCATTAAAAAGACTGAATTCTGAAACCCCATTGAGAGAGTACATCTCGTCCCCATAACACTATGGGCATAGGTAAACCAAATGGCCTTACAGAGGCTGTGTGGCCTTCTGGTCCTGTTACTTGAACCAGATGGCAACTTTGATAACTGTGACTGCTTCCTCCTATTCTGGTGAAGGCCAGGGGCGCCTCCATGAGCACCCAGTTAGGGGGCCACTTATCTTAAGAAATGACAGTGACGTCAACTCCAGTATCTAAAATATTTGTGAGCGTTATTTGTTGTCCTTGTAATGACAAGGTGCATTGGCAGGTAGGACATTTGTCTGAAATTGTTTGTGTCCATAATATTTGCGGGGTCTTTATAGAACCAAATCCTACCACCCTGCTGTTATATTTTTCTACAGAAGATGGTGAATCACATGGAAGAGGGATTAATTTTGCTATGTGGGTTCCTTGTGGGATAAAACACAGTGGATTAGGGGTCCAAACCATGATCTTATGTTCATCATTAGAATCTAAGTCTATGACCACAGGGAGAACAGAAAGTCCTGAAAGGCTAGTTGAGGACTTTCCTAAAAGTAGGGCACTTTTTTGAGGCCCTAGTGGTTCAACAATTCCTGTAGGGAGTAAATGAACAGAAGAATCACATAACGTTACTGTGGCTGAGGTGTGTAAATCCAATCTGGCACCATCTGCAGTTGCTGGGAAAAGACTTGAGGCAGGTTTCCATTGGGCATCAGCAGGGCTGGCATCTGCAAGGGCGGTTGAGGCATCTGTGTCAGAGCACAGCGCTGCAGTCCAGTGCTCTAGTTCCAGTTTCCCTGGTATCCTTGGACCAGGCGACCTTCAGAATCATACTTAGAGTGACATTGGTTAGCAGAATGTGGGCCTCTGTGGCACTGTGGGCACAGCCGCAGGCTCATGGCCGCGATCATGGGGCTGTGGTAGCTGCCACCCAGGGAGTCCTTCTGCAAGTGCATCAGCTGCTGTACGGGAACGGGATGTGACTGTGAGAAATGAAGCTCACTATTGTAAAATTGTAAGCATTTATTAACAAAAAGACAATAAGGGACAAAACGAAAATCTCATTCCACAAAGTAGAGGGAACAACGCGGGGTGCTTAGCCACCAACATGGGGTAGCAAGAGGCACACCTTCTGGCTAGCGGATACAGTTTTTATAACCCCCTAACCCCACCTCCTTAAGGTGCTCTGATTGGCTCATTGTCTTCAGTCCTCATTGGCTCATCATTTCTAGGGTCTTCTGATAGGTTAGCTGCTTGCCCAGCTATTCCCTTATGCTAATTAACACCCACTTCTCTCCCCTTTCTTAACAAAACAAAACTTTTAAAAGGAACATATAACAATCAGAGGTAACCATAACATTTAACAATTAACCATAACAAATTATCAGATGTAACTATAACATTTAACAACTAACCATAACAAATCAACAGAGGTAACAATATCATATACACAACCATTAACAATTAACCATAACAAATACCTCATAACCCTTTACCAAAGCCAACTCCATGACTTCATTTATAACATGGCTCTGCCCGCTCTGTCCAGAGAGATCGAAGCTCCGCTCAGCTCTCGGCCTGTCCCTGGAGAGCCAGAGCCCTGCAGTGCCATGTTGGGAGCAGCCTTGCCTTGGCTCCTGGCCAGCAGGCAGATGATGCTGTCGAGAGCCAGCAGTGAGTGATTAATGCTGGTCCCTCCCACAGCCCCTCTCCCCAGTCCCTGGTGACTCAGGTTCACTAGAAACCTGCCGGGGCAGTCAGGCTCAGCTTGGCCACATGCTTATTCCCAGCAAGGCCAACAGCAGGGTTGGTCCAGCTGCTTCACCTGAATCTGTGAGGACAGAGATGGTTGAGGCTATTGTTCCACATGCCCCTGGGGAAGTTGGTTGGAGCAGCAGCACCAGTGGGACCAGGGCTCCATGCTTCCCATGGGGTGGATCAGTGGGTCATGCTGGAAGATGGGGCAGGAGTAGGAGAGGAACCTGGCCTGCTGTGAGGATGAGCCAAACACCTGGAGATGACACAAGGAGCAAAGCCAGGGAAAGGATCTGGCAGGAAGGTACAGAGTTATGGAAAAGAATCAGCAATCCCATGCTCAGTGGTGGAGAAGGGTACAGCTGGTCGAGTTCATGAGGGCCTAGAAAAGCATGAACACAGCTGGAGTACTCCTCTGCAAGGAGGAACAGGTGAGACATTAGGTTCAGGATGAAGTTGATGCCTATATAAATTGGGTCAGAGTTACAAAGTGCTTATATAGCTTGAGTTATAAGATATCAGCATAACCTGAGTCATAACTTTTATACCTACATAACCTGAATTATAGCTTTTTATACCTATATAACCTGAATTATGACTTTTGATACAAATGTGATAAATACACATAATAATATTGGCTTTTTGCAAATATTGAAATGGATATTATGTGTATAATTTTAATTCTTTTTACAAAGGTAGCCTTGCTGTGAAAAAATAGCTGTGTAATGATGACTAATGCCTTTCGTTTCGGTGCTAGCTAAGCTTAGACATAGTAGTGTAACAGTTGTGATAGTTTTGTTAGAATGCTTGAACTGCCTGCTTGAACTTGATAACATCCAACGAACGGACCCTGCCACTGACATTCCAACTATCATCACCTGTTGTCTGCAGAAACTACAATCTGGGAGTGATAACAGAATCAATTAAAGAGGACTGTGCATGCTCCGAGGAGGTGTATCCAAGGAGGAGCTAGGCTAAGCAGTTCCTGGAACATGCAAACTAGTTTGGAGAAAAGTTTGAATGTGCATAATTGTTTATGAATATGCATTAGGCTGAAGGGTCTATAAAGGGTGTCCCTGTCCATACCAGGTGTGCTTTTTGGCTGAATGCCAAGCACCCAGCGCTGTACTTTTGCTTTATATCTGTCCCCTATTGTCTTTTATTAAACTTTTAAATCCTAACAGGAGAGTGAACCTCATTTTTCACGCAAATATAACTTGAATTATAACTTTCTATACAATGTAATGACTAGTATATTGTTAAGTAGTTGTTTAATGCTGAATAGACAAAAAACCTCACAAGGTGGATAGCTTCAAAGGTGGGCAAGTATAGTACTAATGAGAAATTAGCAAATGTAAAGCCAATTAGCCACAGAATACAGAATTTAGACCAGTTAGAACCAGAGACACCAAGGAACACCATAACTGCGCATGCTGCGAAGACAAAGGTGAAAAGTTCAGATGAGAAGAAGACCCTGGAAGCCTTTCTCAGGGAGACCCCTACGACCACTGAATTGGGGAGGCGCAAGCGCAGTACAAAAGAACTATTTATAACCATGAGATCATGTTATGCAAATTAGTTCCGGCACATATATGATGATGATATAGTGACATAGTAATACTAAGTGAAATTTACTGTATAAATAAACAACAGCACTTGACAAGGGTGGGTGAGTTAGGTGGAGAGATCCCCCTCACCTCCAGCACTGCAATAAACAAATACCTGTTCGATAGACACCAGTCTATGGGGTTTTATTTCCAGCCTACCTTTTCAGGCATCAAAGTGACAGCCAGGGCCTCCATCTGCCCTGGCAGCTGTGACAGCCCTGCAAATTCAGGGAAGGACACGCCTGGAATTGAAATCCACTGATAGGTTTGCACCATGAAACTGGGGAGCACTTTGACAGAGCCCTGAGGTGTGTAATTTCCAGCTCAGTGCCAAGGGGGACAGTCCTTGGATGTTGTGGTGGTTTTGATTGGCCCAGAACATTAGCAAGGTATCTTTGGCATCTAGGAGAAATTTCAACCCCTCAGAAGCTGTTGTAGTAAGCCTGAGGAAGTATCTCAGAGGTGGGGAGTGGCACAAAGATGGCTCCTGTGTGTCCTGAGTGAAAGTTCTGGAAATTTTTCATCAAGTCCAGCAGAGCCAATCTCTGATAGCTCTGAAGGTGATGGACATGCTGCCGGCCAAGTGTGAGCCAATTAGAAGTGCTAGTTACGCCTCTGTGAAAACATATTTAAGAAAAAATCAAAACAAGGTAAGCACGCACTTCTTTGTAGGGTAGTTAGAAGAGGAGGAGGAGGTGGAGGTAACAATATGTGAAGGGAAAACAACATGGAGACACCAAGGTCAGTGAAGAAGGTGGGAGAGGAGGTGATCCAGGCGCCGGAGCTGAAAACCCTCTGCTAGCCATAGTGAAGGCCATGGGGGGAGCAGGAGGTTCCCCTGCAGCCCACGGAGTCCACAAAGATGCAGAAATCCACCCACAGCTCACGCCAGAGGAGCAGGTGGATGCTTGGAGGAAGCTGTGAACCAGTGGGAGTCTCATCTAAAGAGTTAAAGCTTCAAAGGCCTTGCAAAGGAAAGAAAGGCCTTGCTCCTGAGATGGAAGCAGCCTGGCCTCGGCTGAGGAGAGTCTGCACCTTATGGACAAAGAGACTCATGTTGCAGCAGAATTCGGGCGGGATGTTGCTCGTGAGATTGGACCCACGCCAAAGAAGTTCCCAGAGGACTGTCTCTCATGGGAGGGACCCCGTGGCTAAGTAGAGGACCCCTCTCCCTGATGGACTGACCAGAAAACAAACCCCTTACCCTGCCCCCTGCCCGTGTGGTTGGTTTGGAAAGAGGGAAAGAGGGGTGAGAGGAGAGACTGCTTCTTAAGAGGGAGGGGGTGGGAGCAGAGAAACTGTCTGGAGAGAGAGAGAGAGAGAAGTAGAGATAAAGAGTATTTGTAGTAGAAGAATTGTGGTGATGAATAGATTTATGGACCTGCTCTATGGACTAAGAAAATACCCCACACCCTGCCCCCCTACCCGAGCTTGTTGGTTAGAAAGAAGAAATAGAGTGAATAAAAATGGGTTCGTAAGAAGGAGGGAGGTGAGTGAATAAAATAGTGTATGAAAAGTTTATTTTTGCCTCTCATTTATCCTCCAACTCTGTTAGTAATTAAATCACTTTGCAACTTTAAGTTTAGAGCCTGTTTGTCCTTTCTTCCGTGCGTCCTCCTACCAGTGTCCTATCTCATTTAACTCATGAGATTGGTGTGTGTTTTTACAGTTTTTTTCTTTCCCCTCTCCTGCACATTTGCAGAAAGAGAGAGCAAAAGTGCTTAGCATTCAGTCAGGGTCAAACCCCAACAGATGATGGTCCCAGCAGCTTCTTAGCTCAATTTCCAGCACCAATCGGAGTAATACCAAAGCCAGCAGCTCTCACCTGGAGGATGGCATGGGAGTGGGAGGAGGTTGTGTTGGCCTTGGTGTGATGCTGCACTGGTTTTTATTGCCCTTGGCCAACATCTCCAAGATCTGCTCTGGTGATGTGGGCTGGGAGAGAATGGGCACAGAGATCAGCACCCCAGATGCAGCACCCAGACACCCTGACACAAAGCAGCCCCAGGCACTAGGGCTGAGGCATCCTGCAGCTCCACAGGCCCTGTGACAACTTGCGGTCACATCTGCTGCCAGCCAGGAGCTGTGCAGGTGGCACTCTGGGATCTCCACAGCCCCTGTGTCCCCAGGACAGGAAAGAGGGGAGAGGAGAGGAGAGGAGAGGAGAGGAGAGGAGAGGAGAGGGAGAGGAGAGGAGAGGAGAGGAGAGGAGAGGAGAGGAGAGGAGAGGAGAGGAGAGGAGAGGAGAGGAGAGGAGAGGAGAGGAGAGGAGAGGAGAGGGAGAGGAGAGGAGAGGAGAGGAGAGGAGAGGAGAGGAGAGGAGAGCTTTCTGCAGCAGCCCCTATGCCAGGGGTCACTCCCAGGCTGGGCTGGGATGAGGCAAAGCTCATCACCCTCCCTGCTCCCCTTCAGTGCACTTTTTCTCCCTGTTTCAGCCACTTCAATGCAGCAGAGACAAATGGAGTTCCCAAACCAGCACTGCTCTGATGCGCAGGTCACCCCTGAACCTTCCCTGGAACAAGTTGACAGCCCCATTCCCACACCTCTCCACATGAAGTGTTTCTGCTTCCAGACCTTCTCATTCCTCTTGTTTGCGTCCATCTTCCAACACCCCTTTGAAGCCTCCCCCACCAGCACACCTGTCCTAGTTTCAGCAAGGACAGAGTCGCTAAAATAGAGTTAATTTTTTTTTTGCGGTAGCTGAGGGGTGTGGCTGTGGGCATTTCTAGGAGGCTATTCAGTACCATCTTATTTGCCAGGGGTAAGGGAAAAGGACTCTCTCCCTCGCTTCTGAGAAGAAGGGGCTCCTTCTGTGAGGAGAAAACATAGCAGGTGAAATAGTATTGTCACAGACTTTCCATGTAGATTGTTTCTTTGTCTTATACCTTTTGTCATTAATATTGTTTCTGTTACTGTTTGTTTTCTTATTTCATTGCTGTTTTCAGCAAACGGTTCTTGTGTCAAACCATGATTTTTGCCTTTTGTGCTTCCAGCTGGGTGGGCAGGGAAGTAAGAGCCGCCATGGTTTCAGTAAGAGCATTAAACTGTTCTTAAACCATGACAGCCTTAATTGGTGCCCAATGTGAGGCACGAAGGGTTGAGATAACAACAGACCTGTCCAGAGCTGGTTGAAAACAAATGTGATCTAAGCTTTTGTTGTATTATGTGCAGAGCCACTGGTCACAATGTTGCTTGGTCTGTTCATGTGGGTGTGGTACATAAACCTGTATATATACCCATATGTTCTTTTTCAGAGTAGGGAGAGGGATCAGGATTGCTTTGTTGCTCTACTGTGGGATATAAGTTTATGACATAACATCAAGGGCAGTGAGGGTCCTTTGGGATGTATTTTCAGTGTTGCTCCCCTGCCCTGGCCTTGGGTGCTACCTGTGGGAATTCATTAATAATCCTACCCAGCCTGTGGGAAGAAGAGGATGTGACTGCACAGATTCCTTCCCATGGGAAATTTTCCCTTCTCTCGCTAAGTTTTTAATAAACATAGATAAAACTCTAGGGGAACCATGAATGTTTTGGAATGGGTGTTGAGACGCCTCAGCCAAGCACTCCGAGGGGTAGATGATTGTTGGCCAATCCGAATGCCTTTCTCTATGCTATAAAACTCAGATTTTTTTTTTAATAAACTCTCTTTTCTCAGCTTTCACATCATGCGTGCTGTTTCGCTCCGTTACCAGTTCAACAGCGACATCTGGTGACCACTGATGTGTACTACATGCACTGCTGTGAGGTACGACCGCACCTCCCCCCATCCTTCCCTGCCCGCCCGCGTGGCTCGGGCGTCGGAAGGACAATGGACCCTTCGCTGCCTAAGGACTGCTTTTTGCGGTCACTCTTGGAGGACCCCTGGGGTGGTCCGTCGGCCAAGTGGAGACAGCGCCTGATCAAAGCCCTGTTACACTGGGCTGTGGGTCATGGCTTTCCGGAAGTGTTACAGGTGGAAATTGACTCAGCTCTGTGGCTGCGACTCGGGGTTGCCCTTCTGAGAGAATTGGTATTTGCGTTTATACCGCACATGGAGGGCGACCTGGGATTCCTTAAGGGAGCAGGACTTTTGGCGAGAAGGACCTGATCTTTCTCTCCCTCTGGATTTCTTGCTCTCGGCTAACGAGAGCTGCCCTGAGGAATCCCCGCCCCGGGCTGACCCCGCCATTGCGGATGCATCCTCTCAGCACAAATATGCCTGGCCAGGGGACTACGTCCCTCCCACCTATCCACATCCAATGGATCAGCTGGCGGAGATGTTGAAACAGGTGAAAAACCGGCAGGGTTCCGTGGTAACCGCCGCCGCACCACTGCCGGTGCCCCCGCGGAACGCCACGGCCCCTCCCCCCGGGTTGGAGCCACCAGCGCCATCTCAGGCGGCGCCGGCGTGTGCAGCTGTGGCGCAGCCGCTCCCAGTTGCGGCAACTGAGAAGGCAGGGGCGGCCCGGGCGAGGACGGACCCAGTTCTGTCCGTTCAAACCGCAGGCTCAGGAATGCCGGCGCGGGCCGGGCAACAGGCACTAACTGCGCCTGGACCGGAAGGAGACCCCCTCCCCGCGGCTGCTTACACGCCGATTGGTTCCTTCCACATGGCGGCCGCAGTGCTTCCGGGAAAAAACCCTCAAACACTGGGCGCACAAGAACCTGGGTTTCCGCAGGACTCACCCCTCCTCTCTCGGCTTTTAATGGATATCCTGGCCGAGCTCGCCAGATTCCGCCGGCACATGACGGAGGCCCGTTTGCGAGAGGCCCCCCGCCCGGGGCGGGATGGCCCGGAAGTGCCTGCTCCAGCAACCCGGAAAGCGCCTGGGTTTCATCCTGCGGCGATAGCGGAAGTGCCCGCAGGGGCGCAGATGGGTTCCGGGCAGGACACGCCTGTCCCAGCGACAGTTCTGGTGGCAGAGGCGGCCCTGGCATGGCACGCTGACCCAGCTGCTTCTGTGCCGGCGCAGCAGACGATTTTAACTGATGCTGTGCTAGTGCAACCAGCGGGGGCTCCCAACGTTCCGCCTGTGTCGCTGCCTTCTCCGCACTCCACTCCAGGCGCCACCGCCGTGCAGTCTCTCGGCACAATGTCTGCATCAGGCAAGACTCCGTCCGTTCGTAATAGGGCTCACGGAGAAGCCCCAGTCTGACGACTCAGACAGCGAATTAGACGAAGTGCCTGCTCCAGGGCAAAAGGCTGCAGTGGCAGGGCGGCAGAAGAAGCGCCTGCTTCAGAACCGCCCTTGAACATTCCCAGACTGTACCGTGACGGTGTGCCCAAGGAACCCCCAGCATTTCTAGGAATCGGTAAAGTTGGGCGTGCTGGAGGCGGGAAATTTGAATCTTTTAGAGAAACTAGGGTTGCCAGACCGAACAGGAGGCCCTGAAGGGAATCTGGTGGCTGCTACAGCACCTCCAGGAGGTGCACTGATGCCTTAAAAGCTGGTAAAAATAAGACGCAGACACAGCAGTATAGGGAAAAAGGGTATTACCTTGGTTTTAATAGGATCCCAGGTGCCCCCTCGTCGAAGGTGGAATCACACCGACGAAGCCCCCCGGGTACAACACATATACAATTTTATGGACTTTACAAATTAGCACATCTACCTAAAATACTCCAATAAGAAACATAACAAATGAAGTAATTGTCCCCCTATTCTAATTATCCCCCCCAAATGAGGCTACAATCTAGTTTACAAAAACATGTTCCAGAGAGGAGGCTCTGTCCAAGGTTGGAGCCTCTAGTTCTGAGATAGTAGGGATGTTTCGTCTTCCCCAAAGAACCCCAAACTAGGCTAAATATCAGAGTACGAGGGTTATAGACATGTAGGGCTAACATACAGGGAGTGAAAGGTACAGGGAATGGGAAAGGGTATAAAATGTATAAAAAGGGTATAAAAAGAGTATAAAGAGAAAGGACAAAAACCATCAGGCATCATTTCCCCCCTTTTTAGAGACTAACAAGACTTTACCTTGTCTAGTCTCTAAACTACATTACACTACCTGCAGCACTGGTTTACGCAACTAGCTATAGCAAAAATAATAACTACAATTACAGCTATGATAAATGTTTCTTTTACCCAGGCCCAGTCTGGTAACCATGAAGTGAGGGTGTGGAAGATATGGTCGAATTTCAAGGTGTAATTTTTGGAATTTTCTTCATACAGAATTTGAATCTCTTTCTAAACTTCTTCCAAACTTTTCTAATTTTTAATGGCCAGTTATCACATCCATCTAGAGGTGGTAACTGGGTGCAGATCCAGCAATTGCTCATTTTAAGAGCTCTGGATATATTTTGGATCACAGTGTTGTGTAACTTTTGGCTGAACCTTGAGTCATGGTTACCAATTCGGCAAACAACAGACATGTAAAGAACAATTTAAACTACATCATCTTGATTTGCATCAGTCTCTGTTTTTGATGGTCTCAGGGGCAGAAGCTTTCTTCATTCTGGAGTAGTGGATCCACAGTCTTTTCCCAGCAACCTTTTCCAGAAGTGAGGGTGGTCAGCAAAACTTGGAATGGTCCTTTTCACTTAGTTTGGAAGGGGTCGCTGGTCCACCATTTGATGTAGACCCAGTTTCCAGGCTGAAACAGGTTAGCAGGGGTGTCCAATCCTATAGCTTTGGACAGCACGACGAATCTCTGGAGCTTTTGCAAAGTGGAGCTTAAGGCTGTTAAGTATTTCTGTAAATCAATTTTTCCCCTCGTGAATTTTCCCTGGGATGTGTGGAACCTCATATGGTTTGCCATATAGGCTTTCATAGGGACTTATATTGTCCCTCCACCTTGGTTGTATGTTGACCCTCAGTAAGGCTACAGGCAAAGCCTGAACCCATGTCATAGCTGTTTCTTGACAGATCTTACCAGTCTGGGCCTTGAGGGTTCCATTCATACATTCAACTTTGCCACTTGCTTGGGGCCTGTATGGTGTGTGCAAGTCCCAAGGAAGTCCCAGAATCCTGCTAACTTCCCCCGATCACTGTTGCAACAAAATGTGGTCCCCTATCTGATGACATTCCCAAAGTAACTCCAAACCTTGGAATTATATGGTTGAGCAAGGCTTTCACTACTATCTTTGCTGTATTGGTGCAACAGGGATAAGCTTTAGGCCATTCACTGAACATATCAACCAATACCAATACATATTCGTATTCTTCCTTACATGACATTTCAGCAAAATCTATTTGCCAGTAATCTCCTGGGAGATACCTTGCCTTGGTCACTCTTAACACTACTCTCTTGCTTGTGTCAGGGTTGTTTTTGTATCAAGTTTCACACTTGCTTGTTACAGACTGCACAATATCAGTAATTTCTCTCCCTATCACTACTTTCTTTAGATGTTTTAAAAGTTTTTTGTTCCCCAGTGTGTACTCTCATGTTCCCTCTGTGCTATTTCTCGAAGGATCGGGGGTGGGACTAAAACCTGGCCTATCAGTGTAAAAGCCCACCTACCCTCCTTAATTTCAGCCTTAAGAAATTTAATTAACTTTTGGTCACTGATCATATTTTGGAGCAAACCCTGTCAGATCTACTTCTTTCTGTGGCACTACTGCAAAAATGCCTTTTTTTGCTATTCCTCTTGTCATTTTGTCAGCAAAGCGATTTCTCACTTCAGGGGTTGTCTTTCCTTTTTGATGACTTCTGCAATGCATGACAGCTACTTCTGTAGGCTTCCAGGTGCTCTGCAGGAGTGCGAGGATTTGTTTTGCATGTTTAATGCCATTACCTTGAGCAGTCAGCAGGCCACGTTCTTCCCAGATAGCTCTGTGGGCATGAACAACACTGAATGCATATTTGGAATTGGTCCGTATGTTTAATTTCTTTTCCTTGCTCAGTTCTAGAGCTCTGGTCAGTGCGATCACTTCCCAATCTGGCTTCTTCAGAGGCACATCCTTCAGGTCTGGTCTGCTGGAATAGGTCTCGTCTGTTTTCTGCAAACAGTTATGCTCAGGCAGGTCATTAAGTAATGTGCATGACAAAAACGTTGCAGGGTTTACAACAGATGTTGTTTTTAGGGTATCATCATCCTGTTCCAACAACACAGACTGGTATTTAAGCATTCTGCTAGGGGATAACCAGTGTCCCCCCTTTTGCTCCAGCACAGAGATCACAGTGTGGGGTACATACACGACAATGTACTGCCCATGGGTGAATTCACGAGCCTCCTGTATTAGTATGACAGTTGCTGCCACAGCTTTCAGACACTCAAGCTACCCTTGGCTAACATTGTCTAGCTATTTTGAGAAACAGGCCACAGCTCTTTGCTGGTCCCCAAGGTGCTGTGCCAGTACCCCTAGAGCAACATTCTGCTGCTCATATGTAAAAGGTCCAAAGGGGTTATTTAGGTCTGGCAGCCCCAAAGATGGAGCAGACATTAAGGAATATTTTAGCTGTTTAAATGTAAATGTAGCCCTTGCTTTCTCTGTCCAGTTGATGGTTCCTTTCTCAGCTGCTTTAAGGGCTTCATGAAAAGGTTTTCCTTGTTATCCCCAGTCTTCCAGTTCTTTTGACAGCTGATGTCCAAATATAGTTGGGCTATTCTTGAACCCTTGGAGTAGCTCTGTCCAGGTGAGCTGAGTCTCTCTTCCTGTCTCCGGATTTTCCCACTCAGATGTAAAGAGTCCTTGACTACTTTCACTTATAGAAATCCAGAAAAAGGCATCCTTGAGGCCTAAAACCATGAACCTCCCTAGTTCATTTGTCAGTGTAGTCTGAAAAATGTAGGTGTTTGTTACAACTGAATCTACATCCTCTGTGATTTTGTTCACTGCCTTTAAATCCTGCACTAATTTGTAACTTTTACCATAATTTTTCTTAACTGGCAGGATGGGTTTTCCCTGTTTAAATTTTAAAGGTTGAAAGAAAGGCTTTGTTTCACTTATCCCTGTGGCACTGGTTACATTTACAATGCCTTGACTCAGTTTCCCCTCAGCCTGCCTCAAACGTGCTTCTAGGACAATCTCCTTCTTTCTTGGTTCATCTTTTTTAGATCTAGTGTGTTCAGCTACTGGACTAACAGCCCCTATAGCTTCCCAGGTTACCTTTCCCCACTTCTTCCCGGTAAGCCCACTGGTGCTGTGGCTACAACCCCAGCCCCGGTCTCCTCCTCCTCAGAGCTATCTGCACTGAATTCATCTGGCTTGCTTTTAACTGCAGCTATTTTTCCCTCAGCCCTGTCACTGACCGCGCAGCGAAGTGGCTCCTGCCCTCCGCTCCCCCCTTCTCCAGCCTGGGAGGGGTCAGGTACAGCAGCAGATGCACTTCTCTCCCCACCTGGACTTGTCTCTGCTCCCCCCTGGCTCTGCCCTCAGGGTGGCTGGTGGGTGGTGACCAGCCCGCTCCTGTTTCTCCCCTGCCTCAGCCCTCTGGGCGGCCCGGGGGGGGTGGCAGCGGAGGGGGCAGTGGCCACTCATCCCCCATCCCCAGGCCCACCGTGGCAGGGGGGAGGGGAGCTGGCGGTGACCACCTATCCCCCATCCCCAGTGCTGCATCTGCCCGGGGCAGGGAGGGGGGCTGCCGGTAGCGGCAGTGGAGGGGGGAGCCAGGCTCCTGCCACCTCCTCCGTTCCGGCTGGCCCATGCAGCGACAAGGCGTATGATATTCTTTTTGAGTAGGCAGGCAGTCTTTTTTCAATTGTTTGTACACCTCCTCCCGATTCAGGAATATAGAAAACAATTCGGCATATCTCAATTCGTCAAACCTGCCTTGGACCTGAAGTTCTACCAGTAGTTCTGTAATTAATTGGTTTTCCAAACTACCTAGATGGGGCCATTTCTTCCTCCCACTCAGTTTTAACACAGGCCACACCCACAACAACAGCCTTGTTAGTTCCTCCGTGTTCAGAGAGGTTTTTTTCCCCGTTAGGTCGTGCCAGTTTTTTAAAATCAGACCCAGTGGGGAATCTTGTGGGATTTTTGGGTTAGCAGAAGACGTACCACCCATGTTTCGCTTATGAACAGAAAAGAAACAGCTGGAAAGAAAGCTGTTAGCCTAGAGTCTGGTGCGAGAAACGAATCTGCGGCTCCCCCGCCCCAGTAAAGAAAGCAAGCTTAAAAGAGTGCGCGCGTGCGGCTTAGAGACCTTGGCGAGATTCGAACCACCACCCTTTGGTAGACGAACCTACACCTCTAACCCATGGCCACTGCTCCCCCTGAGCCACGGCTCCCCGTGAGCCACTGTGTGGCCCACTGTGAGTAGTAACAAAGAGCGCCCCCTTCTCCTCACAGCCTCCCCCCCGCGGGAGCGGAGTAGGTTGTAAAAACTCATCCTTTAAGGCCCCCCTGGCCACACTCCCGCCCTTGGAGATCTCCCCCAGATGCTAGCTAGCAATAAAACCGTAAAACCCTTCTCCCTTGATCCCACCTTTCCTGCTGTGTTTCTTCGGTAGGTTTTCCGGAAACTCCCTGGTTTTCGCAATCCCAGACCGCCACTTCCCTCCCGTAGTGCCGGCGAGTGGGGGATGCAGCGGGGTGTTTCTCGATCCAGAATTGGAACTCAGGGTCCCCTTCCCTCCTGGCTGGCTCATCAGAACTGATTCCTTAAAAGCTGGTAAAAATAAGACACAGACACAGCAGTATAGGGAAAAAGGGTATTACCTTGGTTTTAATAGGATCCCAGGTGCCCCCTCGTCGAAGGTGGAATCACACCGACGAAGCCCCCCGGGTACAACACATATACAATTTTATGGACTTTACAAATTAGCACATCTACCTAAAATACTCCAATAAGAAACATAACAAATGAAGTAATTGTCCCCCTATTCTAATTATCCCCCCCCAAATGAGGCTACAATCTAGTTTACAAAAACATGTTCCAGAGAGGAGGCTCTGTCCAAGGTTGGAGCCTCTAGTTCTGAGATAGTAGGGATGTTTCGTCTTCCCCAAAGAACCCCAAACTAGGCTAAATATCAGAGTACGAGGGTTATAGACATGTAGGGCTAACATACAGGGAGTGAAAGGTACAGGGAATGGGAAAGGGTATAAAATGTATAAAAAGGGTATAAAAAGAGTATACAGAGAAAGGACAAAAACCATCAGGCATCAGTACCACCAGATCAAGGTGATACTAGCACCCTGCAAGGGGACGTCCAGGCATTTTCTCTGTTCAAGCCTGACCCGAATTCGGGTCAGGAACAAAGGTATGACGTCATTGCATAGAAGATCGTGAACGACTTGCAGACAAAAATAGCCCAGTATGGCCTTTCCTCCCCGGAAGTTATGCATATTATTAGAGTGATACATACTGACTTGCTTGCTCCATTTGATATTAGGCATTTTGGTCAAGTTCTGTTTCGTCCTGTGCCGTTTTTGAGAATAACTGGAGAAAAATGGCTGAAAAACAGACAATGCAGAATATGCGCTTTCCTCCTGAGGATTCTAGATGCACAATTGGGATGGATGTCCTTATGGGGACAAAATTTTTTCTAACCCCAACGTCCTGGCTACTTGGGATCCTCAGATCCTGGAGCAGGCCCAAAAGGTTGGTATGGGGTCCATCACGAAAACTATACACATGGCGCCGCCCCACAAACACGGTATTCGAAAATATCTCAGGGGCAGTCTGAGCTTTTCCTGACTTTTGTAGAGAAGCTAGCAGCAGCCCTGGAAAAGCAGGTGGAAGATGATTCAATGAGACAGATGTTGTGCACACAGTTGGCAAGCGACAATGCCAACGAGGAGTGTAGAAAGATCATAAATGCCCTACCAGGGGAACCTACTCTCACAGAAATGGTAGAAGCTTGCGCTAAGGTGGGATCAGGGAACCAAAGAGGTCTGCCTTGGCTGCATGTCTACCACCTGGTCAGGCACCCCCTGACCGTGGACAAAAGCAGCCCAAGGCTGGGAACAAATGGAAATGAGTTAAATCAAAGCAGAATGAGAATTTGGGGAATGGGGTTCCCCAGTGCAGGAGGTGTGGTAGGCCAGGTCACTGTTCAGACTATTGCAAGTCTAAGTACCATTGCATTGGTTTGAAAACAAACCAGTGGGAGATCACAAGTCAAGACTGAAATTAAAAATAAATGAAATAATACAAGGAAAAGCACTGACAAAGTCAGATACAACCTAACACCCTGTTAGGGTGGTAGTAGCAGTCCAACTGAAGTAGTCCAGTTGAAGCGGTGATCCTGTGAAGGTCTAGTCTCCAGCTGAAGATCCAGTGGTAGCTCTTGTCCTCTGGGAACCCAGTAGACAGGGCTAGCTCAGGCAGTTCCAAGGCCAGGTTATATCCAGGTGGGAACACCTGGCTCCTCCCTCCTGGGCAAAGCATCCCACAATGGGATGAGATAAGTCCATGAGTCACACGGTGGGTCCCTGATGGCCCATTGCCTGTCATCCGGGGTGGGTCATTAGCAGGTGATAGCAGCTAACGGCTCACAGCTGGTGGTAATGGAATACTTAAATACATCTATATTGCAACCCAGGACAACCATGTAGATGGTTGACCCCTGTCGGGAAAAGTGAAGAGGAGTGCAAAAAGGGGGAGTTGCCCTCCGACGCAAGCATTCGCCCAGAACAGGGCGATGGCACAGGCCTATCCAGTCAATTTGGAGATGGCATCCAAGGACCAGCCCAGGTTGACGACTACACCACAAGAACAGTCGTCCTAGAATCTGGTGACACCCCTAGGGTTCCCTTGGATCCACAAGGACCCCTAGGTCAGGGATTCAGTGCACTGCTTGTGGGGAGGCCTGATGTCACCCATCAAGGGATTTTTTTCCACCCAGAAGGTATAGATGCTGATTTTACAGGCCAGACTCATGCTACAGTTTCCACATCAAGTCCCCCTGCCACTATCCCTGAAAAGACATTGCTCAATTGTTGCCTTTTGAGTCTTGTGTTCCCAGGGCAGACCAAAAAGTTTGTGGAGGTAACAGCACTGAATCGCCGGGACTTCCGCTGGTCTGCTGGGCTGCTGATATTTCTAATCAGAGACCACAGATGACACGTACCCTCGTCATGCTGAAAGTGCCTCTGCACCGGATTCGGCTCCAAGGTTTGATTGATACAGGTGCTGATGCAACGATTCTCTCCTCCTCTTCATGGCCTCTAGCCCCTGTGGGATCAGCCACTGGGGGGGCTAGGAGGAACCACACAGAGCCGACTGAGCGAACGACCTTTGTTGGTGAAAGACTCGGAGGGACACACGGCCACAATCCGGCCCTATGTTACTTCGGCTCCAATTAACCTCTGGGGACGGGACGTGTTGGCAGCCTGGGGGGTGCGAATCACGACAAATTTTTAATAGGGGTCACTGTGGGCAAGGGCGCACCGTATTCTACACTATCTCTGCGATGGCTGACAAAAACACCTATATGGGAACCACAGTGGCCCCTGCCAAAAGACAAATTAGTCGCCCTTTGTCAGCTGGTTCAGGAGCAATTGCAACAGGGACACATTGAGCCTCCTACTAGTCCCTGGAATACCCCCGTTTTTGTAATTAAGAAAAAATCGGGGAAATGGAGACTGTTACAAGATCTCCGGAATATTAATGCAGTGATGGAAAGTATGGGGAGCTTGCAGCCTGGCATGCCCTCATCCACAATGATCCCTACAGGGTGGGAAATTTTGATCATTGATATGAAAGATTGTTTTTTCACAATTCCTTTGCACCCCAATGACAGACCAAAATTTGCCTTTACTGTGCCTGCAATCAACAATGCTGAGCCTGTAAAGAGATTTCAATGGAAAATATTACCTCAGGGCGTGAAGAATAGCCCACCTATCTGTCAATGGTATGTCGCTCAGGCCTTGTCCGGAATCCGCGAGCAGTTTTCTGAGGCACTCTGCTACCATTATATGGATGATATCCTGGTGGCAGCATCCACCCAGGATGAGTTGCAGAGGTTACAGCCTCGATTGCTAGCTGCCCTGCATTCCTATGGGTTGCAAGTGGCTCCGGAGAAAGTTCAACAGCAGCCTCCTTGGAAATATTTAGGAGTCAAAATCTTGGATCAAACCATACAACATCAAGATGTGCAGTTCTTGAACTCTATCAAGACCCTGAATGATACCCAAAAATTGCTGGGTATCATCAACTGCTTACGTCCGTATTTAGGACTAACCACCGCACAACTTTCCCCGCTTTTTAATATTTTAAAGGGGGACTCTGATCTAAACTCACCTTGGAAATTGACTCCTGAGGCGCAACGAGTGCTGAACGAGGTGCAGCAGGCTGTTTCTGCTCGTCAGGTTTATCGAGTAGATCCCTCTACTGATATCACTGTTTTCATTACTGCTCCAGACCTCCATCCTACAGGTATCATTGGCCAGTGGAACAAACAATGGGATGACCCTTTGCATATCCTGGAATGGGTCTTTTTGCCCCATCAGCCAAAAAAGACAGCACCCACATTGTTTGAGTTGATCTCTTGTCTGATAATTAAATGCTATTATCGGTGTTTACAATTGATGGCAGCGGATCCTGCAACGATTGTTGTTCCGGTATCACGGGACAGCTTTGAATGAAGCCTTGCTAATAGTGCTCCTTTGCAAAGTGCACTGCAAAGTTTCTCAGGGCAGATTGCTTATCATCTGCCCAGCCACAAATTGCTGCAGCTGGCAAATTCAATCAGTTTCACGTTGCGGCCAAAGAACAGTCGGGTGCCATTTCACGGACCCACCATCTTCACGGACGGTTCTGGGAAAACAGGAAAGGCCATTGTTACCTGGAAGGAGGGATCTGAGTGGCAGGTGGTGAAAGGCCATGAGTCAGGCTCTGCTCAGCTGGTCAAATTGAAGGCTGTTGCCATGGCTTTTCAGCGATTCTCTCAGGTGCCTTTGAATTTGGTCACTGACTCTGCTTATGTAGCGGATATAACCAAACGTTTAGATTGTTCACTTCTAAAAAAAGTCAATAATGTGGCTCTGTTTTCGCTATTGCGAACTTTGTGGAATGCGATTCAAGTTTGAGTGCATCCATATTATATTCTGCACATTTGAAGCCACACCAAATTACCAGGTTTTATAACAGAAGGCAATGCCAGGGCTGACATGCTAGCCAACCCTGCGTGGATGGCACCTCAGCCTGACAAAATTGCACAAGCCAAGGCATCACACAATTTCTTTCATCAGAGTGCACATACCCTGCAGAAGCAGTTTCAATTGACGCCAACTGAGGCTCATGACATTGTCAGTGCTTGTGCTGACTGCCACGGACTCGCTGCACCTCTGCCACCAGGGGTAAATCCCAGAGGCCTAAAGGCCTTGCAGCTCTGGCAGACGGATGTGACGCACATCCCTGAGTTTGGCCAGTTCAAATATTTGCATGTGTCTATTGACACTTTCTCCTCAGCTGTGTGGGCGTCTGCTCATACTGGAGAAAAGAGCTGCAATGTCATTACCCATTGGAAATTGGCTTTCTTGGTCCTGGGGGTGCCATCTACCGTGAAAACCAATAATGGTCCTGCCTACGCCTCGCAGAAGACGCGGCAGTTTTTGCACCTATGGGGTGTAGACCATAAATTCGGTATTCCGCATTCTCCTACTGGCCAAGCCATTGTCGAACGCGCTCATGGTACTCTGAAGTGTGTTTTGGAAAAGCAAAAAGATGGAATGCATGGGGAAACCCCACAGAGCTGACTGGAAAAAGCTACAAAGCTTTTATACAATTAATCACCTCACAGTGCCACCAAATTCGAATAATCCTGTGATCTTGAACCATTTTCTCTCATTGCAGTCGTCAGGCGATATGCACTTGCCCCGGGCGAATGTCTGGGTATGGAACCTACTTACTAACACCTGGGAAGGCCCGCATGAGCTTACTGCTTGGGGTCATGGGTATGCTTGCGTTTCCACAGATACTGGGGTACAGTGGCTGCCTGCAAAATGCTTTCGCCCTGACCTACAGCTCCAGAGACAGAATCAGCAACCTCAAAATAATAACCAGAATGCAGAACATCAACCGAATGATCCTTCTGATGATGACCAGGACATCAACCCTCAGGCAGATGGTCCTTCCACAAGCAGAGACTGAATTTTAAGTTTCTTTATTATGGAGTCAGAAAGCAAGGACTTTGAAAGCCATGTTTAGAATTAATTTTGATAGAATTGTGATATAGAATTAAGTTTTGATAGATGCATCACCCAAGGTATTGCTGGAGAGTCTCTCTGTCCACCTTAAATCAGCATCTGGTTTGGGCTCTGTTCAGTAACTGGCCACTACCAAGCAGACCCCTTATCACTATTCAATTTAGGCTCTGTTTGGTAACTGGCCACTACCAAGCAGATCCTTTATGATGAGTTTGTTCTCCCTTCTTCAAGGGCCCTACAGAGGATCACAAGCAATGCCTTTTGGTTTTTAAACAAAAAGGGGGAGCTGTGACTGCACAGATTCCTTCCCATGGGAAATTTTCCCTTCTCTTGCTAAGGTTTTAATAAACATAGATAAAACTCTAGGGGAACCATGAATGTTTTGGAATGGGCGTTGAGACGCTTCTGCCAATAACTCCGAGGGGTGGGTGATTGTTGGCCAATCTGAGTGCCTTTCTCTATGCTATAAAACTCAGGGGTTTTTTTAATAAACTCTCTTTTCTCAACTTTCACTTCATGCGTGCTCTTTCACTCCATTACCAGTTCAACAGCAACAACAGGGGAGGAAGATTTTTCCAACCTTTCACCCCCTTTTCCTCCTTCAGGCCTGGTACAACAACTTTTGAGAATTTTAAATTCCCTTTGGGTGTTAAGGAAAGCCTCTTCTTGTTGCTATGTCTGCCAGGTCTCCTGAGTGCGGTCCACACCACGTTTAGAATTACAAAAGAAATTTTCAGAAAGGCTTTTTGGAGATCTTTCTGGAGGGATAATAGTCAGGAGTGGTATGAAATGTGGGAGGACATGGGCCAGTGTTTGGAGGACTTCTCTGCTCCAATAGTTGGGAAGTTCACCCCTGAACAACTACAGGACGCTGTTAAAATGATAAAATGTATGAAAGAAAAATGCTGTGGTTACTCCAGAGAGCCACAAATTATGCAACGTGCTGGGCTCTGGCTACTATTTATCAGACACTGTTCTTTACTGAATAGGACCCTCAGGGGATGGAGGAGGAAAGCAGATCAACAGGCACTGTGGGCACTTCAACTGCAGCTGAACCACGGGAACAATGTGCTGTGAGCAGTTGGCCCTATAGAGAAGAAGAAATACAAGACCAAAGCAGTTTGCTTAGGGAGGGATGAAGAGGAAGCAAGGCCCTCAGAACAGGAGGAAGATCCAGATGTTTGTATGGAGTGCACCATCATTGTACACCATCATTGGCAGTGATGTCGGTGAAAGAAGGAAAGCAAACAGTGCTTCAGGTGACTACCCAGCTTTGGCAATAATAAGATCATCTTTTCTCCTCCCTACTGACCTATGCATTGGCTGTGGAAAGAATGTCCAACACTGCAGACAGATTGGAAAGACTCAAGCAAACTAGAGAGGAAATGTTCCATGTCCTTCCAGTATGCTATTGGGAGCAGCCAAAATCCTGCTTGGGAGAGGGGACACACACCATGAAGTAACTTGTGGTTTTAACTGCCTGACCATGGAGATGACATGAGGAAGTGGGATGGAAAACCCATCACTGCTCCAGCAGCACAGGTGAGTTGAGAGGAAGAACACCACCACAGAAAACTTTTCAAGGATAAACCTGCTCCAGTTTCCAGTGGGGAAGTCCTCAGGAAGAATAGAAGGGCTGATGTTACTTCTGATCCTTTTGAAAGGAATGCCAGGTCATATTTACAAGAAGTGAGCAATGACTACTGTGACCAGAACTAGAGAGCCCTTGGCTCCAGCCAGGTGTGAGAAAGGGACAGTGGGATCTATTGGACTGTGTGGATCCATGGCCTGGCATAGCAGAGCCACAAGAGTGTAAGGCTTTTTCTGACACCAGCACATGATGTACCCAGATGCCATTGAGATCTGTAGGCGTAGAATCCATCTCTATTTCGGGGATGACAGGGGAATCCCAACAGCTGACTGTATTGGAAGCTGAAGTGATCCTGACTGGAAATGAAGGGCAAAACCACCCCATTGTGACTAGCCCGGTGGCCCCATGTATCCTTTGCAGAGGTTACCTCAGGAAGGGGTATTGTAGGGATACATCAGAAAATGGAAAGCAGCCCTATGGAGTCCTATACGATGAGTCACAGAAACTACCAAGGGACAGGTGGATCAAGTCAGGTTGCAGAGGTGAAAGCTATCCAGCTGGCTTTGGATATTGCTGGATATTGATGAATGAGGGAAATGGCCACTGACTCGTGCATGGCAGCAAATACTCTGTGGGGGTGGCTGGACAATGGAAAAAGACGATCGGCAGTGCAGACGGAGACCCATCTGGGTTATTGAATTGCGGCAAGATATTGCTGCCCAGGCAGAGAAGTTGGCTATAAAAGTCCATCATGTGGATACACATGTACCTGAGAGTCGGATACTGAAAAGCATCATAACAACAGACAGGTGGATCGGACTGCTAAGATTAACGTGTCACAGGTAGATCTGGACTGGCAACACAAGGGAGAGTTATTTCTGGCTTGGTGAGCCCCTTAGGCATTTAAAGTCATCAGGGAAGAGATGTAACACACAGATGCATTGTGACTGAGGGGTGGACTTAACCATGGACACTATATCCTGCATAATCCATGACTGTGAAACATGTGCTGTGATCAAGAAGGTCAAATGGGTAAAGCACCTGTGGTGTGGGGGATGATGGTCAAAATATAAATCTGGGAAGGCCTGGCAGATTGTTTGCATCTGTCCTGGGGTGAGGGTAATCCTGTGTATTCCCATATCGTTGTTCGTTGTCGGAGGTTGGGGGCATTGGAATTTTTTCTCCATCCCTGTTACTAAGCAACAAATGTCTGGGTGATTAGAGCCATCAAGTCTTTTGTAAGAGACAAAAGGGTGTGCTGGGTGGGGCGAGGGGATGAGGCAGCTGGCTGTTGGAACTGGCACCCTCTCTGTCCGTCGGACACCGGGAGGAAAGAGACTGCTATTTGCTTTTGGCTGCAACCGCAGGAGATCCAACTGTGCTCTATCTTCTCCTCCTGGCTGGGTGAGCTTTGATTCAACCTCTTTCCCACTGGGAGTGCACGTTTTCCCAGCTGCGCTGCTCGCAGCAGCTGCCTGAGAGTCCGGCTGTCCCTGCCGCCAGCCCCGCTTTTGCCGCACGAGACTGCGGCGTATGCCATGACTGCAGAATCCTTGCTACCTCACTGGCTAGCCTGGGAGAGCCAGCCCCCTGCCGCCCCGCTTTTGTCGCTCCGGGCTGCCTGGCTGCCTGCTTCTCAGCCCGTCTGCCATTACCAGCTGCCTGAGGCTGACCTGACCCTGTGCCACAGCGCCACCTGCAGCCACTCGGCAGTCATCACACCTGCCCTGCCCGATAGGGAGCTCAACACCGCCCCTGCTGCTTGCGACCATGATTACACCACACGGGAAAGTGCTCAGCAGCTCAAAAAGTCATCTGCTATTGGTTTCTGGGTCTATTTGTTGTTGTTATTATTGTTATTGCTTGTTTATAGATACTAGTAAAGAACTGTTATTCCTTTTCCCATACCTTTGCCTGAAAGCCCTTGATTTCAAAATTAAAATAATTCGGAAGGAGGGGAAATCACATTCTCTGTCCTAAGGGAGGGTTCAACCTCTCTTAGCAGACACCTGTCTTTCAAACCAAGACATTCGTATGCTCAGAAAATGTGGTCCTGCAGCTTTAAATGCATTCAGCCAATGGGAGGAGAGCAGGTTGTTTAAAACCCTTCCCCAAGCCTCTCTGCAGGGGAACAAGGCAGAGGAAAGGACACTCCTGGGACTGGCTGGTGGCTGCTGTCGACGCTGCGAGTTTTTCCCTGGGGGTGCCTCTTCGTCATCTTCCTTTTTGGACCCTTTTCTCCGATTTGCTTTCTTGCCAAGAAAACCCAAGGAGCCCCAGAGCACAGCAGATAAGAATCCTCCAGGGAGCTACTGGACTAACTCCGCCCAGACCCTGGGGGCCCCCGGAGAGGGGAAACTACACCTGAGATAAGGACACTAAAGCTTACCACCTGTTAACTCAGGTTTAATAACTCCTTTCCCCCTGTTTTCCCCTTCCCCTGTGCCTTGCAGGGCACGCTGTGTGTTTTGTTAAATAAATAGGTTGGGTTTTTTTTCACTTTCAATTAAGAAGTTCTGTTGTGAGTAGGGGAGGGGAGGAGGTACCAAAGCCCTTGGCTTTCTGGGGGAGGCGTTTGTTTGGAGCGCTCTCCACCTAGAGATATTTGTCTCCAATCCAGGACAATATTTGGCGCCCGACTTAAAGGGGCTTGACAACTTGGTGCCCACCTTTTGTGGGGTTAGAGAAAGTGAAAAAAAGAAAACCTAATAATTGCATTCTGGTTTTGAATGCTTTGTATTGGATTACAGCTATCGGTAGTCACCATGTTTTTTGATGGGAGGTTGTTTGATGTGATATTGTCTGTTTGGCACATAGGCCTGTTACCCTACCAACAGGTAGGGACAATTTTGTCCCTGATGTATAATTTTCACAGATCAGGGACGTGACTCCGACTTGGTATAGTGATTTGCGTGATACTGATGATCTGTAGAAAGGTATTTGAAACAGTTAAAAATGTACATGCTCTGTTGCTTTCCTCTCCTAGTTTTAGTAGCTTGCTTTGGGGTTTTGTTTGTAATATTACCCAACCTGCTAGAGGAATAGAGGATGAAGCTTCCTGGCTCCTCACCTATTTCTTTCCCTGTAAATCTGGTATATCACCTTTTGAGAATGTTCAGTTTCCCCTGGATGTTAAGGAGACCATTTTTCTGGCAGTACTGGTGTTTTACCTGGTAGTTTCCATGTATATGATGTTCAACCTTTCCAGAAGGAAGGCTGAGAAATCCAGAAGGGCTGAGCAGGGGAAGACACCTGACCCAGATGCGAGAAAATTTGAATGGTGTGGAGTATGGGACGACATAGGTAAAACTTTAAAGAAATTCTCTGACCCAATAGACTGGGAATTTCCCCCTGGACAAATCCTGAGACCAGCTGAGGTGGGGAAGTATCTGAAAGAGAAGTGCAGAGACAACTGCAGTGCAATATGTTGGGCCCTGGCATATGCTTATCGTACACTGTCAGATACTATAGAACAGGAAGTAAGGGAGCCTAAACCAGTGGCAGTTGCTCCTGTTACGAGAAGTGTGGCAACACAGATCCTTTCCCATGGGAACTTTTCTCTTCTTCTTCTATGTTTTATAAATAAAGTTTTTATGTTATTGAAACGGCCTTTTGAATACAGGCGGTTCACACCTGGACCAATCAGTCCCTGGGGGAGGATGAAATTGGTCCAATCCGGACGGCCCTCTGATGTCTATATAAATTGTTAAATAAATAATAAAATCAGATCTTTTTCTAACACTCAAGAGGTCTCGACTCTTCACTCCGCTAGCAGTCCAACAGCGACATCTGGTGACCACCGACGCATACTGCACGCAATGAAAGGTACACTGCCCCATCCCGTTTCTCCCCCGCCTGCCGCGTGGCGTGGCACGGTTTCGGAATGGAGATGGGGTCTCAGATGCCCAAAGACGAACTTTTGCGAGCCTTCTTGGAGGACCCCTGGGGTGATCCAGCTGCCGCGAAGATGCAGCAGCTGGTCAGGGCTTTATTAACGTGGGCATCCGAGAATGCAGTCCCGGAAGTCTGGGACATGGACGTGGACTGTTCTTTGTGGCTCAGGGTGGGTACGGCTTTGTGCAGAGATTATATTGGGAGACGAGAAAACTATCCGCTTGCACAGAACATGGCAAGAGGTCTGGGACACGTTAAGGGGACAGGAATTTTACACTGCAGAGCTGGACTCGACTCTGTCTAGATTCCCTGCTTTCGGTCAATGAGCGCCGTACGAAAGACACACCGACCCAGACTGACCCTGAGGTTCCACAGTCAGCAGCAGATGGAGCCAAAAAGAGCAAATATAATTCTCCAAATGCTCTTCCCACACGCAGTTATATCCACCCAAATGAGCAGCTGGCAGAGATGCTGAAGAAAGAAGGGGGACAGGCTGGCCCCGAGACGCCAGCAGAGGCAAGATTTTCACCCCCCCGCCTCCGCGAAATGGCACTGCCCTTCCCCCCCCCCCCCCGCCTCCGCGAAATGGTACCGCTCTTCCCCCCCAAAGTGGACCGCCACCAGAGGTCCCGGCAGCTGCGTGGGCTGCCTTGGGGGCAGGGACTGAGAGTGCAGACACGGGTGACGTGGCGTGGGCAGGACAGCAAAAGACCTCGGTTCCATCCAGAACAGCCACGGACTCGGGGGCCCTGCCCACCGCACGGGACTCGGGCGCCCCGCCAGCCATGGCCCCCGCATGGGTTCCAGCTGCCGCGCCGGCCATGCAGGGACCGGAAGAGAAGCCTCCAGTGGGCGGTGCTTCCTCTCTGGGAGATTTGATTGACATTTCCACGGAAGCCATGCGGGGGAAGGCTTCCTCTATGCGGGACTTTGAGCCTCTGCCAGATGAGCCCACTCCATCTCGACTTTTAAAGGATTTACTGGCCGAAGTGGCTGGAATTCGCCGAGATATGGTGGAGCTCTGCTTGCGGAACATCCAGCGCGCAGGCTGGACTGGGGCAGAAGTCCCCGCCCCAAGACCCCGAAAGGTGTCCAGGCTCACTGCCGCCACGGCAGCCAACATGGCGGCGGTGGCGTGGGGAAATTCAGGACACAGACAGGTACCGGTCCCTCTGATGGGTTCAGTGGCAGATGCAGCCTCGGCACAGCGCGCTGATCCAATATTAACTGACGCTTTGCCAGCAAACTCGGCGAACGCGCCTGATGACGCGCTAGTATCGCCGCCCTACTCTTGCCCCTCCCCCAACCCTATCTCTGTGCAGTTTTTCGGCATGGACACTGCGTCCAGCCAGTCACTGTTCTTTGTGATAGGGCTCGCAGATAGCAAGCCTTACACTGATGATTCAGACAGTGACGAGGAGGGGTTCCTCCCTCATGGGTGGAAGCTCGCGCTGGCTGGGAGAAGAAAAAAGCACTGGCTTCTGAGCAACCCCGGGAGACGTTGAAATGGCGTGGGGATATTCCGCCCACGTGACTCCCTGCATTTCTGAGAATCAGTCAAGCAGGGCCCGCTGGATGCGGGACACTGGGAACTTATAGAGAAAATAGGGATGCCAAGACGACGGAAGGGCCGTGAAACTGCTACGGCAGGTCAGGGTGATGCTAGCTTCCTACAAGGAGATGAGAAGAGCAGGCATGCCACCATTGCGTGGAAGGTAGCAAATGACCTTTTCATGAAAGTCTCGATGAATGGAATCTTTTCTCCTCATGTTATGCAAATTATGCAAATTATTAGAGTGATAAATAGTGATTTTCTTGCTCCATTTGATATTACATATTTGGCTCAAGTCTTGTTTCACCCCATGCAATACAGAGCTTTTGAGAACAATTGGAGAATGATGGTTGAAAAACAGATAAAGGAGAATATGTCCTTGCCTTCTGAGGACCCTTGGCGCATGATTGGGGCTGATGTCCTTATGGGTAGAGGACATTTCACTAACCCCAATGTCCAAGCTGCTTGGGATCCTCGGATTCTGGAGCAAGCTCAACAGCTCAGTGTGGCAGCCATTGTAAAAACTATAGAGATGATCGCCCCACAAACATGATCTTCAAAAATACATCAGGGGCAATCTGAGCTTTTCCTGACTTTTGTAGAGAAGCTAGCAGCAGCCTTGGAAAAGCAGGTGGAAGATAATACATGAGATAATACATTGATAATACAGTGTGTACTCTCATGCTCCCTCTGTGCTATTGCTCAAAGGAGCGAGGGTGGGACTACAACCTGGTTTATTGGGGTAACAGCCCTTACACTTTCCTTATTTCAGCCTTAAGAAATTTAATTAATTTGTAGTTCTGAACATATTTTGGAGTAAACCCTGTCAGATCTACTTCTTTCTGTGGTACTACCGCAAGTATGCCTTTTTCTGCTATTCCTCTTGCTATTTCATCAGCAAAGGGATTTCCCACTTCAGGGGTTGTCTTCCCCTTTTGATGACTTCTGCAATGCATGACAGCTACTTCTGTAGGCTTCCAGATGCTCTGCAGGAGTGCTAGGATTTGTTTTGCATGTTTAATGCTATTACCTTGAGCAGTCAGAAGGCCACATTCCTTCCAAATAGCTCCATGGGCATGAACGACACTGAAGGCATGTTTGGAATTAGTCCATATGTTTACCTTCTTTTTCTTGCTCAGTTCTAGAGTTCTGGTCAGTGCAGTCAGTTTAGCTTTCTGTGATGATACATCTGAAGGCAAGGCTTTTGCCTCAATTACTTCATCTGTGGTGGTCACTGCGTAGCCTGTCATACGCTTACCATTTTGTACGAAACTGCTTCCATCAGTAAAAAGATCCCAATCTGGTTTCTCAAGAGGCACATCCTTCAGGTCTGGTCTGCTGGAATAGGTCTCCTCTATTGTCTGCAAACAGTCATGTTCAGGCACGTCATCATGTAATGTGGATGACAAAAACATTGCAGGGTTTATAACAGATGTTTTTAGGGTAACATCTTCTTGTTCCAAAAACACAGATTGGTATTTAAGCATTCTGCTAGGGGATAACCAGTGGCACCCCCTTTTGCTCCAGCACAGAGATCACAGTGTGGGGTACATACACGACAATGTGCTGCCCAAGGGTGAATTTACAAGCCTCCTGTATTAGGATGACAGTTGCTGCCACAGCTTTCAGACACCCAGGCCACCCTTGGCTAACATTGTCTAGCTGTTTTGAAAAATAGGCTACAGGTCTTTGCTGGTCCCCAAGGTGCTGTGCCAGTACCCCTAGAGCAATATTCTGTCACTCATATGTAAAAAGTTCAAAGGGCTTACTTATGTCTGGCAGCCCCAGAGCTGGAGCAGACATCAAGGAATATTTTAGATGTTTAAATGCAACCCTTGCTTTCTCTGTCTATATAATGGTTCCTTTCTCAGCTGCCTTAAGGGTTTCATACAGCGGTTTTACTAGTATTCCATACCTTGCTATTCAAAGTCGACAGTAACCTACCATACAGAGGAAAGCTTGCATCTCTCTCAGAGTGTGGGGAGTCTGGAAGTCGGCAGATAGCTTCTTTCCATTCTTTGCTGAGTTGTCGATGGCCACGGAAAATTTCCAGCCCCAAGTAAACTACTGTTTCTTTGGCAACCTGTGCCTTTTCCTTTGAAACTTGATATCCCCCTAAGCCCATAAAATTCAAAAGACTTACAGTGAGCTGGATGCAGTCATCTCGTGTTTTGGCTGCAATCAGGATGTCATCAACATATTGAAGGATTTCTCCTCTTGGTTCTTGTTTTCTCCAGTCCTCTAGTTCCTTTGACAGCTGATGTCCAAATACATTTGGGCTGTTCTTGAACTCTTGGGGTAGCACCAGCCAGGTGAGTTGAGTCTTCCTTCCTGTCTCAGGATTTTCCCACTCAAAAGCAAAGAGTCCTTGACTACTTTTACTTATAGGAATAGAGAAAAAGGCATCCTTGAGATCTAAAACAGTGAACCGCCCTAGTTCATCTGTCAGTGTGGTCTGAAAAGTGTAGGGGTTTGGTACAACTGAATCTATGTCCTCTGTGATTTTGTTAATTGCCCTTAAATCCTGCACTAATCTGTAACTCTTACCATCAGCCTTCTTTAGTGGCAGGATGGGTGTGTTGTACTTAGACTCACATTCCACCAGCAGCCCAAATTTTAGAAACTTTTCAATTATAGGTGCTAGTCCCCTACAACTTTCTAATTTCAGAGGGTATTGCTTCTGCCTTACCGGTGTTGCCCCTGCTTTGAGTGCAGTACTCACGGGTTCAGCTCTTTTGGATCTCCTGGGAAAATCACTGGCCCATACTATTGGAATGACAGCATCTTCAACTTCTTTGGGAATTTCTCCACAACACTCCTGTATGAGAATAGTAGCTGCTTCGACAAATTTAGATTCAGGAATTATAACTTTCACCACCTCCTTGTTGGAAAATTTAATTTCCGCTTCCAATTTCTCCAATAAATCTGTGCCCAATAATGGCTTTGGAGAATTTGGCATATATAAGAATTGGTGACTCACCCAGTGTTTTCCCAGTTTAAATTATAAAGGTTGGAAGAAAGGCCTTGTTTCACTTACCCCTGTGGCACCGATCACATCTACAGTATCTTGACTCAGTTTCCCCTTTAAGGTATTTAACACAGAATATGTTGCCCCTGTATCAACCAGAAATTCAACATCATCTTTCCCCAGCTTGCCAGTAACTGAAGGCTCCACTGGGGGAGATAATGCCTTCAGTCCCCGTCAATTGCCATTCACAGCTAACTCAGGAGATTGGGGCATCTCCTTCACCCGCATTGGACACTTGTTCTTCCAGTGTCCCTTTTTCTTGCAGATGGCACACTGGTCTTCAGCTAGAGGAGGGCAAGGGGGACCCTTTTTCTGTTTACTAGATGACTTCCCCTGACCATGCTTTTTCTTGTGGTGGGGTTTATCCCCCTTATCTTCTGTATCCTTATCCGTTGGATCTGTATTTTGATATACTTTCCAGGCTGCATTCAACAACTTATTTAGATCATACTCATCCATTTTTTTGTAGCTTTTTCCTTATGTCTTTTGTAGATTGGCCTATAAATATGTAGGCTAGGTGGGATTGCTGCGCAAGGGAATCTACGTCCAAATTTATGTATTTCCATGCAGCCTCTTTGAGCCTATTCAGGAAGTCTGTAGGGGTCTCATTTACATCTTGTTTAATTTCATATAATTTGGACCAATTCATTGCTTTAGGGATAGCACATTTTAGCCCAAGGACCACTCACGTTTGATATTGTTTTAATCTGGCCATCTGCTCTGGCACGTTGGGGGTCCCACCCTGGATCTGTCTGACAAAAAATATCATTAACAGGTCCTTAAAGAGTACCAGCCTCAATCTGAGTCTCTATAGCATTTATAGCAGCCTTAATGACCATCTCCTTTTCCATGCTAATAATTCATCCAGCATTACATTCAGATCACCCCAATCTGAGTTTTGTGCCTTGATGGCTAATTCAAAACACATGGCTACCCTTTCTGGGTTTTCTCTGCATCTCCCAACTGACTCCCTCCATTGTTGGAGCTCTCCGAGAGAGAACAGAGTTTTGAAATAAATCACTCTGATTCCCAACAGCCTGCCTCAAAGGTGCTTCTAGGACAGCCTCCTCCTTTCTTGGTTCATCCTTCTTAGATCTGGTGCATTTAGCTACCGGACTAGTAGCCCCTATGGCCTCTCGGGTTATCTTTCCCCTCTTCTTCCCAGTAAGCCTGCTGGCTGTTGTGGCTCTAGCCCCGGCCCCGGTCTCATCCTCCTCGGAGCCATCTGCACTGGATTCATCAGGCTCACTTTTAACTGGGGCTATTTCTCCCTCAGCCCTGCCACTGACCGCACGGCAAAGCTGCTGTCGCCCCCGGCCCCCCCTTTCTCCAGCCTGGGAGAGGCAGTGGCAGAGGCACTTCCCTCCCTGCCTGGAATCACCCCTGCTCCTCCCCCGCCTCCGCCCTCAGGGTGGCCAGTGACCAACCCAACCCCGCTCCTCCCCCGCCTCTGCCTTCAGGGTGGTCTGGGGAGGGTGGCAGTGGAGGGGGCGGTGGCCACCCATCCCCCATCCCTAGCACTGTATCAACATGGCGGAGGGGGGGAGCCGACAGCTGCGGCGGGGGAGGGGGCCAGCTTCCCCCACTGATCTGGCTGGCCCCTGTTGAGGCAGGGGGTGTGATACCCCCCAGCACAAGGCAGGTGCCATCAAATCCATGTCGGTCATGTCTATCTCTTCAGCTCTGGTTAGAGGCTGCTTTTCCTCTGTCTTTTCCCTTTTTCTTCTTTTGTAAAACCATCTCAAAACAGCCCTTTTTCGTTTGTTTGAACGCCTTCTCCCAATTGAGGAATATAGAAAACAATTCCATGTACCTCAACTCATCAAACCTGCCCTGGGCCCGAAGTTCTACTAATAATTCTGTGATTAATTGGTTGTCCAAACTACTGAGATGTGGCCATTTCCCTCCCCCACTCAGTTTCAAAATAGGCCACACCCACAACGAGAGCCTAGTTAGTTCCCCCGTGTTCGTGGGGGGGGGGTTCCCCATTAGGACGTTCCAGATTTTAAGATCAGACCCAGTGGGGAATCCCACGGGATTTTTGGGTTAGCAGAAGACGCACCACCCATGTTTTGTTTATAAACGGAAAAGAAACAGCCGGAAAGAAAACTCTTAGCCCCGAGTCTGGCACGAGAATCGAACCAGCGATTCCCATGCCACAGCAGAATAAAGAAAGCAAAAGACTGAAAGACCACGCGCATGAGGCCTACGACCCTGGCGGGATTTGAACCATCAACCTTTGGCAGTTGAACTCACGCCCCCAACCGCTAAGCCACGGGCTACCCTGAGCCCCAGTGTGGCTCCTGTGAGTGATAACGAGAAGCGTCCTTTCCTCCTCATAGCCCCTGCGGGAGCGGAGCAAGTTGTTAAACCCGCTTTTTATGGCCCCCCTTAGCCACACTCCCACCCTACTCCCTGGAGATCTCCCCTAAATGCTAGCTAGCAACAAAACCATTCTCCTTTGATCTCACTCCTACTGCTGTGTTTCTGTGGTAGGTCTTTCAGAAACTCCCTGGTTTTTGCAGTCCTGGATCGCTGCTTCCCTCCCGTAGTGCCGGCGAGTGGGGGGGGGGGGGGGGATGCAGTGGGGGTGTTTCTCGATCCAGAACTCAATTTTCGGGGTTCCTCTCTCCTGCCTGGCTCACCAGGAACTGATGCCTTAAAAGCTGGTAAAAGTATGAAGCAGACACAACAGTAAAGGGAAAAAGGGTATTACCTTGGTTTTAATAGGATCCTAGGTGCACAACTCGTCAAAGGTGGAAAACACGCCGAGAGCACCCCCGCATACATATCTACCAAAAATCTCCCAATAAGAAACTTAATAAATGAAGTAATTGTCCCCTATTCTAATTTACCTCCCCCCCAAGTGAGACTACAGCCTAGTTTACAAAAACATGTTCCAGAGAGGAGGCTCCATCCAAGGTTGGAGCCTCTAGTTTTGACATAGTTATAAATGTTTCATCTTCCCCCCTGAAGAACCCCCAAACTAAGCTAAATAGCAGACTGCAAGAGTTATAAACATGTGGGGCTAAGGTACAAGGAGTGTTTGTGAAGGGTACAAGGAGAGGGAAAGGGTATAAAGATGTATAAAAAGAAAGGACAAAAATCATCAGGCATCATACAGGCCCCTTAAAGCAGGCTGTAGGAATAGAAAGGCAACCTGTCTATGTACATGTTCCTTTTACTACTTAGGATTTGTTGAATTGGAAAGGATCTGTTGTTTCATACCAAAAGAATCGTGAAGGAATGCATCAGCTTTTGGAAACTGTTGTGCTGACTCATAACCCTAACTGGTTTCAGCTGGGATAGAGTTAATTTCTTCTCAGTAGCTGTTAGTGTTGTGTTTTGGATTCAGAATGAGAATGGTGTTCACACACCAATGTTTTATGCTAAGTTGTGTTTAAGTCAAGGACTTATTTCTTGTCTCAGGCTCTACCAGTGAGGAGGTTTACAAAAGAATGATGCTAGGTGGTGAATCCACAAAGCCAGCACACCCTCAGTATGCCAGCTACCTGCTTTTATACACTACAAACAGTGAGACATTAACATTTCCTCTATACCCACAATCTAAAGCTATAGCCATTGGCTTTGTCTCCATTTAAAGATACTGTACAAAAGTATTTTACTGCCTATGCTCTATATGGGGAAGGGGCTTATGTGAGTAAAGGATTTCTACAGCCAATGGGCAGGTATTTTACTATGTCAATGATTAAAGGTTATCACAAAGTTCAAGTAAAATTCTTTGGCTTTATTAGCAGCTTGTTACTGTGTTATCTCCTTGTTTGGTTGGATTTATGGTGTCATCCTATTCTTGCTTTTTGGGTTGTGGCTCCCGGTTTCTACTAACTAGATACAGAGTTAAAGTGTATTATGTATATATCACTGATAGAAAACATGATATCATCAGGGAAAAATTCCTCATGGACAAAAGATTAAAAAGTGATACACTGGTACAAAAATCTGCTACACATACATTTATATGAAAAGTAGAATTGTAGTAAGTTTCTACCTCTTATGTTGCATTAAAAGAGTTGTGATGTCAGGCTGCCCTTAATCTTCAGATTGCTGACATTATTTCTAGCACTCTGTTCCTTTTAGGATGATATTGAATAGAATTGTATTAGAAATAAGAAGTAGTATTTACTTATTAAAGTCCTTTTTGCCCTTTCCTCACAGGTAAACACATTTAAGTTTGCTTGACATAACTCAAACTCACTGTACTATAAATCACTCTACCTACAAAGAAAAGTTTAAAGTTACTAAGATTTTATTCTAAACAGAAATGCTTGAGATTATTATAGCAAGTGAAAGGGAAAGTCAAATTGTAACTGCTTGGCAGTGATAATCTGTGACCAAGAAATGATCTGCCATGGAGGGCAAGAAGGCCCTACTGCAGTAATGCCTGAAAAGATAGGCTGGAAATAAAACCCCATAGACCAGTGTCTATAGAGCAGGTATTTGTTTATTGCAGTGCTGGAGGTGAGGGGGATTTCTCTTCCTAACTCACCCACCCTTGTCAAGTGCTGTGGTTTATTTATACAGTAAATTTCACTTAGCATTACTATGTCACTATAACATCATCATATATGCGCTGGAACTAATTTGCATAACATGATCTCATTGTTATAAATAGTTCTTTTGCACTGCACTTGCACCTCCCCAATTGGGTGGTTGTGGGGGTCTCCCTGATGAAGGCTTCCAGGATCTTCTTCGCATCTGAACTTTTCATCTTTGTCTTTGGAGCATGCGCAGTTATGGTGTTTCTTGGTCTCTCTGGTTCTAACGTCTAAATTCTGTATTCTGTGGCTAACTGGCTTTACATTTGCCAATTTCTCATTAGTACTATACTTGTCCACCTTTGAAGCTATCCGCCTGGTGAGGTTTTTTGTCTATTCAGCATTAAGCAACTAGTTAACCATATAATAGTCATTACATTGTATAGAAAGTTATAATTCAAGTTATATTAGTATAAAAAGTTATAATTCAGGTTATATAGGTATAGGAATTTATAATTCAGATTATATTGATATAGAAAGTTATGATTCAGGTTATATAAGTATATGATTATTGATGTCTTATAACTCAAGCTTTATAAGCATCTTGTAACTGACTCAAATTATATAGGCAGCAGCAGAAGGGGTTGAACTGTCTGGAAGCAGGAATGCCAGAGACAGAAGGACTCCCTGTTAAGGGAGTGAAGTTTCCCCTGGTGATGAGATAAACAGCCAAAGCATTTTCTTGTAGCTATCCTGGAATGCAAGTGATCCGGGGCCACCTTTGGGCAGCAGAGCTGGGCAAAGGGGTAGTTCCAAGGTGGGGCTGAGACACCTCATACAACCGCTCATGGGATTGGTGCTGGTGCAGGGTGTATAAGGAATTAGCTCGTGATGCATCCCACACAAAAGATATTAAGAAAGGGGGGGGTATATTTCTTTATAAATGTTTTATTTGATGTTCTATCTGAAAGTGCTCCATACTCAACTTCTGTGAAGATTCTCCCTCTGATATGACCTAAAAAATTGTATTTTTTAAAGTGTGAAATCACAGTAATGGTCCTAGACTGGAAACCCTTTATCCTTTAATGTTCCTGACTGGTACTTTAAGATGATATTACAAATAACTGTTGCTTCTTTAGGATGCTACCTTCATCCAACAAGAAACAAGTTACTGGGTTATAAACACATGTATCACTGTTGCCAAATAGGTATCTGGAAGGATTAGGCTAATCCTCAAGCTGGTTGTGATGCCTTAGGATTTTAGCATCTATATTTTTCATGTATCTGTAATCCTGTAATTCTTTAGTGTATAACTCTAGACTCCATATAGGGTGCTAAACTACTGTTCTCTCATTTTTAGACAAAACAATTCCTCTCTAAACCCAAAACTCAAGGACACCTTACTGTCTCAGGCCCCAAGATGTGTAAACAACAGTGAATTGGGGGGGGAAGCAAACTTGGAGTAATTGACTTCATTACCTGAAGCTGTAATTGGAGGATTAACCCCCGATATACAAATGGACAAAACTTATAAATATGAAAAACCCGTGACCCATTGTCCATTTTGGGTGTAGCCCCTGGGTGGGCTGTGACTGCCCTAAATGCACCTGAAGGCCCTTCAATTAATATAACTGCTTTTTATTCTCTTAACTTTGTTTAGCCTCTGTTTTAGGTAAGCCTGCCTAGGCATCAGTTGGGCCAGCCTAGTTTATTTCAAATCTTACCACATCTTTGGTCTAGCCATTGCCTTATTTTACAATTTGAGAGTGAATACATTTAACGATAAGTTTTTAATAATACTCTATGATCTTGGGCTGCCCAGTCCTCTGAGTTGGAGGACCATAACTGCAGGAACAGTGACTTTACATTTGTGCACACTGAAAATGTAAGGGATCAGCTGTATCAGTTGAGTGTTCATAAATCCATGGGGCTGCATGGCATTCACCCCGAAGTACTAAGGAGCTAGCAGGTGTTACAGCAGGACCCCTCTTGATCAGCAGGACCCTGACCAAAGGTCTTTGGAGTCTGGGGAGGTCTCTGCTGACTAGAAGCTAGCCAGCATTATTCCAATTTACAAAAAGGGCTTGAGGGAAGACTCAGGAAACTACAGACCTGTTAGGCTAACCTCAGTACCTGTAAAAATTATGGGAAATCATCATACTGGGTACTATTGAAAGACATGTAAAGGACAATGCAGTCATCAGGCACAGTCAACATGGATTCACAAAAGGAAAGTCCTGTCTAACTAATCTGGTATCCTTCTACAATAAGGTCACCTGCCTAGTACATGAAGGGAAGGTGGTAGATGCAGTTTTTTCTGATTTTTTGAAAGATTTGGATACTGATCCTCACAGCATCTTTCTGGACAAGCTGTCCAACTGTGGTATGAGCAGGTACACACAGCACTGAGTGAAGAATTGGCTGAAGGGCAGGGCTCAAATGGCTGTAGTAAATGGGGCTACATATGGCTGGTGACTGGTCACCAGCAGCGTTCCTCAGAGCTCAATTCTAAGCCCAGTTCTATTCAATATATTTATCAATTATCTGGATGCAGGAGTTGAATGCACTATTAGCGGGTATGCTGGTGACTCTTGCCAGGGACCAGAGGCCTTGCAGAGGGATCTAGATAGACTGGAGCATTGGGCAACCATCAGTGGCATGAAATTTAACAAGAACAAATGCCGTGTTCTGCACCTGGGACAGAGAAACACCAGGCACAAGTATTAATTGGGAGACGAATGGCTGGAGAGCAGCCCTGCAGAAAGGGATCTGGGGATGCTGGTTGACAGCAGGCCCAATCAGTCAGCAGTGAGCCCTGGCAGCCAAGAGGGCAAACCATGTTCTGGGGTGCATTAAATACAGTATAACCAGTTGGTCAAAAGAGGTGATTATCACCTCTGTATTTAGCAGTGCTTTGGCCTCCCCTTGAGTACTGTGTGCAGTTCTGGGCTGTAAAATTTAAAAAGGATGTGAAGGTACTTGAATGCATCCAGAGAAGGGCAACAAAGCTGGTGAAAGGGCTGAAAGGGATGTCCTATGAAAAGCTGCTGAGGGCTCTGAGTTTGTTTAGTTTGGAGAAAAGGAGGCTGAGGGGTCACCTCATGGCTCTCTGCAGCTTCCTGAGGAGGGGAAGCAGAGAGAGAGGTGCTGAAATCTTCTGCCTGGTATCCAGCAACAAGAGGTGTGGGAATGGTTCAAACTGCACCTGGTTCAGACTTGACATTCAAAAGCATTTATTTCCCAAGAGGGTCATCAAACACCAGAACAGGCTTCCCAGAGAGGTGGTCAATGTTCCATGTCTGTTAGTGTTTAAGAGGCATTTGGACAATGCCCTTAAGAACATGCTTTAACTTTTTGTCAGTCCTGAAGTGATCAGGCAGTTGAACTAGATAACTGTTGTAGGTTCCTTCCAACTGAACTATTCTACTCTATAGCTAATAACTGAAGAATAGTAAACCTTGCTGGATGTCCAGCCAAATGGAAGCAAGTCTAAAGAAATCAAACCTCTCACCAGACAAAAGTTTTTTCTGTTACAGTTCTAAATCATGCACAGACTCCAACAGCCTCTGTGGTGGGTTGGCCTTCACTGGCAGCCAGGTGCCCACGAAGCCACTCTCTCACTCCCCCTTCCTCTGCTGGATGGGGAGAAAATAAGATGGTGAAACTTTTAGGTTGAGATAAAGGCAGTTTAATGAAGAAAAGCAAAGGTTGCATGCAGAAGTAAAGGAAACAAAAAGATTTATTCTCTACTTCCCATGAGCAGGTGATGTCCAGCAAACTTCCTGAGAAGTAGGGTTTTAGTATGCATAGCAGTTCCTTCAGAAGACAAACACCTTAATAAACAATGCCCCCCTCCCTTCCTTTTCACTTTTAATGCTGGTCATGACATCATATGGTATGGAAGATCCCTTTGGACACTTTGGGTCAGCTGGTCTGGCTCTGTCCCCTCCCAATCCCTTCCCCAGCTTATCGGCCTTTGGGGGAAGGGCAGGGTTGGAGAGAGAGCCTTGATGGTGTGTGAGCACTGCTTAGCAATAGCCAAAATATCTGTGTGTTATGGATACCATTCTAGCTACAAATAGAAAGCACAGCACCATGAGGAAAGTTAACTCCATCCCAGCCAGACCCAATACAGCCTCTCAGAAAATAAGAACCCGAAGATGCCTTGCAGGGTCATGGCTTGCTCAGGTTTTCTTTTGAGAAAGAAAAGGGAGGAGAAGAAGTTAAAAGACCAAGGAAATCATATATTGATTACCTGTATGAAATAAAGCCTTTAAAGACTCATGCTTTACAAAGGTTTCCCCTCTTCTACACACTTCCCTCCATTTTTCCCATGGTCTAACATCTATTATTCAGATGATAAAAAGACTTCCAAAGAAGATACAGTCCAATAAAAATAACCAAAAAACCGCAAACCAACTCCTCTTCTAACTACCAATTTTACATTCTTGGCAAAAAAAAAAAAATCAAGGAAAGGAAAGAACAAAACCCAAGCAAACAATTTCTGATATTCTATACACACACAGTAAGGTGTAGATTATCCTTTGAAAGTGACTAAAGAGCTTCCACCAAAACGTTTTCATTTATACTTTGTTAGGCTTGGGTTTTGTAAAATACAATAGAAAAGCAGAAATTTAAAAACTTCAACATTAAGGCCAGTGTAAGTACACATGTACATCATCTTTGGAACACAACAACTATTTGACTACATTATGAAAAGGTTAGATTAATAAACGTGAAGAGCTAATGAATAAGGATGGCTGTGGGTTCAAAATGATTAGTAATGCTTAACATGCCAAAAAATAGATTCCCTGTATGATACAATCATTCTTTTCTGCTAGTGATGTTAGAAACAGTTGGAGGGGTTAGGTTTGGTTTTTACAATAAGTACATAGCTTTTAATTCCATTTATTTATACACTTTTTTCCTCACATGAATATTTATGAAATAATCTTTCATTTCTCTACACTTTAGGTTCTTGGCGTTATTGGAAGTGACTGCATCTAAACAATTATTGTTTAAATGTACTCAACCACTTTAAGACAAGGCTGGTCATGTCCAATAGCTACCTTTTGAAAATCAGGTAAATAATCATCCTTGAAAAAAGTGTAAGAATGACCTGATTTGTTCTTTATCATGATAAACCCATATTATAGTATTGGCTTTTCGAAAATATTAAAATGGATGCTATGTGTATAATGTTAATTCTTACAGAAGTAGCTTTGTTATAAAGATATAGTTGTGTAATAATAACTAATGCCTTTATTTTTGTAACTAACTTAGACATAGTTGTGAAATAGCTGATATGGTTGTTTTAGAGCACTTGTGGTTAACTTACAATAACTGAAATAACTAAACTGCTTGCTGGGTTGGATAACATCTGAGGAACGGGTATGACGAGGACCCCTGCCACTGACATTTCAACTATTAGCAACTGTCACCTGCTGAAACCATGGAACAGGAGGCCGTGGTGGGGGTGATAGACAAACCTCAAGACCACAACCAAGAGGACTGTGCATGCGCTTAAAAGGCGGATCAGAGGAGGGGCCATGCTAAACAGTTCCTGGAGCAGGCAAACTAATTTTGGGGAAAGGTTTGAATAGGTATAATTGTTTATGAATATGTATTTGACTGATGCAATAGGAAAGGGTATGTAAGGAATGTCACCATTGGTAACAAGTGTGCCTCTGGCTAAGGCTAAGCGCCCAGCGCTGCTTTATTGCCTTTGTCCCCTATTGTCCTTTATTAAACTTTTCAAATTCTAACAAGAGAGTGAACTTCGTTTTTCACATTTATTATCTGTTTCCTGACAGTCTCTTAACCCAGATCGCCAGTCAAGAAGATAGAGGATTTTGCAGAATAAGAGTGATACACAAATATTTTAAATCAAGCCAAAAAAGTTCAAAAGTTTATTTCAATATTATCACCATAAGAAACAAACTCTCAAATTCCTACCTGCTAAGACATCTCCTCTCACTTTTCCGCTAATGTTTGAGAGAAAAAAGGCATACCACTTAACTTTAAAACTTAATTTTCAACAGTCTTTCAGGAGAAAATTTTGCCTTAAATATTTCCCAATGCATAATCTACAAGTTTGTGCATGTTATTTAATCAAACAATTCTTCAGCTGTTCTAGATGCCTTGCATCTGCATCCTATAGAATTAATACAGTTGCTTTAGACTGAAAAAGGATTCAACTCTATAGTCATTAGAGACCTATCAGTCATCCTTGACATTTCTCTAAACCATGCTTAAGCTTTGGATGTGAAATGGTATCTTTTTCAACATATTCATTTCAGGCAGTGAAAATCCAATCAAACTTGTTAGAACATCATCAGCAAAATCTACTTTGAGATAAACTGAGCCATCAGAAATTTTTGTCTTTATACCCCTGGACCCATTGCTGTTTGTGAGGTTTCTATTAAGAGTTAAAATAAAACATCTAACGTTCAGAATTGGAAGTTATTCTCCCATCTCGTTAGCACTGTTAAGAACACAAGTGAGAAGCCTCATTTACAATATAAACAGGTTGGGGTCTGTATTTGTATCATAGAGGTGTTTTTTACACTTTAATCGTGTTAAAGCTTTGGAACTGACAACAGAAGGCTAGCCTGATCTATCAATGTTATCTAGAGACCCAGTCCAGGATTTGGCTGCAATAGCATTAAATTTTGGTGGTCGTTGTCTCAAGAACATCAGTGGTTAATAAGCTCTAGCTTCTTGATAGTTTTGGAAGCATCTATGCATGTTTAATTTGTATAACTGCACTTGGAACCTGTTTAACCCCTAAAGGGGGATAACCAAGGAACTCAATCTCCCTACAGAATTACACCAAAGAAAAATTACTGTAAGAAGAGGAAAAAAACCACAAAGGTTTTGTCTTCTGACATTATAACCTGCAGCTAAGAAAAAAAGACCCTGCCTTTAAGTTTGCCCCAAAACTCTACCACTTGGAAAAAACAGTATAGTTACTTACAGGAAATAACTCATTTGTTTACGCATCAACGGGTCTAATCCCTAGCATGTCACGCCATTTTCGATAAATTTCTCATGTCGTCCATGAATCCTTAGACAGCCCGTCACCCGCTTGGCGCTACTACCCTGCGCTAAGACCCCCGGGGGCGGTAAGGCCAGCTGTCACCTCACATCCCTGCGGGCACCGACGAGCTGCAGTGAACAGCGATGGATGCTAAAACGAGATGGCCCGCCCCACCAGAGTCACATTAAGGACGACACATACCTTCCTACTCCTCAAACAGGCTGACCAGAGCCCAAGCCCCTTCCCCCGCACCCTACCCTCAGCCGAGCCACCCCATACACTTATCTGAGGCAGGGGCGGTGCCGAACGAGCGGGCAGGTGGACAGAACCAGCAGGGCAGCCTACTTCCCATCACCTGAGTTGTAGGTGGGAAGGAAGACGAGAATACACCTGTTCTCTGTACACAACCCCCAAAACCACCGCACAACTCAACAGCCAATAGGAGGCGTGGCGCCACGCGCGGCTTTAAGCATCGCAAGAACACTGCCCCGCCTCCTCCAGTGCTAGGGAGCAAGCCCAAGGCGGAGTTTCCGCAGACGCCATTTTTAAAAAAAACATCTGAGGTCGCTCTTTTTTACTACCTTCCATTGTAGTAGCACTGTCCTTGCCGCTCTTCTCGTAGCTCCTATCAGGCAGGTAAAACAAACAAACAACCTAGGCACACTGCGGCGGTGCAGGGTGGAGCGCGTTCCTCTCCTTGTGATATTCAGGCCTGTCTCGCCGTGGTCTACACGGAGGGCGGGGCGAACTAGAGGCCATTCCTGCCCTGATGGGCAGCTGCCTTACCCAACGGGGCCGCAGCGGGTCCCCCACGGGGGGAGGAGAGGAGGTGGTTGGGCCAGTCACCTGGCAGTGCTGGTGGATGTGTGTATTGGTAGTAGGAGCGGCTCACCTTTCTTTCCCGTACGTGGTGGGTGCAGGTAAGAGCAGTTCGGCGGGGGTGTTGCTTGCACTGGGGGTGGGGTAGGTTTAGCCGGGTTGAAGGAAATGAAGCTGTTGATCGCACCCCTTCCGACCCTTTTGTGTGACACAAAAACGCGGGAGGCTTGTCGCCGCCGGGCCCCAGGATTTTCTTGGACTCTCGCAGGGACAGCGCGGGGCAGCGGAATTGGGTAGGTCTGGGGACTGCTGCGTGGAGAAGGAGGGGGCCGGGAGTGACTCCTCCTTAGCTAATGTGGAGTGGTTTTGCGCAACCTACGGACCCAAGGGGCCCCGTTTGCCCTAAGGGAAGGGCGAAAAGGATGATTTGTGTCTCTGGTGGCAGCCATCGTGCTTCGGTGGCCTCAGTGCGAGAACGGCGGCCCAACTGGTGCCGCTCCCGGACTGGCGATGTGGTGGAGGCAGGTCGCACTAGCGGGTGCGTGCTAAGGCCGGGGGAGGTGGTTACCGCCTCTTTCTGGCGCCTACCTTGGATAACTGTGGATGGAGTGAGTTTTTGGGAATTATGGTGGGCAGAGAGAAAGAAGAGTGAGGGCGCTCTCTGCTGCGGCCTGTGCGGAAGCAGCCGTGCCAAAATGATTGGGGAGCGTTCTGCAGCAGAGCCTGCTCTTAGTGGCCATGCCGGAGTTCTTGTGGCGGGGCCGTTGCAATCTGTTGGCCCTGCTTGAGCTTGGGTGAGAGCCTCTGAGTGCCTCTTTTGTGTCTCCCTGGTCAGAGTGGGGGATATCTTGTGACCGCGTGGTAGTGGTTTTTCAGCTCGCAGCTCCGCCTAGCAGTGGGTAGGCGCTATTACAGCGGCCGCCATTTCTGCTGGTCCCCGCCATCGCGGAGGTGGGTCTCGGACGGGGGGGGGTTGTTATGTAACAGCGCCTTTTCCCCCTCCCACCTAGGGAGTAAGCTGGGATTTCGAGCGCTCGGCGGCTGGCTGGTTTTAGAAGCTGTGCGGGGGTAAAGGTGAACGTCAGCTCGAGCAGACTGGCGCGTGGGCTGTGGAAGGAGAGGTGTCTGGGTGGGAAAGGCCCTTAGTCCCGGAGGGAGCGGGGTAGAGACACGCCGGCGTCTCCCAGCCCTCTACTCATATCCATGACTGCTTTATTCTTTAGATGTTTTTAAAAACGTTGCGTTACCTAATTTATTCCCGCAAACTTGATTTGCACAAAACACATTAACTAGTTGAGAGCATCTTGTCCTGAACAGTATATTACACTTCTTCCCCTTGCAGCTCTAGAATTTTTGGGAGGGTCGTAAATAGAATAGGGTCTGGAAGGGTTAGCCATTTGAACCCGGTGAAATTTCTCTTCCTGCCCCCATCCCTGCGTTCTAGCAGTGTCTGTTTGGAGACTTAGCTATTCTTTAGGCAGTACTTTTTCTATTAGCTCAAATTAGGGGCCTGGAAATACTAGCATGAGCTAGGAAGGTGGTGTCTCAGCAGCGACTGTTAAAGAGTGCATGCCTACCGACAATGCTTGCTGTTAGCATGCAAAAACAGGGTGACTTACGAATTAACGAATGATTAAAAGGATGCTTTAAAAAGTTAAACCTACCTCACTTTTTCTTTGTGGATATGTGTATCAACCGTTTGTTCAGGCTATGAAAGTTAAGCAATAAAACCGAAAGGAGGGAAAATAGCGTTCTTTGTTTGGCTGTTATCTGTACAAATTAATTTTTTAAGAAGGTGCAAAATTATTCTGCCTGGACTTCTAATTTGTTTTACAAGTATTCTCACATGGACTTAGCAAAAATAGATCCAAGTGTGGCTTGTGTGTAATGTTTTGTTCATATGTTATATTGAATGGAAGGCATGCTAGTAAGTTGATAGAAAACTTATTCTAATCACCAACATTAACTTTTTGCCTAAATTATTTAGTCTAAATTTAGAACTAAACAATTAGCAGATTGAAACATAGCATCTCCTAAAAAGGAAATTCAGGATATGTTATATAACATCTTAAAAGTAGGAACCAGATAATTATTCACTTCCAATATCTGAAAATAATTATCAATAAATGTGATTGCTTAAAACTGGCAAATGCTTAAAAATGAGCAAGGTTAGAATAATTCAGAGTATAATTTTGTATCTGTAAGCTTTTGTACTTGATTATTATTTCTTCTCTTAGTGATGTGTTTGGCCTTGTTGTTTTCTCATTTATAAAGAAAAGCTTTGCAGCAAAATCTCAGGTCAAAGCCCCGTTTTCAGTTGTAGCAAGAATCAGACCTGTAAGTGAACAGAGCTTGATCTATGCTGTTTACATAGGCTTCTGAAGCAGTAGGGTTTTGATCCTGCCCAGAACACTTGAGTTTTGCTTTGCAAGTGTATATAGAATGGGTAAGTTCTAAAAGCAGGCATTTCTCCTTGTTTTTCCCATTAGTATGATGTCCAATTAGCCTTTTCCCCCACAAAATAATGTACTACCTCTTTTTTTATTCTGCAACAGGTTTCACCTTCACTCCTAAGAATAAAAGGTAATGGAGACTGAACAACAGGAGGAGACCTTTACCAACACAGAGACAAATGGTAAATTTCTTAAAGGGCTATTTTATTTTGGGGGGAATGAAACTTTTTGAGTCTTGGTGTTCCTATTTTGGAATGTTTTAACTGTATCAAATGCTTCATTTAATATTTTAATTTTTAAGTGTCCTGTGTGGTTTTACATGATTTTTGTAACATGAATATGTAATTTGTCTTTGGGAGTATTTTAGTAATGGTTTAAGTAACTAAAAGTTATAAATATTTGAAAATATTTGATAGCTAAATACTCAGTACTTGTATGGACAATATGATCATGTAAAGATACTGTTAGGCATATCTATTACTGTATTTTATTTATTGCAGTTGTTACTTTGAAGGAATGTGTGTATATATATGTGTGCGAAATATCTAAATATCAGCTAAATGAAAAACCTTTTTGACATAAGTAGTGAAGAAGAGTTAGAGTGTTAGTATTGATTCAGGCCAGTTTTTTAAAGCGATTTGAAATACTGTTTTCCTACTGTTTCACCAGTATTTCAGTATTGGACAAACTACTTTTGATCTTTTGTGCTTTAAGGTTTTCCCAGTTGTAAAAGAAATACTAAGTAGATGATGCAGCACTGTTGTAAACAGTGTTGTAATTTTTTCACTAAGTTTGCAAAATTCTTATTTCAACTGTAGTTTATAGATTTGAATGAGTCTTCACTCATTAATTGATATGTAGACTGAGGAAGTAAAAACCTGTTTCTGTGCTATAGATGCTCAGGGTAGATGTCAGAAGTTAGAATTGGGCTAATGGGAGGGAATGCTTCACTAGGAATACAGTGCATAACTTGATATCCAGTTTTATCGTGACTTAGAAACTTAAATATATATTTGTGTTTTTCCCCCTATGGACCTGTCTACAGGCAAACGTCCTGCAGAAGATATGGAAGAAGAACAGGCCTTCAAAAGGTCTCGGAATACAGATGAGATGGTTGAATTGCGCATCTTGCTTCAAAGCAAAGTATGCTTTTTCAGTATTGCTATGTTCCTGCTTATACCATTGGTTAAGACAGTGGTCACAGTGTATGTTGTGTATGTTTAGAAAGAACTTGTGCTTTATTTAAAATTTATTAGGAATATTTGTAAGTGTGCATGAATGATAGTAGAAGTGTATTGCAACCTTCAATAATTTTTTTTCAAGGATGAGTAACAACCTATGGGACTTCCTTGATTTTAAAAACATGTACTCATTGAAAAAATAAAGACAGAACTTATAAGCCACTTCTCATGTTTGAGTAGAACATAATTGTTTCCAGGGGAATGACTTTGTATTAGTCTTTAAAAAGCAAGCAGTTTGGAGAATGATCAGTTTATGATTGTAAATTAAATATGAGAGGCAAGATGAGGACTTCCTCAAGATTTTAGTAATTTCTCCAGATTTAGTAAATCTATATGTATCAACAGTAGGAAATAAGGGAGTAATGTTTCATGAATTGCAATTGCTTCATTGACTAGTAAAAATTGTCACAGTGAAACTGCTATTTATGAATCTCCTTTAGTATTTCCAGTTGTTGCAGATGTTTGTGCTGTCTGAAGTAACTCAGTCTTTTGTGTTGGGGTAGGGGAATGTTACCTTAACTGTACATAGCATTTCTAATGAATAGTCAAGTTATGTGGAGTGCTGCAAAATATTTGTGGTGCTGTTAGCATCATGTATGAAATGCATAGTAAAAGCAATAATTTTGCATCTAGTTCTTGAAATAGCCTGGTAAAAAGTTATACAATTTCCCCTCTTGAATATCTTGAGTTTATACCTGTTGATTTTAGCAACTGGAGATTAGCAATTGTTTATATTGGTTTTACATTCTTTGGACTGTACCTACCTGAGTGGTCAGTTGAATAACATAGGCTTCAATCAAAAATAGCATTTGTACTTATCAAATGTTTGGAGTGGGAAAGTGAAATTTGCAAACATTAAAAAAAAAAAAAAAGTGATCAAATAAACTCGCTAAGTTGTTGACCTACATAACATGCATGGAATCCTATAAGTTATTTTTTCAGTCATATTCTAACTATGAGATGGTTAGGGCCCTGAGCAACCTGATCTAGAAAGTGGCATTCCTGCCCATGGGGGGGGGGGGGGGGGGGGGGGTGTTTGGAACTGGATGATCTTTAAGGTCCCTTTTAACCCAAACCATTCTATGTTAAACATGATAGATCCCAGGATAGACCTCTGTGGTACCCCACTTCTTACCAGCCTCTAGGTGCAATAAGATCCATTAACTATTACCAATCATCCAACCAGTTTTTTATTCATCTGCTTGTCCACCTATGATTCTATGAGAATACCGGCAGAATTGCCTAGAAACTTAAATTTGAAATTGAAAAAATATTGCTGAGTATTTTTATCTCTGTATTGACCTTTTTTTCCCCATGGTAAGACTATGTCAGTTTGTTTTGATTTAATTTGAACCTTTCAAAAGGAAACAAGTCTCACCCCACCCTTAAATGCATCCCACAAGGTAATGCAGAAATAGATACATTGTTCTTAGTCTTCAGTTCAAAAAAATAGTCTGTGCTGTATTAGCATAATGTAACTTCTGAAAACTATTTTCCAGAATGCTGGAGCAGTGATTGGAAAAGGTGGCAAAAATATTAAGGCACTTCGTACAGATGTGAGTATACATGAATTTGAATTAATTTAACACTAATTCTTCCAGAGCACTGCATTGAAAACTTGATTGCATACATTTCTAGAAATTGAGAAATTCAAACCTAGACAACAATAATCTAACAAGCCACTTATAATGATTGTTGGAGAAGTTAACTTTAGTTTTTCAATTTGTGTTTTAATTGAAGCCCAGCTCAAGTTATGTGGGAGGAGAGGATTATATTAAGCCTCTTTGCTTTCAAACAGGATTCCTCTAAATTACACACTTAAAATGAGTTACCATCTATAATTAGAAATATTGTCAAAGCTTAAAACCCATAACTATACCATTTCCCATATATGTGAATCCATTATAGTGCTGTTGAAAACTGTCGCTGGTGGCTGGCTTAACCCAGCAATAAAAGAATTCTTGAACTTCCTTTAAAAAAATCCCAAAACATAATAGTCCATCTGTTTTTACTTTACCAGTGTGGACATAAAGCACAAAAACATTGATGTTAAGGTTGCATGATTTAGATACAGGTATAGAACAGTAAAGAAAGTTGGGTTTTTTTGGTTTTTTTTTTTACTTGGAAGCATTTTTAAATGGTCATGACTTATTTACCTATTCATATTTTATGTGGGTTGACTCTTGTGATTAGACACACATTCAGCGTAAATGTTATGTATTTATAAAACTTGGCAATACCTCTTAAATTCCGTTTGTTTACACTCCTGTACTTAGCATCAGCTACAATTTTGACAATTTTTTCAAGCAAGACTGTGTTCAACACAATATTTGCTAATGTATCATCACAGAATCAGTTCCATCTAAGTTCACAAACTATAGCAACTAGAATTGAGGATTAAACTGAAATGGTCAGGAATCATGCAAACAAACTTTGGCAGCTAGTGTTTTTGTTTGTTTTAAGTAAATAAACACATCACCTTACTCTAGATAATTTAACTGGTCTGGAATACTAACTTTCCCAACTTGCCCAAGGTTTCAGTAATATGAATCTCAACAGTTTTTGTGTCTACATTCATGAGCTAGCCTGCTACTGAAACATCATTGTTAAAAGTAAAATATAGTTTAGTCAGATACCATAACTTGTGAAGATCCATACTGTTTAGCTACAGTTGATGTAGCAATCCATTATTGTGTTAGTCTTCAGAACAACTTAAACTTGCTTCATTAACTGAGAGTAATAAGTATAGTTTGTATTAAATTAAAATTTATTGCTTTTCCCCCTTTTCCCTCTCCTTGTTTTTTTGGCCATATATCTCCGTTACCCATGTACTGGATCGACTTGCCCCTGCGTTGCCCACCATGACGTTGGCCCATCCGCCCCTGAACGCCCATGTGAAAACCCTGGTTGGCTATGCCCAAAAATGTGCTCGTTGCCAAACGGGTACCATACTTGACAACTTCTGATTGAATACCCATGCCCAATGCCAACATCCACGAACGCCAATGACCAATGCAGTACAATGCAAGTGTTTCAGTCCCAGACAGCAGTGGCCCCGAGCGGTATGTCCCAACAGTTTATGCCTCACTGCCTGATTAGAAAGAGAGAAATGTATTTTATTACCTGCCTTTGATATAAATAGTATCCCCTTATAGACCGTGTATTGTTTTTTTTAAAGTTTTCTGTCTTATTTTCCCCATTAAGTCTTTTTGTCACTGAACTTTTACATGAGTTGGCCACCTAAACAATCCACTAATTTTATTTCAATGGAAAGAGCACAGTTTCAAGTGTTGTATATTTACTGTATTATAAATCAAATTGTTTCAGGAGTCTCTTGCTCTGGTCTTTGTGGCCCACCTTTCTTCCCCCAGCATTGTCCGTTCATAAGTATTTCTGCTGAAATACTAACTCTAGTTCACTTTTCTTCACTTCTCATTTGTGTTACATTTTTGTTTGTGGGGTTGTTTTTTTGTTTTGATTTGGGGTTTTTCCCCTTGTATTTATATTTCATTTTTTGCAGAGCCCATTAGTAATCTAATTTCTAACTGGTGTCTCAACCTTACTCCAGATGTAATGTTGACTACTTACATATCCCCACCTTTTCTACAAAAAGGTGTGCTAGTTTTACCAATGTAATGGTAAGGGTATACTAAATTAGTGGTGGTGGGGAAAGTGAATATTCACTCATAAGTTTTGTGTCGATTTCTTGCCTGGTTAATCTGTCTGAGCCCTTCCAAAATCTCTTGTGAGTTCTCTTGCTCTCTGCAAGACCTACCTAGCATTAAATTCTTATATTCATCATGCATATATATTGGACATAAACAAAGATGCATGTGTTGTAACTCCAGTGAACAGGTTTACTTTAAATGGGGAATATTAATTGTAAGGTCTTCTGTGTAGTCAGTCTTGTTAGAATTTTGTGTATGATTATGAATACTAAACTTATTTCTGCTACTTTCCACCTTCTCTATGTTTTCTGACACTATGGCCTCTAACAGTATCTTGAGTATAAGTGCAGATACAGAGACAATTGGAGAAATCTTAAAGAAGATTATCCCTACTTTGGAAGAGGTATGTCTCTTAGGTTTGTTTCTTTTTCAGAGGTATAAATTTAGATTTTAAAACAAGATTATTCCAGATGATTGTGTCCTATTTTTAACATGTTAAATTAGAAAGTAAAACCCAGTCTTTTTCTTTGATAGAAGACCTATAGATCTCAATGTATGTGTTGCCAATTTTTTTTATAGGGGACAGAGAAAATTTCTTCTTAGAAAATTAATATTTGGAACAGCCTCTTCCCCTTCAAACCACCGGTTTCCTGACTAGTTCCCAATTTGAAGTAGCTCTTTTGTAATTTCCATTCTGCCTGTGCTTTGTAATCAAGTGTGTTGCACTGTTGGATATATTAAAATTCTATACAACAACAATAATAATAAATAAGGAAAGCTAATTTGACATTACCTTGTGTTGAGGCAAATTACTTTAAAATATGTGATTTTTTTTTTTTTTGTAGCAAATACAGTATTACAGTTCAGCAGTAAATTAGGTCATACCATGCTGTTTGGAGAAAAATCTTAACAAAGAAAATAAAAATTAGTATTTGAATTTTTCTTTTTTTTCCCCGACTAATTTTATTCTTGTATCCATCTTACAGTATCAGCACTACAAAGGTAGCGACTTTGACTGTGAATTAAGACTTCTAATTCACCAAAGTCTAGCAGGAGGAATTATTGGTGTCAAGGGTGCTAAAATCAAAGAACTCAGAGAGGTACTGTTTCCTATTCTCTTCAGATTCTGCTTTTATTCTATAAACAAATTAGGTTTTTGTGTTCATAAGCAGTGAGTGTAAGCTTCATCTGTGATCTATGATCCTTAAGAATATATTTCAAACATGAAGTAGCCGTTGGTGATAGAACCCAGAACTTCTTATAAAGCTTTTAAGCGTATTAGCAGTAATCTTTATAAATAAAGGATACTTTTAAAAGTTAAAATGCCATTCATCACACCTTCTGGAATTAACTGCTGAATAGACTATATCAGCGGTGTTTGTCATGGAAAACTTTTTAGTGTGGATGCATCTCCATAAACTCTTTAATTATGATAATTTAATAGATGTTTGAATATTGTTATAAAAAAGTATGGTAGGGTTTTCTTAGGGTTTTGTTTGTTTAGTTTTTGGGTTTAAGTTTCACTACCTTGAAGACCACTGTTTCTGTTGTGAAGGAATGACATTTTGTGTTAAAAAGCTAGTGGCCTCTATCAATCTAGAGTGTTTTTTTCTGTCCTCACATTGTGTCAAAGGCAATTCCAGGTCAGTTTAGGCATAAGCTACTATTTGTGTGGAATGAGGGGAAAGCAAGAAGAATAGATATAATCCTAGCAACATTGCTATCTTGCTTCCAAAGCACGTTTTTATGACATATGAAGGCTTATATAACCTGTAAGCTTATAATGAATATGTGGTCCTTTTGCTTGTATTTGATTAAATAACTGTCGCTGTTGAGCGGCTAGCTGAGGACTGACCCAAGTTCTCAGACAAGGAAAGAGAGGAGAAAAGGAACTTTATTGTTTTGAATTCCATATATATAGAGTCTACAGAAGTGCCCCAGATTGGTCAGCCCGAGACCTCCCCCTAGGCACAATTGGCCAAGCCCGAACTCACTCAATCCGGAGAAACTGTTTGCAAAACATCCAAACTCTATCTTGTTTATGAAATATAGCAAAATGTTCCCACGGGAAGAACCTGTGCTAGCCACAAAATAACCATGTAGATGAGCCATAATTGAAAGATTTCAAAAATCTAAATTTTTCACTAGCATTTCATACAAACTGATGCCATTGCAGGTCTTAAAAATATAATATCCTCAGATTAAATTTGCTGTTAAAACTTGGAAGCCAAGCATTCACTCAAAATGACTAGAAGTTTAATGATTTGGTTTGATTGTTTCTTTTAAAATGTGTTAGTGTGTGTCTTACCCATTTTGTTTTCAATAAGTTTATAAAATTGTTTAAAATACTTCTATTTGAAGATTTTGGGGGTTGTTTTTCTTCTATTTAACAGAACACTCAAACCACCATTAAGCTCTTTCAAGAATGTTGTCCTCATTCCACTGATAGAGTGGTGCTTATTGGTGGAAAACCTGATAGAGTTGTGGAATGTATCAAGATTATCTTGGATCTTATCTCTGAGGTAATGTGTCTTAAACTTATTCTTTCATTGGTATTCATGAAAGTCAGGATGATTTGGCTGGAAAATTGTATCTTTCCATTTCTATTTTTAATTCAGTGCCTCTTCTCCAGTAACAAAATAAGCGTTGGACTGTTAGCACCCTTTGAAATTATTCCTGCTTGCTAAAACTGGAGTGTCCCTTATTGGAGAGAGAAGACATTTTTGCTACCAAGGGACTTTGCCATGCTTTACATATCAATAAAATAAGAAAATTTAAATTGGGGAGGAAGTGAGGCAAATGTATGTGCCACCCATCAATAACAGCAATTTCTCTATCATAGTTAAGCTCTCAGGAAGCATATCCCCACCCCTGCCTTGCTTATGAGTATTGTCAAATAAAAAACATATTCAGCATGTATAAATTCATATTTATATATTTAATATATTAATTTAATGAAATATAGTTGTATCAGTGCTAACTGGTGGGAGGGATGGTGTTGTTTTTGTTTTTGTGTGTGTGTGTCTTAGTCTCCAATTAAAGGACGGGCCCAGCCTTATGATCCCAATTTCTATGATGAAACATATGACTATGGTGGCTTCACAATGATGTTTGATGATAGAAGGGGACGTCCAGTAGGCTTTCCAATGCGTGGAAGAGGAGGCTTTGATCGAATGCCTCCTGGTCGTGGTGGACGACCTATGCCTCCCTCAAGAAGAGATTATGATGATATGAGCCCTCGCAGAGGACCTCCACCACCTCCGCCAGGCCGTGGTGGCAGAGGTGGCAGCAGAGCCCGTAATCTTCCTCTTCCTCCTCCACCACCTCCTCGTGGCGGGTAAGCTGTTGCATAAATGCATTGTACAAGTTGAGTAACATTTACTGAATTGTGCTCATGTTTCCAGGACTTGTTTCACACTCCACGTTGGTATTGATTATGCAGGATTGAGTGTGTATTGCACCAGAAAATTTTGAAAAGTATTTGAATTTAATTATTTCTGCAGTATTATCAGGACTAGTAGTTCTGTAACTTTGTCATTCAGAACTAGGCTAAAGCATTCAGAAATTCATAATTGTGTGCAAATTGTTAAAACTTGAATTAGAATATATAAACTGGTTCATAACATGAGTTATGTGCTGCTGCTTTTTCTCATTTTAGAGATCTCATGTCTTATGACCGAAGAGGTAGACCTGGAGACCGTTATGATGGAATGGTAGGAGTTAAAATTTGTTTTGTTTATTAAATACAGTTAGCACTTTAGGGAAGCTTCTTGAATATATACATTTAAGTGTGGAGCATGTGTGCTTCTGATAAACTTTGGTATCTCCAAAATGTTTTGGCCCTACAAATGGTCTCCCCAAGAATACAACTGTTTGAGGTATAAAGAATATTGGGATGTGATCTGCTGTGTGGTTTTGGTTTGTGGGATTTTTTTTTGTTGGTTGGTTGGTTTTCCCCTCCTACCATCAACAATGGAATAGAAAGTTGGTAGAGCACAGTCCCTGCAGGTTTTATTACACAGACTTTCTTGTAGACTTGTTTCTTTTAATCAGGATGACAGAAATAGTAATTGGGAAGCTTTTCAGATTAAGAAAGCATGTCAGAACAATGTTTTCCAACAGATGTGAACAAAATTTAGGAGAACATGAATAATATCATTAAAGGGCTCTAGTTGGTCTGGCAGATAATTGCTTTTTCAATTCAGTTCTTTATGCAGATTTATGTCTGAAAAGAAATTACTATAATTTCAAATGTTTTGGAGTCAGGACCACTGATAAGATGAATTTTAAATGAAATTAGATACATTTCAACCATGTTGGGGGGTGGGGAGAATTAAAAAAGGTGTAAAGATATTCTTCCATGTTATACTCTGAAATATGACTTCCTGGTATCCTTTACTGTATCTCCTCTTTCCTTGGTATCTGGGAGGTAAACCTCTGATTAACAATCTCTCTTTTTTTTCTTTTTTTTTTTTTTTCCTTCTCTGGCTGTGTTTGGCACATTCTTTAAGACGACTGGTTAGATGAGTTTATTTTATTTTAAATGAATGAAAGAGAAAGTAGAGGAGCTATGAAATGGGCCACCTAAATGAGGTTTTACAAATTGGTGTCTCCTGGGAGGAAGAAGCAATTACTTCCAGTAACACATACTGGAAGTACATATTGAAAGACTGTCAAAATTAAGGCACCACAGAAGCCTAGCAGAAATATTAAAATGAAAGACTTGCATTTAAAATTACTAAAACCAAACAGACCAAACCCCCCATCCTGAAAAAGAAGTAAACAAACCCACAATAAAACAAACAAACCCACAACATAAAAACCAGCAAGTTATCTATGCTACTCAGGATCTTAAAAACTAGGAGTCATGAACTAGACCTCTAAGATCACTTATTTGTATTTTCATGTTTTCAAAGCTCAGGTTTTGTGTTTTCTTATTTGCAGCTGGTAAAACCAATGTCAGGGCATATAAACAGAGCAATCTGCCCTTCCTTGGGAATGTGGTTGAGCACAGTCTTCAGAAGAGCTTGGGCAATAGTGTTTTCTAGTTCTGTTCCATTGTATTTAGAATACAAAAATCTATTTGAACTCTAGTTGGACTTTGATCAGGTTGACCTTGACTTTTTCCATGTTCTGAAAAGCAATTCTATTTCCTCTTCACAGTGGAGCGGCTCATGGCTTTGGCTGCTTTATGCATGAGTTTCATAGACTGCCTACAATGAGGACTGCTTTCTGACACAGATTGTATTTAATTTCTAGTTTTAGCTAGCCATAATCCCAGTATCCTTAATTGTATAAGCACATGAGAAGTCTTTCCATGGATTGTGAGGCTAAAGCTAAAAGTGTCATGCCAGAAATATAGGGTCTTGAGCTACTATGCATTTCATGTAGAAACCATTCTGTAGTAAAACATTTAGAGTAAACCAACATCGTTATGGTTTGTGAAGTAATGCATGGGAAAGGCTACTTTCAGAGAGCAAGACTGCCATTTTACATAAATACATTAAAAAGGAAGAATAGAGTCTCTTCAGACCAACATCTTGGGAGATGTTGAATCTGCAGAAATCCTCATTTTCTGCCAAATCTCTTCTCTAAAAGTGGGAAAGTTCAGACTTGTAAGATGGTGAACCAAAACTGGATGGTGAAACTTGAATTTTCTGAGATGTAACAAGACTGACAGTCTTGTAAATTTGAAGATGGGAGGAAAAAAATTGTGTGTGTATAGATATAATCTATTCTGAAGCATTTTACTGAAATACATACATGCATTGTTTCTCTTATTTACAGTGGTATATATTTTAGGCTGTAAGTACTCCAAATCAAATGCCTATGGACCATGACAGCTATTTTAATAGCTGAGAAAATGCAAATGCATTTCTGCTATTTCTTTTTTAACACCCCCATCTCCATGGGTGCTTTAGATATACAAATGCACCAAAACATATCAGGGAAAAAATAAGGTGGAGAAGTACATATAAAGCTATTTAATCCCCTTCTTCCCTTTTTTTTTTTTTTTTTGTTATAATGGTCGATTCCTAATGCTTTAAAAGTATTTTAAAATTTGAGTTAATTAAGAGATAAATCAGTGTCTGTTGTAGTGTATGTTCAGACATCTCATCTGGTTTTCCCTATTCAAATGATTCCTACTGCTAAATCATTATATATATATGTGTGTGTGTATATATATACACATGTGCCTGTATTAGCACTTCAGTAAAGGTACATACCCTAAAAAATATTAAACATACTTCATGTTTAAAGAGATTTGATGTTAAGGAGCATGTAAAAAAAAGAGTGAAGGAAAGATGTTTGACACATCTATATAAATACTAAAATTAACAAAATTTAAAATTTCACTTTTCTGGGCCAAGGAATTTGCCATCAGTTAGTATTGCATGCCTATTTTTCAATTGCATGCAAAAGGCAATAAATTCTTAGTCATGCTAATCCCTTTCTCTTATCCAGTCAGTGTTTTATTTGGTTTTGATTTCATTTGTATTGGTTACCAGTAGTAACTAGCACAAATGAGTGTGGAGAAGAACATTGTATGCACCTAGTATTTTAGGAACTGTTTTTAAAGGAGCATTTATATTTTCACAGAATCACAGAATATCCTGAGTTGGAAGGGACCCACAATGATCATCAAGTCCAACTTCTGGCTTTGCACATGACACCCCAACAATCCCACCTTGTGCCTGAGAGCATTGTCCAAATTCTCCTTGAGCTCTGGCAGCCTTGGGGTCATGACCACTGCCCTGGCTTCTAGTGCCCAACCACCCTCTGGGTGAAGAACTTTTCCTGGTATCCTCCCCTGACACAGCTTCGTGCTGTTTTCTCGGGTCCTGTCACTGGTCACGAGAGAAGAGATCAGTGCTGCCCCTCCACTTCCCCTTTTGAGTAAGCTGTAGACTACAATGACGTTTCCCCTCAGTCTTCCCTTCTCCAGTGACCTCAGCTGCTCCTCATCCAGCTTCCCCCTCAAGGCCCTTCACCATCTTCATAGCCTGCCTTTGGATGCTCTCTAATAGCTTAATATCTTTCTTCTAGTGTGGCACCCAAAACTGCACACAAGACTCAAGGTGAAGCTGCCCCAGAGCAGAGCAGGACAATCACCTCTCTTGACTGGTTGGCAATGCTGGGCCTGATGCCTCCCAGGACACAGTTGGCCCTCCTGGGTGCCAGGGCACTGCTGGCTCACATTAAACTTGCCATCAAGCAGGACCCCCAGGTCCCTTGATGTGGCACTGCTTTCCAGCATCTCTTTCCCCAGTCCGTACATCCAGGGTTGTCCCATCCCAGGTGCAGAATCCAGCACTTTCCCTTGTTGAACTTGATATGGTTGGTGATGGCCCTCTCATTTGTTGAGGTCTCTCTGCAGGGCCTCCTTGCTTTTGAAGGAGTCAACAGCTCTTTCCACTTTAGTGTTGTTGGCAAAGTTACTTAGTATACCTTTGAATCTTGTGTCCAAGTCCTTTATGAAGATGTTAAAGAGAACGGGCCCTAAAATGGAGCCCTGTGGAACCCCACTAGTGCCAGGTCACCAGTCTGATGCCACCCCATTCACTATAACCCTTTGCACCCGACCCATGAGCCAGTTGGTGACCCATTGCATGATGTGGTTATCCAGTTGTGTGCTGGACATTTTGTCCAGAAGGATCCTGGGAGAGACAGTATCAAAAGCTTTACTGAAATCTAAAATGATCACATCAACTGGCTTCCCTTGATCAACTAGGTGGGTTACCTTGTCATAAAAAGAAATCAAGTTTATCAAGCAGCACCTTTGCCTCATGAAGCTGTGCTGGCTGTGACCAATGACTGCAATGCAGTCATTATCTATCAGATGTTTTTCAGTAACTCCCAGAATAATCTTCTCCATAACTTTACCAGGCACTGAAGTGAGACTGACAGGCCTGTAGTTTCCGTGGTCATCCTTCTTGAAAGTTGGGACAATCTTTGCCAGCTTCCAGGCAGCTGGGACCTCTCCAGATTCCCAGGATTATTCAAAAATCATTGAGGGAGGTCTCACAATGGCATCAGCCAGCTCTTTGGGTACTCTTGGATGAATCCCATCAGATACCATAGATTTATAGGGATCCATCTGGAGCAGCAGATCCTGCTCAACTTCAGGGTCAACTGGGATTTGATCATTCTGGCAGTCATGGTCCTCCAGCTCAGGGCACTGGGACCTCCTTGGTCCGTCACCCAAGTTAAAGACAGAGGTAAAGAATGTGTTAAAAATGTTTGCCTTGTCTCCGTTTGTGAGGAGAGCATCCTCATCCTGTAATGGGATGATGTTATTTATAGTCTCCTTTTTGCTATTGATATATATTAAAAAACTATTGTCCTCCACAGTTTGGCATCTTCAACTCCAATTGAGCTTTGACTGCCCAAATTTTCTCTCTACAATGACAAGCAGCATTTCTATATTCTTCCCATGTCAGCTGACCTTGCTTCCACTGAGCATATACCTTCCTCTTTTGCCTTAGCTCCAGAAAATGATCCCTGTTCAGCCAAGCTGGCCTTCTGCCTTGCCTGCTTGACTTCTGGCATTTGGGAATTGCCTGTGCCCTTAGGAGGTGGTGCTTAAAAAGTGACCAGCACTAATGGACTCCAGCACCTTCCAAAGCATTTTCCCAGGGGACCTTACTTGTTTCCTGAGAAGCTTGAAGTCTCCTCTCCTCACATCCAGGGTTGAATGTTTGCTGGCACTTTTCTTCCTCTCACCAGAGATTTTAAACTCGATTGGTGGCCATCTTGGCCACAGCAATCATGATGCAATCACCACTTAACTCTCAAGCTTCTCTCTGTTAACGAGCAATAAATCAAGGAAGGCACCTTTCCTAGTTGGCTCGCTGTGACTGCACAGGGCCTCTCTCTTGGGAAACTTTTTGTTCTTACGTTAAGTATGAGAAACATAGATAAAGACTATGAGAACACAGTATGTTTGGAATTGGGTGTTGAGGCACCTTAGCCAATCACCCCGGGGGTGGGTGACCGCTGTCCAATCAGAATAGTTGTTCTCATTTCTATATAAAGGCATGAATGATAAAACCTTCTTCTCTCTGGAAATCGTCTTGCTGTTAACTGAGTTTCTCTTGGTTACTGGTGCAACAGCTCCCCAAGTACCTGTACCATGATGTTGTCATCCAGGTGTTTTAGGAATCTTCTGGCCCTGGTTGTACCAGCTGTGTGGTGTTCCAGTTAACATCCAGCAAGATGAAGTCCCCCATAATGACAAGGGCAGTTGATTTGGAGGTGTCCCTTAGTTCCTTAAAGAATAATTCATCAGTGGTGTCATCCTTTTTTTTAGTGTGCCATTCATGTCGTGTTGCCTGTTTTAACTCAGCAAAGGCCTTTGCCTTAATAGTAATTTGAAGTGGATTCTACAAATTGTATTTTTATAATTATGTTGAATTTTTTTTTCCCCCAACATTTGTTATAGAAGACTGAAGGAAAGAGATGCTATATATCACACTTTAAAAAGAAATAATTGAATTTCCAATATAATTAGGCAGTAGTAGATTATTAGTTTAGCTGTTGGCTATATAAGGTATATAGAAAATAATTAATAAAATATGAAAAGCCATGTCCTTGCTGCTTGACCCATTGGTGACATAGATATATCAATGACAGTTACTTGTCTTATGAAATGCCTTTCCTGTTTTGTTTTTATGCACGAGAGAAGGTTTTGGTATCTGAGAGTAACATCTTTTACTATATAGTACAGTTCTAGTACTTAGAGGTAAAAAAACAAGCAACCAACTGTTCAAGCTTTGCTCTGCCCTTAACTATCTGACATCCTTTGTGTAAGAGGAAAATCTGTTTACACCACAGAAACAAGGAAAAAGGGAAGCATGACCAGTAACAGTTCCCTAGCAGTGAAAGTAAAAGGGAGTAAGTCTTGTAACTGGTCTACATCATTTACTTTTGAGCCTTTGTAGTAGTTTAGGTAGTGCAGAAAAATGTTTCTCTATATTGCTATGTGTGTTTGTTTGCCAAGTTACCTATAAGCCTCCATAACATGGACTTAATTTGAATTCATTTCCTCTTTTCCTTCTATTACATTGTCCCTGGAAGATGATGCAGTGTCACGTAGATGCCTGTGATGACATGCAGCCACCAGAGTTGGTGAGTGTGCTCATGCTTTTATTTGACTAGTTTATTGGTTTATTTTTGAGGAAAATAATTTGACTTGTTTAAGTGATAACTGGAATTTTTTGAGATTGAATGTAGTTAGTGGCAGCTTGCACCTTTGAAAAATCCCTAAAGCTGTCATTCTAACTCAGGTTATTAGCAGTTTATGTCCTGAACAGTAAATCCTATACAGGCAGTTAATGTTCCACAATGGAAGCATGGAGCAGCACAGCCAAGAGAAGCTTTTCTGTTGTATTGTCTCTTTTGTACCCTATTTTACTCTTTCTAAGTTGTAGCTTTCACTGTAACTCTTGCTTTGTCAGCACCCTGTAGGTGCATCTATTTAAGAATACATTTTATTTTAACTTCTTCATGTTGTGTTTTCCCCTGTTTCAAATGAGGAATGCTAAAAGTAATTCTATACTTATAGTTCTGGATAAACTTGTGCATTGCCTATCCATATATTTGAAAGTATTCCATTTGTGTTTATTAAACTTCTTACTCTTAGAGGGTTTAGGGAAGAAAGTTCAAAGGGTATCAGCAAGTATTTATGCTGTGTAGAAGATGGCAAAGTGCCACCAAATATTAAATGTTAGTTCCTAGCTTACATAAACACTGCAGTTAGAATTACTCATCTGCCGTCAAATTAATTTGCTGTCTTGTAGCCTGGGGAGGAGAAGCAGTAGAAAGGATCAAGAAAATGATTGGTTATTACAAGTTAGCCTGAAAAAGAGATTCCCTGTGCAAAATATCAGTAGAAATAGGTAGAAGAGTATGTGTGGAATATACAGCTCTGATCAGTCTCTGAATTAAGTTCTAAGCAGTGTCCTTCATTGTTTTGTATTTTGCACTCCACTACAAGCTCTTTTTATGTTTTATTATCATCTGTATTGCTAAGCAATGTGATTACACAACACAGGTTGCTTAGAAACAGATGAACAACTTTTTCTGAATAGCTTCTATTTGGATGTGGCTCTAAAAAGCTAGCAGGTGTTTGGTTTTTGTTTTGTAAAAAATTATCGCATTGCAACTTCTGCAAACAAATAGTTCACACAAATTCCTGTATTTCAGTGATATCAGTTGAATTCTAGAGAAGTGTGCACATCTATTTCTGCTTCTATGGGAAGATTAAAATGAGTGTGTGTGCATATAAAATGCATTAGATCAAATTAAGCACTTGATATCAAGTACCAGTCCTAAACATAAAAGCAGTCAGGAGTGCTGCATTACAGTGATTTGGATTTGTTATATGATAGTTTTAGCAGAACGGTAGTAATTAGTGTCATGATTGTCCCTTCTAAGATGCAAAGGATTGTAGCATAGTTTGAATGGAGAGACGAGTTATAAAGTTATTAGAGTTGAATTGGTTTTTCCTCAAGATGGAGTAGGAGGGTTGCCAGTTACCAGGTAAATGTCTTGTCCCAAACTGAAACTTTTAATTTCTCCTGAGCTGTATAGGTAGTAGTAATAAGGCTGAACTCTGATCTTTGGATTTGAATTTTAGTTTAGTTTAAGGATCAGGAGTAGATCAGCATCAAGAGCTGTTTACCAACTGAATCAATAAGGTTGCTTGGTAAATTGGTATGACTGGATCTTAATGACTTATTCTTAGAGATTTTAATAGAGCTAGCTGAAAGGTTCTTGTGAGATATTCCCCCACCCGCCCCTTTGTTCCTGGTCTGCCCTCTTTCCCACTTTGTCTTTAATGACATTTAGATTAAGGTTGTGGGTTAGGATTTTTGCATAAAATAGGCTCAAAGTTAACAGTATGATACTTGAGATGAAAACATGTTAATGAATCACGACTGATTTTACTATTTAATGTTTTTCTTTCTCTTTTTCTTATAGTTTGAGGGTGGCTCTGGATATGGTAAGTTTTCATAGAGAACTTCGACATGTACTTCATTTAGTCAGTAAGAGGCTTGATGCAAATGTTTAAATCAGACTATTCTTACACAGGGGGCCGTGGTTCATATGGAGATCTTGGTGGACCCATCATCACAACACAAGTAACGATTCCCAAAGATGTAAGTGAAGCTGACTTGCTTTCCAATTGTGTTTAAACAAATAAATAAAAAGTCACAGCCCTTTCTTAGGCTATGTAAGTAAATCAGAAGTATTTGGTTGTCGCTGTTGAGCGGCTAGCTGAGGAATGACCCAAGTTCTCAGACAAGGAAAGAGAGGAGAAGAGGACTTTATTGTTTTGAATTCCATATATATGGAGTTTACAGAGGTGCCCCAGATTGGTCAGCCCGAGACCTCCCCCTAGGCCCAATTGGCCAAGCCCGAACTGACCCAATCCGGAGAAGTTTGCAAAACATCTAAACTTTATCTTGTTTATGAAATATAGCAAAATGTTCCCACGGGAAGAACCTGTGCTAGCCACATTTGGTATGCTTGACAAGTACTTTTAATATAAAGAAAGTGTTTCTAAATCATCAAAAGTTTATTCTTAAGGGTGTTTGTTTTGTCTTGGCTTTAGAGATCACGCTGAACTATTTTTTAATTGTTAATATTCAATAATAGAAATGGTCTACATAACTTGTTTTTACAAACACTTGGTTCTTCCAACTTTATCCCATCTGTGTTTATATAATATACATTACAGCAACTGCTTTGAGGCTGTAAAAGAATGACCTTCCATTGTAACTCTTAAAACTAAATGGATGGAAGCTACTTGAACAGTACTGTGCAGAAAAAGTTATATCAAGAAATGAATGCTTTTTTTTCTCCCCTAGTTGGCAGGTTCTATTATTGGAAAGGGAGGCCAGAGAATCAAACAAATACGTCATGAGTCAGGAGCTTCAATCAAAATTGATGAACCACTAGAAGGCTCAGAAGATCGAATAATAACTATTACAGGAACACAGGACCAGATACAAAATGCTCAGTATTTACTGCAGAATAGGCAAGTTGAAGCTTAATGCTGTCCTTACTGCCATTTTTAGACTGACTTTCCTTACTACTACATTCTAAAGCTCTTCTCTGTAATATAGTTTTTAGAAGGCAGGATTTAAATAACTATTGAACCTAACTTCTTGTGGTAGGTTTGCCTTGATTCTTTTCTCTGTTCTACCAAAAATGAAAATTCCCTCAAAACTAATCTTGATGGAAGACACCTTAGCCAAGCAATCCTCTCATTTCTCTGGTGAAAATTGCTGCAAAAAACCTACTTGTAATTAATTATATAGAACCTGTAGAAAATATAGAAGATTTCAGTGGATGTTGGTCTAGTTCTGTGTGGAAGACTAGTGATTTTGTTGTTTTTAGATAACCGACAACAAATCACAGTCTGCCATATGGCACAGGCCATGCCTCTACAGGACAAGTTGAAATCAATTGGTGCTGTTATGCAGCATTTCACACCTTGTTGGCATTACTTTCTCTTCTGCTGAACATTAACAGTTTTGGACATAGTTTACTTAGTTTTTCTTTAATAACATGTTGGCTATCATAGCATTTTTTTAATGTTTAACTTGAATGTTTGGCTTTAGATTACTAATATTTAAATGTGCATTAAATAATTATATGCCTTTAATTATTAATCATTAATATTTTTAAATTATTTACTTTAAATAGTATTGGGGATTTGTAGTTTAATCTTTAGGAATGCCATTGTAAATATTGATGCCAGATGTATGGTCAATCATTCTAATACATGCTTTTTTCTTTTTCTTTTATAGTGTGAAGCAGTATGCAGATGTTGAAGGATTCTAATGCAAGATTATTTTTTCTTTTTTATAGTGTGAAGCAGTATTCTGGAAAGTTTTTCTAAGACTAGTGAAGAACTGAAGGAGTCCTGCACCTTTTTTTTTTTTTTTTTTTAAATATCTGCTTCTGTTTTAAATAGCCAACATTCCTCTGCTTCATAGGTGTTCTGCATTTGAGGTGTAGTGGAATCTGCTTTACGCCAGATGTAATGTTTTAGTTCATTACAAATATTTGGGGTAGGAAAAGGTTGCACAAGACTAATACTGAAATTTTGAAACCGCAACAAAGAGTGGATTTTATTTTTGTTCAGTGGTGGTAAATTGTAATGTGGGTTTTTTTTCCTGTAACTATTGTGAACACCCTGCTTTATGAACACTGTAATTTTTTAAAAATTTTTTTTGAAGGGGAGGAAAGGACTGGTTATTCACATGTCCCTGGCATCCTTTGAGGGCAGTGTGCAGAATGTAATGTTCTTTTTTTAAGATGTATTTTACAATTTTTAAATAAATTTAGTGAACCTATTATTGGTGGTCTTTTTTTTATATGTAAGGTAATATCTAAAATGGATACACCCTTTTTCCCCCCCCACAAGAAAATGCATAAATGAAAGTTGCTGTTAAGCTTGCTCTTCTGCTGCTTTGATATAGATGAAGTTACATGTTTTTAGCAAATTAAAGAAACGGTGTGGAAACTGGCTTGGTTTTGCTATTTGGGGAAAAAAGTAAAAAAAAAAATTAATATTAATACAAACATTGTGTGAAATTTGACCTTTTTTCATGTTTTTGGCCCTCTGCAGTACATATATATATAGGTGACAAAATATTAGAAGTGTGATGCCACTGAGTTAAGTGGGCTAAATTCACCTGGTTCTACACAGCTTGCTTAATGCAAATATCATTAAAAATAGCAGTTGGTGAAATGAATGAATTGTTCTTTTCAGAGCTCTCATTTTTGTCAGATAGAAACTTTTATGAATTGACAAATTGGCAGTATCTACCTTTATTTTCATTGTATACAGACTTTAAATTTCTTTGGTTTCCCTGTTTCTTGAATTCCATAAGAAATATTTGTGAGAAATTAAGAAAAAATAAAGTACTCCTGGATATTTCATGTAATACCTTGGCATTTGTATTTATAGTTTACAAGTTTTATTTTCGCTTCCTAAATAAAAGCAAAAAAAAAGAAATTCAAAAGAACTTTGTGAACCTCAATGTGATTGATCCCAATTAAGTGGATTATTTCACTTTTGGGGGGTTGTGTCTTGAACATTTTATTTTTCTCATCTTTTTGAACCATATAGGGTAATTCCTGTCATAATAAGGAGCTACGCTTACAATGTAATTGGAAAGGGCAAGGAGCTAAGAGATGACCTACTTAGAAGAGCTATAATCAATCCCTAGAAAACACCCAAAACCTGCTTTTGACCAGGGCAAAGGAGTATGGCAGTTTTCCCTGTAAATAAACATACATGTAGAATTGGCATATCCTTGGGAATGGTTGAACATAAATTAAATTGAGAAATCAGCAACCTAGAAAAAAGGTCAAACAAAAATGCAAATTATGAAAAAACATGTGCAGGATTTTTTTCTATGCACTTCTACATTGTGTATATGGTTTGTGTTTTTAAAATATTTTAGCAGGGGAAAAGCTGCACAAGTCAATATACTGGAGAATGTTTTGTTTTTTTCTTTTTAATGATCTGCATCTTTTAAGAAGCTAACCTATTCTTACAAACAAGCACCACTCTAGCCTTAGTAGGATTTTCTTTAAGGTTTCCTTAAAACCAAGCATTTATGATTTGAGATGAGCCTAAGGGATTCCTACTGTAATAGGAACTGTGGGTTTGGGGGTTGTCTTATGCCTCTGTCCCCACCCCTCTTTTGCCTACTGACTTAGGGTCAAAAGGCTGCTTGTTTCTTGAGGACTGCTGGGGTTTTCTGCTAGGGAGGGGATGTAGAGAAATACTGATAGCACAATCGTCTTTACACTTGTACTTAAAAAATAGTTTAGTAATACTGATTGTAGAAACTGAAACAATTCTTAATGGAGGCCTTTTTTAAAGACTGACTGCTTTGTACAGAAACTGCTGGATTTAGAGTGTAGCCCTTAAAGTATGGGCTCTATAGCAGCATTCACTGTTAGGTGCATGTTTCTGTACATTATGTCTGAAATTACCTTAAAATATCTATGTGCTATGAAATGCCAGAGTCCATAAAGAAGACAGAGGAGTCCAGCAACTTTATTCGAATAAAGGTGTTAGTGTGGAAAACACATAATCACTGAATGATTATATGCAGGTGCCTTTATTCGAGCTCGGGAAGCCGGGGTGTGACATCTACCCAAATCTGACTTCAACATGGACTTGAAGTGAACACAGTTTTATACCTTCCCTTACAGAACAGTGATGTAATCATATGTTAATTATCTACTTATCATTGTTCCATTGTTTCCCCCAAGCATGACTTTAAGCCCCCCTTCTCCCACAGTATTTCTGATTTATTCCACAGGTGCTAATCCGCATGATTTCACTAAAACAATCCTGATTCTCTAAGCAATCTCCGTGATCATGTCGCTGAGCCCCGTACATGTTGTGCCTACCTATCCTGTTCCTAAAGCCTGTTTTTAACTAACATTTTAACCCAATGTTAACAAAGGGAGAGAGTCCACTGGGTCATATGCCCGTGAAGTTTTCTTTCTCGAGGTTTTGGAGGGCGCAGTCTCCTTTTATCCTAAACTCCCGACCGCATGTTGCCCTCTTCCTTTCCCGTTGGCTGAGGTACTAGGAAGGTACAGCCTTCCTGAACTGCCTATCACATATTCCCGCCTTAAACATGTTTTCCCGTAAAGATCAGAAACTCAGGCTTGTGAGGACCCATTTGTCTATTTCAGGAGTCAAACTGTCTGGGTTCTGTAACAAACCTGCAGCTTGAAGTTGGTAGAGACATTAAGACCCGTTTTAAAGACGTTAACACCCATACCCTCACCCATGGAATTGTTTGTAAAGACATTAGCACACATCTTTTCCTATCATCTAGAAATCATGATTTACTTTCTTTTGACTGCTTGGTGCACGAGTTACCAAGCATTACACATTTGCCTTTTCTGGCTGTGCACATTTTAAATAGGTTTGTATGACCTCATTAAATCAAAACCAATTTTATATTGTATAAGCAATCTACAGTGTAAGGGAATATTACTATAAAGCTGAGAGCTCGTTTGTGAACCTCACTGACAGGCACTGCTAGCGCAACAGCCTACTCCAGCCACCTCCCCCGTGCCTGCAATGCGGTTTTTCCTGCACCGCTCTCGAAGGGCGGGGCGATGTGGCATCACTGAGGGGCTGATGATTGTGGGTTGCGTGAGGAGTTGTCACGTCCTTGGTAGCTGCTTTCCTGAGCCGGTAAAGAAGTAGTTTTGGTCATACCACTTCTTGCTGCCTCTGAAGGCCTGGCTGCAGAAGCGAAGGCTATGCTGGAGTCAGGCAGTGTGAGGCAGTTAGGGGGACTGGGTGGTGGGGGAAGTGTGCTGTGGGGATGCGTCCTGGCAAGGTCGGGAGGGGAAATGAAGGAAAAGGCAGCCTTAAAAACGTCTTCTAATAAAAATGTCTTCTTTAAAATGTTTTTTACCCTCAGGTGAGGCTGAGCATGGTGCCGTTCATGTTACACACACACACACACACACCACACCCACCCCAGAGTCTGCCAAGTTCATAGCAGACAGCAGCTAGATGTCTTTGTGGACATCTTATTTGTGACTCTAATTTGATTATTTCATCTTTCTATTAAAAAGACTTTCAGAAATGTCTGTAGTCACTTGTTCATGACTCCCATTATTTCATCTATATTCTTAAAATAAATTTCGTATTTTCATGATAAATGAGAATATAATGCTTAAACCAAGAATACTTTGAGTTGATCTAGCAGTACTAACGCAGCTCCACTAAATCTGAAAAAAAACCAAAACAAAACCATATGCTTCTGTTAAGGAAACTTTTAACTGCTGGGACCGAAGCCCCTTCACAACAGGTGGCTCCAGTGAGCTGACAGGACCCCACTTGACTCCCTACACACCCCACTCACACAGTCAGACCAGGTTTTCTTACCCGCTCCACCCCAGCTTTCCCATTGCAAAGTCTCAGACCTCTGGTTCCTTTAAGTAATTTAATCATGGTACAGCAACACAAAAACAGCTCGAGCTGAGTGCCTTTGGAGAGGGACCCTGACCAAAGGAATTCCCAGGGTTTTATACCCTTACAGTCTAGGCGCCCATTCCTCATGCACTCTTCATGCCCCTCACACATGCCTCTTGGTCCAATGGTGATATTTGGTCTGGGGTCTCCTCGTTGTTTATTTGTGTCAAGTGACGGTCGGTGATGGAAGAGACAGGGCAGATTGCTTGGGTGCAAAAAGCCGATTTTATTGATACAGAGCTGAGTATTTATACTTTTTCAGCAGTGACTAAAAATAGATTCTTATATAAGCAGTAATCACTATAACAACCATATCTATGTTTCTTAATGATATTGCAAAACTAAAAGCTAGCACTAACCAGCACAGGTACATACCAAACATGCTGTTCTCTTATGCTATCTATTTTGTGGTAGGCTGCACTGCCTGCCATGGTTTGTGGCCTAGCAGCGTTGCTGCATCCACTTCTGACATGAGTTTAGCAGTGCTCTCACTTCTGCTTTCCAGCTGTATCTCCACATCTCCCCCTTTCTTCTCTATGAGTAAAATTTTCTTTGTTGACTTACCAATCTCTGAACACATTGCAAAACACATGGCAGACAAATCATCATAAGCAGCAATATGGCTAAAATGTAAATTCCTGTTTTAGCTAAATGCTTAAGCCAGCCAGTAAGTCCTTATTCTCTAAGTATGTTTCTAAGCCAGTTGCCATTGCTTACAACTCTGAATTTGGTGACACTATCTCGAAGGGCTTGTATGTTAGCATGGATAGACAGGGAATGATCAGACAAGTTCATGCAGCATAAGCCTTCAAAATCGTTGCAACCATGCTCGTGTGCTAAAAGAAAAAATCAATTGCAGCTCTATTTTGCAGTGTAGCATGTCTCACACTATCAACATCTGTCAGTAAGCCTGTTATGCAGAACTAGTAGCATTAGTTTGTTTTGCAAGCCAGCAGCCAAGGTTATTCAGGGTTTTCAGTGCATGTGCTGTTCCTATAGATGGGATAATAGAGGCAAACACTTGGGCTCCTAGGTTCCAAGATTCAACATTATCATCACAATCCTGATTATAGGTGTGTGTGCTGCGTTTTGTTCTCACCAGCTTGTGCAAAGATGGTAAGTTTTCCTGAAAGGAGTGAAACATGGTTAGTCGCCCAAAAGTGCAAGGACCTCCTATGGCTTTACCCGGTATTCCCTTCCAAGCCCTGTTTCCACATATCAGAAATATGTTGTCTAGTAATCCAATAGCAATACTTCTGGGAGTAATTGATTGGGGAAAAATATGGTTGCACCAGTCAGAAGCATTGGCGTAAATTCCTGTTCCAGAAACTTCAAGGCTGAATCTTCTCTTGTCATTCTTAGTATAATTTAGGTAAAAACACGCAAAAGACTGTGTGGATCCAAAAATATCTAATTCTTGAGGTGGTATAGAAAGAGGGGGAAAGTTAAGAACCTTATTTACTCCTAATCCCTTTTGGTCAGAAAAATACCATCGGGCTGGTGAACCAGCCTTTTTGCGCCAACTTTTCTGGCACCACGAGGTCAGCTCAATTCGACCCATAGCAGTACACTGTCATCGAACTGTTAAATTGAATAACACATCCCTTTCACTTTTCTCTAGGGGCATAGCAACCAAACAGGTCTGGAAAGGGTCACCATGGGAGGTCATGGATAGGCACAGCGTAGACTCGCTTAAAGCTTCAGCAAGCGTAAGCCAAACATTGCATTCTGGAAGAGGTGGCATTCCGACCACCCCTCCTTTGTCGAAAAGGAGTCCTGCTAGGAGGACCAGCCTGAAAAGGCAGATTTGGCTCCCAAATATACCAATGTGGGAGCCAGCCATAGTCTTGTCCACACAAAAATTCTTGAATGATACAATTACCATAAGAATAGCATAGAGGATCACACTGTGGGCAGTTGCCACAGTGGCAATGCGCTATGCAATTACCACCGCTTTTGACACCTTTGACACTGACACAAAACCCACACTTGAGAATAATCTTTACAAATAAAACAAGGTATAGAGTTAGTTTCACATTTGAGTCTTTCTTTAAACCATTTCCAATATTGTTTATGTAAGACTTAATTCACAATTATAGCTTTCACTTGGCTTGGAGTGGGTCGTCCATGGAAATCGAAAAGTGGTGTAAAGTCAATGATTCCTCTGGAATTGAGCAGAAGCTGGTTGAGGTGGTGGTCAGGTGGAGGTGACCTCTGCGACCTCTGGAACCGGGGCCGAATGAAAAAGCTGGGGTCTATAAAATAGCTATAAAATAGCTGAAATGCAAGTTAAGAAAGGTACCTATAAGTTAGCTGGAATAATACAATTTAGGAAACCACTGATCTTACCAAATCCAATTTTGGAGCTGGGATACATTAGAATCCTCCCTCAATCTTGCAAGAAGTTACCACAGGGCTGCGTCCAGACACCTGGGGAGAAGACTTTACCTCACGCTCCAACGTCCATGTAGAAAAGCTTCTACCGTTACTGAGATTTCATGGTGTTTTTATAGGAAAAAAGTGTGGATTTATGGTCACTAAAAATTTTTCACATTCTCTCTGTATCTCACCTTAGACTTCCAGACGCCACTACTAGATAGCCCGGATTAAGCTATCAACCTAATCTGAGCCATCCATCTCCAGCGACCAATCAGGGAGAGAGAGGAAGGGGGGGGGGAGCATCCTGCCACATACGGGTCCTTCAAGGCTTGGATCTGTCAAGCTTTAAGCATATTTGTAAACGCAAAGGAACCTTTCAATCCTGAGGAAAGTGCATATGCCTCCTGCTGGATGGGAGAAATTTGGGCCCTGGAGGTAAACATTTTTAAGATATCAGGAGCCTCAGAGACAGAGTGAGCGGAGGAAAAGGAGGAAAAGAAGGAAAAGAGTTGGGAACCCCTGGAAGCATTGCCTCCCCTGGCGGTCCCTGCCCCTCTGGTGGTCTCTGCCCCCCCACCATCGGTCCCTGCCACTACAGCACCCCCCACCCCCAGCTCCTGCTGCTCCCCTTCTCACCAGTGGGGGACCATATCAGAACACTAGGGGAGGTTCAGCAGAAGCTCAAGAGCTGCTTGATGGTTCCTCCCTTGCCACCACTCCACAGCAAGGGGGGATTGGTCCCTCCTAGACTTGTGGTGATTGAGAAACAGAAAAGCTGGTCTGATTTGGAAAGAGATCAAGAAGTCGGCTTGTTTCCTTTAGGAGAAGAGCCTATGGGAGGGGCTCGGGGGGGATGGGATTTGTGAATGCTCCTTTGACCTCTTCAGAAGTCAAAAATTTTAAGGAAGAAATTGGAGGGTTATTAGAAGATCTTATAAGTTTAGCCGAGCAATTGGACCAATTTTTGGGCCCAAACATTTTTATAGGTGTGGCAGGAGCCAAAAGAAAATGTTTTAGGGTTTTCTGTAGTCAAAGGCATATAAATTGAAGGGGAAACTGGAGTGGGGATGTAAGATGTCTTGCTGGTCCCTGGAACAGGTTGCAGCTTGTTGGGGAGAGACTTCCAGGTACAATTAGGAATAGGAGCTACACCAGAAGAGGGGAAAATGATGGTCAAGGTGCTGGGACTCCACTGGGAAGATGAGGGGAGGATTGACAAAGAGGTGTGGCCTAGGGGAGGAAATAGGGAAGGACTGGCTATTGACCCCATAGGGGAGACGACTGAGAGAGAAGACTGTCCCATACGTGTGCTACAGTACTCAATATCATTAGAGGGAAGAGAAGGCTTAAAGCCAGAAATAGAAGATAGTCGAAATATTTTTGCCTTTGAATGAGAGGATCCAAGTACTAGACGAAAACAGCAATTAAAATGGACAAAACTACCACAGGAGTTTACTGAGTCTCCGAATTTATTTGGGCAAGCTTTACAGGAAATATTACAGACTTTCCACACTCCTCCTGGAATACAGATAACCCACTATGTAGATGATCTTTTATTATCAGGAGAAGCTGAAGTTGAAGTTAGGGAGGCTACTATAAAACTTTTGAATTTTCTTGGGGAAAGAGGATTAAGGGTATCAAAAGGGAAATTACAATTTTTGAATTTAGAGGTGAAGTATTTTGGTCACTTAATAAGTAAAAGTAGCCAAAAACGAAATCCTGAGGATTGCAGGGATTTTATCTCTTCCCCACCCTTCCTCAAAGAAGGAAGTTAGAAAACTGCTAGGATTATTAGGGTATTGTAGGCTGTGGATTGAAGGGTATACTCAGGCAGTAAAAATTTGAATACGAAAAATTGACAGGGGAAGAAAAGATAAAGTAGACCAGAGAAGAATTAAAATTGCCTGAAGAAATAGCTGTAGTACATGTTAAAGGACACCAAAAAGGAATGACCCCAGAAATAGGAGGGAATAATTTGGCAGATCAAGAGGCTAGAGATGCAGCAGAAAATGGGAGCGAAAAGGTTATGTTAATTTTGACTCCAAGCAAGGAAGAATTGGAAATTCCAAAATTTAGTGAAGCAGAAGAAAAAGAGTTAAGTAAGATAGAGGGAGAGCAAGATCAATCTGGGAAATGGAAACTCCCTGATGGGAGGCAGTTACTTGTTGGAAAACGCAGTTTTCCGGCAAAACTTGTGTTAGTTGGGCAGGCCTGAACAAAGCCTCAGCATACTCAGGCCTCAGTAAAAATCCTAACAGGCCGCAGTAGTTTGCTTCCCTGAGAACGCTTCGTGAGAAAATATCAAAAGATGCAGCTGTGTAAAGAATGTACGGGAGTAAACTTGTGATTAGCAAGGAATGAGGGGGAAAACCCTGTTGATGTGAGAATGGAATGTAAAAGAAATGTAAGCTGTAGCTGCTGCAATTAGCAAGTAGATTAGTGATTAATAAATGTAAGCACTGTAACAGTATATAAAGAGCACACGCGTTAAAATAAATGGAGCTTGCTTTTATGACTTATGTTAAGTCGTGTGTGAGTTCTCTCTCGCCGATCGTCAGTTACTTAATAAGCCACTTACTAGGAAAATATTAGAAGACATACATCAAAAGACTCATTGGGGTACTCAGGCTTTGTGTGATCACTTTTTAAGGAATTATGGGTGCATTGGGATCTTTGGAGCAGCAAAGCAAGTAAATGAGAGATGTATAACTTGCCAAAAGGTAAATAAAAAGGTTATTGCAGCAGTGCAGAATCCTCAGGCAGCTCTCTCCTGCTGCGGGGGAGAGAGCTGCCCCAAAGCTGGAACCCACAGGGTGGTCTCTCCGTGGCCACGAGCTGTGGGACTGGTCAGACTCGGTCCTGGCAGAAACATCGCAGGTTTAGAAAGGCAGCTGTTTCGTTCCAGGTCTCCATGGTGTTTTTATTGTGGAAAACAGGGGAAGGGTTGGAAGACTGAGGAGGGAGAAGGGAAGACAGGGGAGGAAGCGAGCTCCATTCGAGACCGGAACCAAAGAGACCCGTTCCGGATCTTGCTGGGGTTTTTATATCTGGGGATAGGAGGCGGTCCTGACTCACATCCAGTCAGGAGGGGTCAGGGGGGAGGGGTCAGGGGCAGGAAGGACACATAACAACATGTTATGAGAAAAACAGCACCAGGAGGTCATGAGTTAGCCCTGTGACTGTTGCAAAGCATCCAAATGGACTTTACTGAACTTCCCCAAGTGCAGAAATGAAAGTTTTTATTAGTAATAAGACCATTTAACTCATTGGGTAGAAGTTGTCCCAACTGTCAGAGCAACAGCTAATGTGGTGAGTAAAACCCTTTTGGAACAAATTATTCCCAGGTATGGAATGGTTAAAAAGATAGATAGAGGAACACATTTTACGTCAAGAGTTTTACAGCAAAGAACTCAAGCCCTGGGAATAGAATGGGAATTACATACCCCATGGCACCCACAAAGTTCAGGCCGGGTAGAGAGGATGAACCAGACTTTAAAAAGAACTCTAACAAAACTGATGATTGAAACTCAGATGTCATGGGTAAAATGTTTACCTTCAGCCCTACTGAGAGTCTGGACACAACCCAGGTCAGACCTGGGAGTGTCATCCTATGAAATGATGTTCGGGTTGCCCTTTTTGACCACCCAACATGAAACCACTACTTTCGAAGAAGGGGAAGCGAGTGTTAGAAAATATGTCACCACAATTGCAAGAACACGTGAAAATTTGCAGTTGAAAGGGATAATCCCTCAAACCACACCCTTAGAATTTAAGATACATAATGTCCAGCTGGGGGAATGGGTACTAGTGAAAACATGGAAAGAGCAATCTTTAACTCCAGAATGGGAAAGTCCTTTTCAGGTACTACTGACAACTGAGGCAGCGATCCGGACCAGAGAAAGAGGATGGATCCATGCCAGCAGAATCAAAGGGTCTGTGGAAGAACCTAAGGAGTGAACTATAACATCTAAGCTGGGTGATACCAAATTGACTCTTAAGCGAGGACTGGGTGGTCATGAACTGGAAAGACCCAAAACATACAAGGAATGTTCCAAGGATCACAAATAATTGGGAAGTAAGGCCAAGCTTATGTCAGTGGTTTCAAGTGCTGTCTGGAAACCTCCATCTTGAGAAACCTCTGATACCCCCCTTGGGGAGGGATACTTCCACTCCAAACAGGAGGATCAGGACTGTTTTGATCAGAGAGTCCTAATGTTTTGGCCTTAGCATGCGACTTAAATAAAGAAGAGAATAGATTGTATCCTAACCTCGAGGAGGAATTACAACCTCCATCCGCGTCATACCATATACCCTGTCTGATTCATCCCAATACCAGACATGCTAACTGGGTTAAATGTAACTGTACTGATCGTGGGAAAAACTGGTATTGCCGATTTATGTCTAATGTAAAATAGATTATGGTTTATTAGACACAGGTGAGAACGGAACAAAGAACTAGACAAATTTTACTACACAAAACATGAAAAGCTATTCATAGCTAAAATAAACATATATATATGTTGCCCAAAATAGGGAGATTAAAAACAATACAGCGCTAAAAATGAAAAAGGTACCTATTAATATTATTGTAGCTAGCAAAGAAGAATACAATTTAGGAAACTGAATGCTTCTTACCAAATCCAATTTTTGGAGCTGGGGATGCACCAGATCCTCTCTCAATCCCTCAGGGAAGTAACCACAGAGCCTGCGTCCAAGCCCAGGGGAGAAAGCTTTTACTTCACGCTCCAATGTCCATGTAGAAAGCTTCTGCTTTTGCTGAGTTTTTTGTGGTGTTTTATAGGGAAAAGAGTGTGTATTTGCGGTCACTTGAAAATTATTCACATTCTCTCAGTGTCTCACTCTGAGTTCCAGACGCCAGCATTGATAGTCCGGATTAAGCTATTGACTTAATCTGAGCCATCGATCTTGGCCAGCAATCAGGGAGAGAGAGAAAGGGAGGGTGGTGTTTGTCCTGCCACAATCCACCCCTGTGACCCAAAGACACTACTCTTATGTCATGAAGTGACAGTGCAGGTGTCTCTTGCCTTCATGCTATAAAACGCACTCACGGTTTTTTTTATGTATTATTAAATTTTTGGTATACATTGTGTTTCCAAAATTGTATTATTCTCTAATGGAACTTTGACTATGTTAATAGGAAGCATTTGCTGTTGCTTCAGTTTATGGGCTCATGTAATAGATTATGTAGCAATATATATATATAAAAGAAACATTAGTAGTAACAACTAAGGGATTAGTAAATATGACATTAACTTCAGAATGTCCATAGTATTTGGAGGCAATTTAACAAGTATTAGTCCATGTAGGGTAGGTTGTTTTCCACCCCTTGAGTCTTGAGATTTTGGGAAAATCAGGAACAAAGAGTCTGTGAAGATAGCTTCTTGGTTGTAGCAGCTGAATCAGTCCAGTGAATGGTTGGTGAGTCTTTCACTCTTTTTGTGCTTTCCAGTTCAGTCTTCTTTTCCCAGTGGAGTTTAGTGTTAGTATATAAAATGTTAGACAATTCTATAATAATGTAAACAAATGCACATAGAGAAGTAGATACAGAAATATATATATATAATAAGTTTGATTATCCTAGGGGATACAATGAATTTTACTTAAAAAAGGTAGCTATGTAATTTAAATTGATTAGGTTATATTTAGGATACAATCTCCTTTTCCTACTGTGACAATCAAGGTAAAGACATAGAGTAATACACGTGGAAAATTATAAAGTATATACATAAACATCACTTAGGTCTGTCAAATCATTTAGTACTTCAATAGTACTGAGTGAACAAAGCTAAATTTGGGGTTTCTTCCTTTTTAGAGACGTCGATTATTATTGGATTTACTTATTTTGTTGATTCCAATTTTGCAAATTTGAAGTATGATCCATATTCCAATCATTAATGTTACAACTACAATTATTACACCAATTAGTTTCCTCATGATTGCACTTAAATTTGGGATCCACGAAGTTATCCAGTCAAATAAATCTGTTCCTTGATCTTTCTGGATTTCGTGTAAAATTTTAGTGTTTTTCCTAATTTCTTCTAGATCAGTTTGTATTCTGAGGGTCTGATCTACATATACACAGCAGCTTGTGTTGATGACTGTGCATACTCCATCTTTGGAGGCTAATATCAAGTCTAAAGCCATTCGGTTCTGCTTAACCACCTTTGAGAGGCTGGTGACTTCTTGTTGTAAGGCATTGATTGCATCATTTGTCCGGTTTTCTATTTGTTCAATAACTCCAGATATATTTACTATTGCCTTTTCTAATTCAGGTATTCCTATCCATGGTAAGAACCCTCTTACAAATTTATGAAATCCAGTAGGCCTCTCAACCAAGGGATTTAAATTTCGTTTGTGTCTTGTTATAAAAGATCTTAGGTGTCCTCGGGGAAATTCTGATTTGTCAATAATGTCTATTTCTGGGACAACTGTACCGATGGTGCATATTCCTTCCCACATAGGGGGTAGAGCTTTTCTAGCTTGGTTTCCACAAAGCCAATAGTATCCCATGCTGTCTGGAATAGGCCACCATTGCGTGGTTAAAATGCCTTTTTTAGTTACGTCCAGATATGAATGGCACTCGGGATAAATTCCTACTTTGACACCATGGTTACATTCAGGTAATTTCATTTTTTGGTGTGAAGTTACTCCTGGTCCCTCTAGACATCTGTGAATACAGGAAGTCCCCACAGTCACAATGTCTATTGTTAGGATTTGTTGGTCTATAATGGAACTTGTTGTTCCCCCCAGAAAGAGCATTATTTTGGCAGGAGGGATACCATTGGAAAATATACCTGGTGTGGGAATTCCCATCATTCGAGTACCTTCATCTGAGTGAGTAGGAAATTGAGAACAGATCCAACAATCACTTCGATTGGCTATCAGAGTTACAGCTTGTACTAATTTGAGATGGGTATTTCTTTTCCATGGGTCAGATAGCATTTGCTCTATTTGTGTTAGGTTAGAGTGAGTCATGGAAGTATTAACATTTTTCTCTGGTTTCCCTTTCACAATGACTAATTGCAAAGTTTTATCAGGGTGGCTGGTGTGCCATTTAGCATTGCTAAAAACAGTGACTTGCAGGCATAAAAACATAAGCAACATTATCATTAACATTTTGATTACAACAGATTTACTGGTTGGTGTGCAGTCCCATGCGGTTTTCCGTTTATGTGGAATGGATGTTGTTTGTCTTTAAGAGTCCAGGACTTTTTGAAGTTTCACAGCCGTGTAGCAAGCAGTTCTTTCTCCTTTTGCTTCAACGTTTCTTGTCTCACGTCCGGAATACACGCTTAGCCTTTGATCTGGTGGGGATATTCTTAAATATTTAAGGTTATTAGAGAAACTAAAACAACAGAATTTAAATAGTGATTAGCATTTTCTGTGAGAGTTGTCATTCCCTCTGTTGGCCTGTAGTTGCAAACACGTCGCTATTTTCACTGCTGTCACATGGGAGCAGTATAGGGACGGTTTTATGAGTTTTCAATGGCCAAACAGGGTCTTGCCCTAAGCGAAACCAGCTTTGTTACAGTTTAAAATGTGGGGAATACCCATCGAGAGCTGATTCTATGCTGGTGTCCATTAGAGTCAGTAGCTACCCAAGCCATGGGCCCTCGAGCACTTGTCAGCATCATTGGTACAATTCCAATTTGGGGTAATTTTACCATAACTTGTTGGCCCACTGTTAGATTATTTTGAAAGGTTTCAATCTTGTTATGTGGAGTTGTCTGAAAAGACACAGGGCTTAAGAAAGCTCGTGAGATTGGACTACCCATCACTCCATATCTATTATTTAACTGATAAAGAGCATAAGATAACCGTTTGTCCCAGTTAGAATTCTGTGGTTTAAGGTAGCGTTTCAGTAAACCATTGGCCCGTTCCACCATTCCGTTTGCCTGTGGATAATAAGGTGTGTGAAAAATCCACTTGATACCTTCCTTCCTGGCCCAATCTTGTACTGCTGTACTGGTAAAATGTGATCCATTGTCACTCTGTATGGAGTCTGGGATAGGAAGGCTAGAAAACCACTCACTAAGTCCTGAGATGGTGGCTTCTGTGTTAGCTTGTCTGGTTTTTGTGGCCTTTATTAGTCCAGATACAACTTCAACTCCTGTTAATATGTACTTATAACCATTAGATGGTTTTAAAAGTCCAATATAATCTATTTGCCATGTTGACCACAGTGCCTTATTATCTTTTTGATGTGTAAGGGTGGTGTTTGATCTGGGTGATTTTGTTTGAGTCTCAGCTGACATTGTAGACACTGTGTGAGGATATTTTTGCACATTTGTCTGGTTATGGGCCATCCTCTACTTTGTGCTGCAAAAAAGAGAGCACTTTCACCCGTGTGTTCTAATTTACAATGTAAAAATTCTGCTAATCTGTACCAGTGTTGTGAGTCCTCTAATTCATCACTTTTTATCTTTTTTATTTTTGTTAGATTATCTACTCTGTTGTTCCAAAATGATTGCAATGCGTGGTCATTTGAATGTGCTTTAACCCAGCCTATTTGGATTTTTCGATTCTGAGCTTCTGTTAACAACCACTCCCAATCCTCTTTTTGCCAGTCTTCCCATTTACCTGCCAATTTAACGCTTCCCACTGACGCAACCATTGTGTGGCTCCAGCCCAGACGGCATAAGAATCCACATATACTTTCTCTGCCTTTCTCTTTACTGCCAGTAACACTGCTTTCAATTCTCCTACTTGTGCACTTCCTAAACCTTCTTCTATCACTTCCTCTCCTGTTTCAACATTCAGAGCTACTGCTCTGTACTTCCATATTCCATCAATTCGTTTAGCTGAGGCGTCAGTAAACCATACACCTTTTATCTCAGAATCTGGGGTAAACGCAGGAGTGTCGGTTACTGGGCTGCTTTTGAACGGCTGTTGCAGAGCCAGAGTGTCTGGGGGAATGTCAATTTGCAATTTAGTAGGTTTTATCGGCCCTTCAGTGATAATCATTTGGTCTGTGATACCTGTGAGGTATGCAAACCATTTGTGTACTGTGGGTCTTTGTGCAATACCCTCAGGCGGAGCACAGCCTTTTTTTACACTATTTAGCAAGTTAAAGGGTCCTTGAATTTTAACAGGCTGCAGCTGCTGAAATCTCTCTACTTGTTTGAGAGCTCTAGTAAGAGATAAAAGTCCTTTTTCCCAGTTGGAATATCTTTTTTCAGTGTCTTTAAATGATGTGGAATTAAATCCCAGTGGACGCTTGGGTCCTTCAGGTCCTTTTTGAAATAAATTACAGTAAGTTCCATGTTCAGCAAAACCCCACTCAACTACTATGGGATCACTGGGATGAACTGGACCAAGGGATTGGTAGGTTTTTAATTCCTCTATTAATGTTTGCAGAGCTTGTTGGTGAACATCATCCCATTCCCATGCTTGATTTTTTCTCACTAGTGTGTATAAGGGTCTTGCTATTATGGAAAACCCAGGAACATGCTTTCTCCAGTACCCCAAAGTACCCATTATCTGCTGCAGTTCCCTTTTAGTTGTGGGAGTAGGTATGGTGTCTAATTTTGTAACAGTTTCCTCCGGAATTACAGCTCTGCCTGAAACCCACCAGACTCCTAAAAACTTTACTTCTTTAGAAGGTCCCTGACATTTGGTTATAGGTACTTCTATTCCCTCTTCGCTCAATTTATTCCATATGTTTTCTGCGGCAACCCTCACTGCTGTTTCTTCTTTACCACCCACCAATACATCATCGATGTATTGATACATTTGCACTCCTTCTGGTATTTGTACTTGTTGGAGTAGCTCAGCTAAAGCATTGTGTGCTATAGTGGGGGAATGTTTATAACCCTGAGGCAGTCGATTGAACGTATATTGTACTCCTTCCCAAGTGAATGCAAACTTAGGTTTATCTTCCTCACGAATTGGTACCATGAAAAACATGTCTTTTATATCTAGCACAGCCATCCACTCGTGAGCAGAAGCCTGCAGTGTGGAAGTTAAGTTTGCAATGTTGGGAACAGCTGCTGCTAGTGATGCCTTAAATTGCTAGTAGAAATTTTTAGACGCAGACACACTATAGGAAAGGGGTTTTACCTTGGTTTTAATAGGATCCCAGATGCGCACCGACGAACAAGCAAAAAGCCCCAAAAAGCCCCGACGATATCCCCCGTATACAATTTATGGACAGCCTAGATTAGAATACCTATCTAAAAGTCTCCAATAAGAAGTCTAACAAATGAAGTAATTGCCCCCTTATTAAAATTGCCCCCTCCCCAAAAGATTACTACTTAGTTTACAAAAAACATGTCTCAGTGATGGAGCTCTGTTCAAGGTTGTGTGTCATGCTTTGCGATTGTGGATATGTTTCGTCTTCCCCAAAGGATTCTGAGCAGGGCAAGGGGTACTAGGGTGATAGACATATAGGGTTAAGATACAGGGAGTAAAAAGTACAGGAACGGGGAAGGGTAAAAGGTTATATATAAAGAGAGTATAAAAGCAAAATAAAAAATACAACAAAAACCCATCAAGCATCATTTCCCCCCTTTTTGGAGACTAACAAGCTTTTACCTTGTTTAGTCTCTAACTACTCTAAACTACTCTATCTACAACATCGGTTTACACAACTAGCTATGGCAAAAATAATAACTACAATTACAATCATTATAAATGTTTCTTTCACCCAGGCCCAGTCTGGCAACCATGAAGTGAGGGTGTGGAAAATTTGGTCAAATTTCAAGGTGTAATTTCTTGAACCCACTTCATGTAGAATTTGAGTTCCCTTCCAAATTTCTTCCAAATCCTCTCTGATTCTCCCATCTTGATCCACAAAGGAACAACAGCTGCCATTAATAATATCGCATACCCCTTCATGAGCGCCGAGCAAGAATTTGAGAGCTATCCTGTACTGCGTCATTGCCCTTGACAGGCCATGGACTTCTTCTTGCAAAGATATAATTGCATCAGCAGTATGTTTTTCAATGTTTTCAATAACACTTGATATATTCACGATTGCCCTTTCCAATTCAACTATTCCATAAGAGGGAAGGAGGGCTCTCACTATACTATGGAAAACTGTGGGACGTTCAATGAGGGGATTAAGAGTTCTTTTCTCTTTCCTAAGTGGTTTTTCAATTTGGTCAAATATTGTTATATTTGTGATTACAGCTCCGAGGGCACAGGCCTGGTCTCTATCTACAGGTAGAATTTTCCAGGCCTTATCATCACATATCCAATACACTTCCATCCTAAAAGGCAGAGCCAATCTCCATCTTAACAACCTCATTTTTGTTACAGATCTTGGGTTAAGTATTTCTCTAAAGTTGGTCTTATGACAATATGGTGGAAGAACGGCCTTTCCTGTAGCATTCATGAGCACGCAGCGAACTGTATAGTTCCCACGTTCCATCAGGCCGCTCAGGGGTATAGGAGGCAGCAAGGTGGTATTGGCCCCGATCCGTTGCCACCTTTCTGTATGTTCTTCTTCCATTGCAATACCAATCAATGACCATTTCCCTTTCCCATTTAGAGGTGGCAACTGAGTACAGATCTAGCAATTGCTCATATTAAGAGCTTTGGATACATTTTGCATCACAGTATTGTGCAACTCCTGGGCTGAGCCCTGAGTCATGGTTACCAGTTGGAAAAACAGCATACATGTAAGGAACAATATAACCATCATCTTGATTTGTATCAGTCTCTGTTTTCTCAGTAGTCTCAGGAGCAGAAGCTTTCTTCACTCTGGAATAGTGGATCCACGGTCCTTTCCCAGCAACCTTGACAGCAGTGAGGGTGGTCAGCAAGACTTGGAATGGTCCCTTCCACTTGGGTTGCAAGGGGTCACTGTCCCACCACTTGATGTAGACCCAGTCTCCAGGCTGAAACGGGTGGGCAGGGATGTCCAATCCTATAGGCTTGGACAGGACAACGAATCTCTGGAGCTTCTGCAAAGTGGAACTCAAAGCCATTAAGTATTTCTGTAAATCAATTTTTCCCCTCATGTGAATTTCCCCTGGAATGTGAGGAACTTGATATGGTCTGCCATATAGAATTTCATAGGGACTTATGTTGTCCCTCCGCCTTGGTTGTATGCGGACCCTCAGTAAGGCTATAGGCAAAGCCTGAACCCATGTCATAGATGTTTCTTGACAGATCTTACCAATCTGGGTTTTGAGGGTTCCATTCATACGTTCAACCTTGCCACTTGCTTGGGGCCTGTATGGAGTATGCAGGTCCCAAGTAAGTCCCAGGATCTTGCTAACTTCCCCGACCACTGTTGCAATGAAATGTGGTCCCCTATCTGATGACATCGTCAAGGGAACCCCAAATCTTGGAATTATATGATTGAGCAAAGCTTTTACCACCTCTTTTGCTGCATTGGTGCGACAGGGATAAGCTTCAGGCCATCCACTGAATGTATCAACCAATACCAATACATATTTGTAACCTTCCCTCCGTGGCATTTCAGCAAAATCTATTTGCCAGTAATCTCCCGGGAGATGCCCTGTCTTGGTCACTCCTAACACTACTCTCTTGCTTGTGTCAGGGTTGTTTTTGCAGCAGGTTTCACACTTGCTTGTTACAGACTGCACGATGTCAGTCATTCCTCTCCCTATCACTACTTTCTTTAGATGTTTTAAAAGGTTTTCTGTTCCCCAGTGTGTACTCTCATGTTCTCTTTGCACTATTTCTCGAAGGATCGGGGGTGGGACTACAACCTGGCCTATAGGTGTAACAGCCCACCCACCCTCCTTAATTTCAGCCTTAAGAGATTTAATTAACTTTTGGTCACTCTGATCATATTTTGGAGCAAACCCTGTCAGATCTACTTCTTTCTGTGGCACTATTGCAAAAATGCCTTTTTCTGCTATCTCTCTAGCCATTTCATCAGCAAAGAGATTTCTCACTTCAGGAGTTGTTTTCCCCTTTTGATGACTTTTGCAGTGCATGACAGCTACTTCTGTAGGTTTCCAGATGCTCTGCAGGAGTGCTAGGATTTGTTTGGCATGTTTAATGCCATTACCTTGAGCAGTCAGCAGGCCACGTTCTTTCCAAATAGCTCCATGGGCAAGAACAACACTGAATGCATATTTGGAATCAGTCCATATATTTACCTTCTTCCCCTCACTCAGTTCTAGAGCTCTGGTCAGTGCAATCAGTTCAGCTTTCTGTGATGATACATCTGAAGGCAAGGCTTTTGCCTCAATTACTTCATCTGTGGTGGTCACTGCATAGCCTGTCATACGCTTACCGTTCCGTATGAAACTGCTTCCATCAGTAAAAAGTTCCCAATCTGGATTCTCCAGAGGCACATCCTTCAGGTCTGGTCTACTGGAGTAGGTTTCTTCTATTGTCTGCAAACAGTCATGCTCAGGTACGTTATCAAGCGGTGTAGATGACAAAAACATTGCGGGGTTTACAACAGATGTTGTTTTTAGAGTGACATCGTCCTGTTCCAACAATACAGCCTGGTATTTAAGCATTCTGCTAGGGGATAACCAGTGTCCCCCCTTTTGCTCCAGCACAGAAATCACGGCGTGGGGTACATACATGACAATGTGCTGCCCAAGGGTGAATTTCCGAGCTTCCTGGATTAGGATGACAGTTGCTGCCACGGCTTTCAGACACCCTGGCCACCCTTGGCTAACATTGTCTACTTGTTTTGAAAAATAGGCCACAGCTCTTCGCTGATCCCCAAGATATTGTGCTAGCACCCCAAGAGCTACATTCTGCCGCTCATATGTAAATAGTTTGAAGGGCTTCGTTAAATCTGGCAGTCCTAAAGCTGGAGCAGACATCAAGGAATGTTTTAATTGTTTAAAGGCAGCTTTTGCTTTCTCTGTCCAGTTAATGGTTCCCTTTTCAGCTGTCTTTAGGGTTTCATACAGCGGTTTTACTAGTATTCCATACTTTGCCACCCAAAGTCGACACCAACCTACCATGCCGAGGAAAGCTTGCATCTCTCTCACCGTGTGGGGCTCTGGAAGCCGACAGATAGCTTCTTTCCGTTCTCTGCTAAGTTGTCGATGACCACGGAAGATTTCCAGCCCCAGGTATACTACAGTTTCTTTGGCAACCTGTGCCTTTTCTTTTGAGACTCGGTATCTGCCCATGCCCAAAAAATTCAAAAGACTTACAGTGAGTTGGATGCAGTCATCTCGTGTTTTTGCTGCGATCAGGATGTCATCAACATATTGAAGGATTTCTCCTTTTGGTTCCTGTTTTTTCCAGTCCTCCAGTTCCTTTGATAGCTGGTGTCCAAATATTGTTGGGCTGTTCTTGAACCCCTGGGGTAGTACTGTCCAAGTTAATTGAGTCTTTCTTCCTGTCTCAGGATTTTCCCACTCAAAAGCAAAAAGCTCCTGGCTATCTTTGTGGATTGGAATAGAGAAAAAGGCATCTTTGAGATCTAAGACTGAGAACCACCCTAATTTGTCACTGTCGAGCGGCTAGCTGAGGACTGACCCAAGTTCTCAGACAAGGAAAGAGAGGAGAAGAGGAACTTTATTGTTTTGAATTCCATATATATAGAGTCTACAGAAGTGCCCCAGATTGGTCAGCCCGAGACCTCCCCCTAGGCCCAATTGGCCAAGCCCGAACTGACTCAATCCGGAGAAACTGTTTGCAAAACATCCAAACTTTATCTTGTTTATGAAATATAGCAAAATGTTCCCACGGGAAGAACCTGTGCTAGCCACAGCAATTCATTTGTTAGTGTGGTCAGAAAGGTGTAGGGATTTGGTACAACTGAATGTATGTCCTCTGTAATTTTGTTGATTGCCCTCAAATCCTGCACTAGCCTGTAACTCTTACCATCAGCCTTCTTTACTGGCAGGATGGGTGTGTTGTATTTGGACTCACATTCTACTAGCAACCCGAATTTGAGAAATTTCTCAATTACAGGTGCCAGTCCCCTACGACTTTCTAATTTCAGAGGGTATTGTTTCTGCCTTACCGGTGTTGCTCCTGCTTTGAGTGCAATACTCACAGGTTCAGCTCTTTTGGATCTCCCGGGAAAATCACTGGCCCATACTATTGGAATAACCGCATCCTCAACTTCTTTAGGAATTTCTCCACAACATTCCTGGATAAGAATAGTAGCTGCTTTGACAAATTTAGATTCAGGAATTATAACTTTCACTCCCTCCTCCTTGGAAAATTTAATTTCTGCCTCCAATTTTTCCAATAAATCTCTGCCCAACAATGGTTTTGGAGAATTTGGCATATATAAAAATTGATGAGTCACCCAATGTTTCCCCAGTTTAAATCTTAAAGGTTGAAAGAAAGGCCTTGTTTCACTTACCCCTGTGGCACCAATTACATCTACAGTATCTTGACTCAGTTTCCCCTTTAAAGTATTTAACACAGAATATGTTGCCCCCGTATCAACCAAAAATTCAACATCATCTTTCCCCAGCTTAATTATAACCAAAGGCTCCGCTGGGGTGGATAATGCCTTCGGTCCCTGTCAATTGCCAGTCACAGCTAATTGAGAAGACGTGGGCGTCTCCTTCGCCCGCATTGGACACTCATTCTTCCAGTGTCCCTTCTTCTTGCAGATGGCACACTGGTCCTCGGCTAGAGGAGGGTGAGGTGGACCCTTTCTTTTCCCCTGACCCTGTTTCTTCTTGTAGCGGGGTTTACCAGTATCCTTATCTGTTGAATCCCTATTTTGATATACTTTCCAGGCCACATTCAACAACTTATTTAGATCATACTCATCCAATTTTTGCAGCTTTTTCCTTATATCAGGTGTAGATTGGCCTACAAATATGTAGGCTAAATTAGATTGCTGCATTGGGGAATCCAAGTCCAAGTTTGTGTACTTCCTTGCAGCCTCTTTGAGCCTGTTCAGGAAATCTGTGGGGGTCTCATTTAGACCTTGCCTAATTTCAATATATTTTGGCCCAATTAATTGCTTTAGGAATGGCACATTTTAGTCCAATAACTATCCACTTTTGATACTGTTTTAATTTGGCCATTTCCTCTGGCACATTGGGATCCCAACCAGGATCTATCAAAGGAAAAATATTACCAACAGGTCCTTGGATGGTTCCAGCTGCAATTTGAGTTTCCACAGCATTTACAGCAGCCTTGATAACCATCTCTTTTTCTGTACTATCCAGTACTTCATCTAACATTACATTCAGGTCACTCCAATCTGGGTTTTGTGCCTTGATAGCTAATTCAAACCGCATGGCCACTCTCTCTGGATTGTCTCTGTATGTTCTAACTGATTCTTTCAATTGTCGGAGTTCTCCGAGGGAGAAAGGAGTTTTGATATAAACCATCCCTTGATTCCCGACAGCCTGCCTTAGAGGTACTTCTAGGACAGGTTCCTTCTTAGACCTAGTACGTTTTGCCACCGGACTGGCAGCCCCGATAGCTTCCCGGGCTATTTTCCCCCTTTTCTTCCCAGCAGGTTCGCTGCCTGCAGCTTCAGCCTCGGTTTCCCCTTCCTCTTCCGAGCTATCTACATCTACACTGGATTCGTCTGACTCACACTTGATTTGGATTTTTTCCCTCTCAGCCCTAGTGGAGCTGTGGAGAGGGTGCCGCCCGCCGCCCCCCCTTTCCCCAGTCTGGGAGGGGCCAGCGGTAGACGTGCTTCCCTCTCCGTCCCGGTCCGCCCCGGTTCCGCCCTTCCCTCCGCCCCGGTCTCTCCCTTTGCCTCTGCCCCTGCTTCCACCCCTGACTCCACCCCTGTCTCCGCCCCTGCTCCCGCCTTCATCCTCGTCATCAGACCGGTCAGGGGATGGTGGCAGTGGGGGAGGAGGCGGCCACACCTCCTCTTTTCCCCATGCTGTATCAAGTAGGTGCGGGGGGGGGGGGGGGGGCAGATGGCCAGAATGGCGGTGGGGGAGGAGGAGGAGGAGGAAGAGGGGGGAGGAGAGGGGGCACCGGCCCGTGTTGCGGCTGGTGTGATGCCTCCCTTCGTAAATCTGGTGCCACCAAGTCTGTGTCTGTCATGTCTATCTCCTCATCTTCCTCATCTTTCGCCGGGGGCTGTTTCTGTCTATCTTTTTTCTTTTCTAATGTTTGTAAAGCCATCTCAAAGCGGTTCTCTTTCATTTGCTTATACGCTTCTTCTCGATTTAGAAATATAGAAAACAATTCTGCATATCCTAACTCCTTAAACCTTCTCTGAACTCGGAGTTCTACGAGTAACTTTGTAATAAGTCCATTATCTAAACTGCCCAACCGAGGCCATTTACTCCTTCCAGGTTCAACACAGGCCACACCCACAGTGAAAGTCTGGTTAATTCACCAGAATGTAAATCAATGCTTCGTACTGAAGCGCGGAATTGACTCCACAACTCAGATAGTTATGAAGTAGGTATGTGTTTATTCCAGCTGGGGTGCATGGGGGGTAGCCCCTCCAAAGACATGCACACCCTCAGCGGCACTTCACTAAGTTTATATTAGGTTACAGATTACATATGCATAAAGTTAGACAAAGCCCCTATACATATTCAATACCTATCCCCGCTTCGTATTATAATGAGTTCAAAGTTCATTTAAATATGCCCGCGCAAGCGCAGTGTCTCCAGATTAATTGTGGGCGAGGGTCCCAATGATTAATTATGACAGGCTCCATCCTCTTCATCACGATGAACTGTTCACCCTGTTCCCTTGCACATGCTCCCTTGGTCCTTGGTCCTAGTCCAAGCCTGAGAACCAACTCGTACCGGTCCTGGGGTCCGAGGGCGGGATGCTCGGTTACACTCAGTGGTTTCTCTCAATTATTTGGCTCTCTTCTCTCCATCCTCCTCGATACCAGGTAGACACAAATTCATTAAGAGAATAATAAATGAATCGCAGCTGGCATATCTTAGTAAATCATTACCCAATCTCTGGCTCCCTAAATCAGTTTAAAAATATTATTATTACTATTATCCAGCTTCTAGCTCTTTTACTTTAGTAATTTCTATTTTACCCTAAATCAGTCCCCCCTTTTCTATAAGATTAGTAAATTCTTTTACTAGTAAATGGATTCTTCTTCTAGCAAGCCTCTGCGATAAGTATCTCTCAATGCCTTACCATGTACATTTGATAAGGTAGTTAAAATGGATAGCCTCTTTAACATCCTACAATTCCAAACAAATAGCAAAACAGATAACACAAGACTAATTCCTACCAAAATTAGTAAAACAATTATGGGGTGACATAATGTATTAAGGATACCAGTTGCAGTAGGTGACCATCCAAAAAGCACATCCCACCAATGGTGATCCGCATCCTGTCTGGCTCTTTGCAAGACTCTGCTTATTTCCTCTGTATCATGGTGAATGGTTATTAAAATTTTCTTTCCACTTTTTTGAATTTCTTTCAGGATGTTAATTAAGTCTTGGTGCTCTACCAATTGTCTTACCAGCGTAAGGTTCATCCCAATAGGTGTTGATGATAAGTCATGATACATTGTGTAATTGGATTTTATCAATTGATGAGATACAACTGGTGCCAAATACAAAAAGTCACACCCAACGATCTTCACAAAATTACAAACACAAAAATTAGAACAATTCCTAACATCCAAAGTAACATTGTCATTATCTATTTCTATAAAAACACACGTTGTTCTTAAGCAAACACAACCCTGTCCAATATATACAAGTACTGTCTTCTGGCTAGTATCCGTGTGAACTTCAAAGTGGCAAATGCCTTGCTCAACATCTAAGCATATATCTTTGGTGTTAATTGTGTTACTCTCACAGATAAACCCTTGTTGTTCTCGTGTAATGCATGATTCTATATTTACAGTTTGCCATTTCTGGTCAACCATCCGGGCCCATGCTCTGTGTTCAGAAGGGTAAAGTACTGCTCCATCGTGGTTTAATCCTAAAGGAACAATGGGATATATTACATAAATTGTGGCATTGCATATAGTGAGTACAAAGGCTGTAGCTGTGTTCCACCAAGATTGGAGTTTCCTAATTTATGATCGTGATTGTTAGCCTTTGCAAGATCTGGAAGTACCTTTGAAATTTGCCACTGACCATTTCCTAACGCTAGTAAAGAAGATTGTAAAGGTTGTTTTAGTCTTGTTAGGTCGCCAGTTGTGGTGGCAAATTTATTCATTAGTATCTCTGAATCCCGTTCCTAACACACCAGTTAAATCTCTTCGTGTTCTGCTCCTGAAGAGTCCTTGCCTCTGTAACCATGTTGTCCAGCCTTCAAAAGATGTTTTTATAAGAGAGGAGCAAGCTGGTTGAATTTCAGAGACGTTAATTTGCATCAGCAATTCTACACGCTTAAGAGACCATTCTGGGTTGAACAACAATTGCTGCTGGCCTGTATTCCTTATCACATACGGGCCAACTTCATAAATTTCTGGTCGAGGTGTTAGTTTAGGAGGAATAGGACTGTTAATTTGGGAGGACTCTTGTTTTGGTTTGGCTACCACATTCAATTTAATTTTCTGAATCAAACCTAATAATGTTGGTCGAGTAGGTTTAGATGTCCACTGGCACACTACATAAAGAGGATGAACCATAGTAAGATTAAACCAGCAGTCACTTTGCTCTTCCTTGCAAGACTTGGTAATTTCAACATTATTATTGCGTGGGTCACCGGAAGTTTTGTTGTCAGCAAATTTCTGGTGACAACATAAGGAGAACACACCTTGTTTAGCACACTCCCAGTCCTCAGTAGGACATAATTCCTTTGAAATGCCAGAGTGAATTTTGGATGCCAGATTGAAATCAAAAAAATGGCCAAGAACTGTAATATAAGAGGCTTTTTCATATTGAAAACCAGGTTCAATTTTCCTGCATCCCACCTGGATTTTTTCATTAATGATACCAGGTAGGGTCATGACCCACTCATCTCGATTCCAAGTCCATTCAGGTGGGTGGTAAATTTCATCATCATGCATTACAACCATAGCCAAATCCGGACGGCTGTCTGTAGGGTACTTGCCCTGAAAGCTGGAATGCCCTATGAGGGCTTGTGACCAAGGCCATTCAGTATTGCCCTGGTTGAAAGTACCTCCTTTACCTTGAAGTATGGTTATAACTGCGAGAACACCAAAGAGAATAACTTCTCTAATTACATTCATTTTACCCGGGTAAATTTCAATTTCAGTTCATTATCGTTGGAAGCCACTTTCCAAGGGGTCTCTGGAGCCTTCTTCACTCGAGTGTGATGAATCCAGGCGCTCTGTTCTTTGATTTTGATCGCAGTGAAAGTGGTAAGGAGTACTTGAAATGGTCCTTCCCACTGTGGCTCCAAAGTTTTCTCTGTAAGAGACTTAACATAAACATAATCTCCAGGCTGAATGTTGTGTACTGGACTGTCTAGGCCCCGACTCCGAGTTCCAGCCACATGCTTTTCAATTTTCCTGAGTTGCTTACTCAAGGCCACCATATAGGTGGTCAGTGTTTCCTCCCCAGCTTGGGTGGATAGTCCTTTCTGTACTCCATATGGTCTCCCATAGAGCATCTCAAAAGGACTTAATTTTTCTTTAGTTCTGGGTTTAGTTCGGATTCGTAACAATGCAAGTGGAAGAGATTGGGGCCAGGGTAAATTGGCTTCTTGCCCCAATCTTACAATTTGTTGTTTGATTAGGTGGTTCATTTTCTCCACCTGACCACTCGACTGTGGGTGGTATGGGGTGTGAAGCTCCCAGTCTATGCCTAAATGATGGCTAACTTGTTGTACCACCTTTGAAATGAAATGCGTTCCTCTATCTGAGGACATTGTGGCTGGAACTCCGAAGCGTGGTATTATTTCTTGTAACAATACCTTGGTTACCTCCCGGGCTTTGACAGTTCTAGTGGGAAAGGCTTCTGGCCATCCTGAAAAGGTATCTGTTAATACCAACAAATATCGATACCCCCCTTTTCTTGGGAGTTCTGAAAAATCAATTTGCCACTGCTGTCCAGGCCCATTCCCTTTCCCAATTTGGCCCAATTTTGGTTTGGGGATATTTTTAGGGCTAGTCTGGAGGCAAAGGTCACACTGTCGGGTTACTTGTGCGATGGTAGCATATAAATTTCTGGCAATAATTCTTTCAATTAAATATTTGTGTAGGGCATCTACTCCCCAATGTGTCTTTTGGTGTTCTGTTCTTACTAGTGCCCACACTAAATGAGAGGGAATGACCAACCTCCCCTGTTCAGTAATAGCCCAACCCTCTTCATTGTATGACCCATTCTGATCTTCGATTAATTTTTTGTCCTCTTTGTTATAGGTTGGCTTACCTTCTAGGGAGATTTGGCCGTCTGGAATTAGAGCCCCTTCAGTTGTCACCTCACCTTTCGCTGCTTCTTTTGCCTCTCTGTCCGCCAGATCATTTCCTTCTTCCAATTCTGAGCTCACTTTCTGGTGTGCCTTAATGTGCATGATTGCTACTTTCTCGGGTAGCTGGACTGCTTCCAACAGCTGGGTTATCTCTTGTGCATGTTTGATGTTTTTTCCTTGTGAGTTCAACAGTCCTCTTTCTTTCCAAATGGCTCCGTGTGCATGTACAACTCCAAATGCATACTTTGAGTCTGTATAAATGTTTATCTTTTTCCCTTTGGCTATTTCCAAAGCACGGGTCAAAGCAATTATTTCAGCTTTCTGGGCAGAAGTGTTTATTGGTAAGGGTCCAGATTCTATTACCTTTTTGCTGGTGGTGACTGCATACCCTGCATGTCGCTTTTCACTGATGACGTAGCTGCTTCCATCGGTAAACCAGGTCTCTGCATCATCCAAAGGTGTATCCTTCAGATCTGGACGGCTGGAGTATGTGGCCTCAATAGTTTCCAGGCAGTCGTGGTGCACCTGCTCCCCATTGTTTCCGCTGAGGAAAGAAGCTGGGTTGACAATGTTAGTGACCACTATTTCCACATTGTCCTGTTCCACCATGATAGCTTGGTATTTCAGGAACCTCTGTGGGGAAAGCCAGTGTCCGCCTTTCACTTCCAGCACTGCAGACACTGTATGGGACACTAGCACAGTCATTTTCTGGCCCAAGGTGAACTTGCGTGCCTCTTGGATGTTTAGCACGACTGCTGCTACAGCCCTGAGGCACCCTGGCCATCCTTTGGCTGCTGCATCTAGTTGCTTAGACAGATAAGCAACTGCCTGTCGATATGGACCCAGGTCTTGTGCTAGTATTCCCAGGGCAATCCCCTGCTTCTCATGAGAAAACAGAAAAAATGGTTTACTCACATCTGGAAGTCCCAAAGCTGGAGCTGACATCAGGGCATTCTTCAGTTGTTTGAAGGCCCTCGTGGCCTCTTTTGTCCACTGAAGATCTCTGCTTTCCTTTTTGATGAGCTCATACAAAGGTTTTACAAGGACCCCATAACTAAGGATCCAGAGCCTGCACCATCCCGTCATCCCCAGGAAAGTCCGTAGCTCCTTTACAGTTCGGGGTTTCGGGGTTTGGCAAATGGCCTCTTTCCGGTCTTGTCCCAAAGTTCGCTGCCCAGCACTGATTTCATAGCCCAAATAAATTGGTGCAGAGTGGGGGGAGGAGGGGTGGAACCAGGCCTCTGCGTTTACCGAAAGTGTCTCTAAGGCTATTGAGAGATCACTCCAGCCAGCACTGCCTGGTGCTGTACAGAACGACCTTTCTCACACCCGTGCCGGTGTATGGCACATATTCTCACTCACCCACAGAGTTGGATAGCTCGTGCGTCACCAGAGACAAAGAACTCAGAGCGCTCAGTCAGCTGGATATTCCAGAAGTTTATTCCGAAGGGGTCCAGGATGAAAGAGAAAGAGAGACCCTCGTTGTCTATATTTATAGGGATAGCTGGAGGGTCAGGTAAGAGGAGGCGGGGGGAACATCACAACCAATGGGGAGAAGGAAGGGATGGGATCAGGGCTTAGGTTACAGCTGGGGGGATTTACATAATTTGGGGAGGGACCATCGTGTTCTCCAGAGGGGGGACTAGGATGTCTCCCACCAGTGAAGCCCTGCTGTACTGGAACCACTCGGCTCCCCAGCAGTTCCTGAGGTGGTATTATCTACCACAACATCTCCCCCTTCTTTATTTAAAGGAAAGGCCTCCCCTACTTGCTTAGTTAAACACTTCTTGAGGCAACCGAACAAGCTTAGAACAAGGAAAATTATTAGGATCACCCACAGTCCAGTTTTGACTAAGGATGTTAGCCATCCTTGAAGTCCCCATTGTCCGAAAAGATCGCCAATCCAGTCTGCTTCCTTTTCTGTCTTCAGTTTTTTGATTTGATCCTTTATTTTCTGTATCGTTGCGTGGATGCTCTGGCTATGAGATGACAGGTTAAAGCAACACAGTCCTTCGAATTCCTCACAGCCATGTCCATGGGCTAATAAAAGAAAATCGATGGCTGCTCTGTTTTGCAGTGTTGCATGCCTGGTGGTTTCTTCATCTTCAAGAAGTTGAGAGAGGGCACTCGAGGTTAGGTTAGCATGCTTTCCGAGCCAGCACTCAAGGTGGCTAAGTTCACCTAAGGCTTTTGCTGCTGCTACTCCAGGCAGGAAAAACGATGCAGCAATCCTTTTAGACAATGACCAATTGATAATTTCGCTATCACAATTAGGATCTAATTGTTGTATATTTCTTTTTTGGCGGGCCAATCGAGTATGGTTTCTCCAATGTAGAATTTGGGTTTTGTTTGGTGCTAGTACAGAAAGCCTGCCAAGAGTGCACGGTCCCCCTTGGAGCTGGGATGGGATTTCAAGCAAAAATCATTAAAAGATGGTTTTCTGTTACTTCTTTCTTTTTCCCCTCTCATCCCCCCTTTTTTTCATAAGACACAGGTAATAAGGTTGTGGGTTAGGGAAACACATGAGGGTAACAGATAAGGGATTTGTGGGTTAGGGGAACTGCTTGAAGGCGGCACAAATAGCTGTTCACGTGGCTGGAATCTTGCGCCGACGTCTTCTCCAAGCGGCACTGGTTTCTTTGTCTGGGGTTTCTTTGTCAGTGTCTGGTGTGTCATCTTTCGTCTGCTCAGGAGCTGTCACTGACGGTCGGAGGTAGGGTTTTACATATTTTCCTGGTATCCACTTGGGTCCTGAAGGTGTGGAAACACAAGCATATCCCCTCCCCCATACAATTAGTGAAAAAGGGCCTGATATTCGATGGCTTTCTGGATCTTTGATTAACACTGGCGGTTGTTCTTTTAATTTGGCTTGGGTCGAATTAGTAAAATGCCGGAACACAGGGGGGGTCAGGCTCTTCAAACGAATTGTTTAAGAAATTTATTGTAAAAAGGGCTTTGCAGAGTCTCATAATGGGAGAATTGAGTTCTGACCCTCCCTGCTGTTGGTCTAGGACCCTCTTAATTGTCTGGTGTGTCCTCTCAACTATGGATTGTCCTGTGGGGGAGTGGGGGATACCTGTAATGTGTTTGATGCCCCATGAGCTAAAAAACTCTTGAAGTTTGTTAGAGATGTATGCTGGACCGTTGTCAGTTTTTATCTCAGCAGGAACGCCCAGGGTAGCAAAAGCAAGGAGAAAGTGCTTTATAACATCTCTTGCCTTTTCTCCTGCATGGGCAGATGCAAAAACAGCTCCAGAAAATGTGTCTACAGAAACGTGTACATATTTCAATCTGCCAAACTGGGGGACATGGGTCACATCTGTTTGCCAGACTTCACAGCTGCCTAGACCCCGGGGGTTAACCCCAGACCCTAATGATGGCATTTGGTAGCTCTGACAGCTAGGACAGGTTGCTACAATTGCTCTTGCTTGGTTACGAGGTAGTTTAAACATTCTCATCAGTGCTGGTACATTCTGATGGTAAAATTGGTGGCTCAGCTTTGCCTGAGCAAAGGTGTCTGGAATGTTAGGAGCTTTCACCGGCATAGCCAGAGCGTCTGCCCTCCGATTCCCTTCAGCAACTGGTCCAGGGAGATCGGTGTGTGACCTCACATGCATCACATGGAACGGCTGCTTTCTGTGGGAAAGCAGAAAAACAAGTTTTGAGAGCAGTTTATACAATTTAGGATTTGACACTTCTTTTAGCCAGGCATGTTCTGCTCTGGCGACTACCCCAGCTACATAAGCTGAATCTGTTACCAGATTAATAGGTTCTTCGAACATCTCAAAAGCTCTAACAGCAGCCGCAAGCTCCGCAATTTGCGGTGAGCCTTCGATTATTTGGATATCGTGCTTCCACACTTGCGTTTCGGGATGCTTCCAAGTCACGACTGACTTTTGGGATTTCCCGGAGCCATCTGTAAAAACAGTTAGAGCCTTGAGAGGGGTTCGACTTTGAAGTTCTTTTGGGGCCAAATGAAAAGCCGAATTGAATAATTTATGTTTTGGATGATGATTTGAAATCTTGCCTGGATAACTATCCAGAGCAACTTGAAGGTGTTCATTTGTTTGGAGTACGTTTGCTAAGGATTCATTTTCCAATGATGGATAGATGCAGGTGAAATCACACCCTGCAAGGGTACGGAGGCGTGCTCTGGCTCTCATAATTAGTTGGGCTACTTGTTCCTGTCGTGTTGTTATGGTTTTGAGTGGCTGATGTGGTAAGAAGATCCACTCTATTATAAGAAGTGGGTCTTTTTGTGCAGTGTCCCATTGAAAAATCAGTCCATACAGCCTAGGTGACTCACCCAGAACGATGAAATTAAAAGGCAACTCAGGAATTGTCCGATGGGCTTGGCGAGAAGACAGGGCAAGCTGTACCTTAGCGATGGATTCCCGGGCCTCTTCTGTGATGACTCGGGGCGAGTCCAGGTGGTCACAGCCTTTCAGGAGGTTAAACAGCGGAGCAAGGTCTTGCGTAGTAATTCCCAGCAGAGGACGAATCCAGTTTATAGAACCACACAGTTGGTGCAAGTCCCGGAGTGTCCTTGGGTTGTTTTTGATGGTGAGCTGCTGGGGTACGATGGTCCGTTCGCTGATGCGGAGTCCCAGGTAGGTCCACGGGCAGGTACGCTGAATCTTTTCCTGCTGGATCTCAAACCCTGCTTTCTCAATGGCTTGAATAGTTTTTTCTAGAGTTAAGTTCAGGTATTTATCATTTGGTGCACAAATCAACACATCATCCATGTAGTGGAGAATGATAGAACGTGCAAACTCTTTGCGGATGGGGGACAGGACGCGAGCCACGTACCATTGGCAAATAGTTGGAGAATTTTTCATACCCTGGGGTAACACACACCAGTGGTATCTGCGCTGGGGGGCTTCCTGGTTTAGGGATGGCACGGAGAAAGCAAACCGAGGAGCATCACTTGGGTGTAGGGGGATTGTGAAGAAACAGTCCTTAATGTCAATGACAGCAAGCTTCCAATTCTGAGGAAGCATTGAGGGCGAGGGCAGGCCAGGCTGTAGGGGTCCCATATCTTCAATTACTTCATTGATTTTCCTGAGGTCTTGGAGGAGCCTCCATTTGTCTGTTCCAGGTTTCCGTATGACAAAGACAGGGGAGTTCCAAGGGCTATTAGATGGTACAATGTGACCCTTGGCAAGCTGTTCTTCTACCAGGGATTCTAAAGCGCTGAGCTTCTCTTTGCTTAGGGGCCACTGGGTTACCCAGACTGGGTCATTTGTTTTCCAGGTAAGGGGCGGGGTGGAGCGTCTCCCAGTGGCCCCAGCTAGAAATCCTGAGATGGAGGTGGGATTACCAGCTGAGTCCCCCACTGGGTAAGGAGATCTCTGCCCCAGAGGGTAAAACCAGAGTCAATTACGTATGGGCGGATGGTGGCTGTGTGTCCTTCAGGGCTTTCTATGATGATATTATTTGTACTCCTCTGGGAAGTTGCTGACCCTCCTATGCCTGTGATTCTGCCGCCTGCTGGTTTGGTTTTCCAGTCCTGGGGCCATTCTGCTCGAGAAATGATGGTTACATCGGCTCCTGTGTCTACCATCCCCATCAGGTAGGCAGTGGATTTATCATTGTGTAGTTTACAATTCATCATGGGCTTATCTGCGCCTACAACTTCTGCCCACCATATGGAAGGTGTTCTGTGGCACCTGGGGTGGTTTTCAGGTAGTATGATAGCTTGTGCTACCACCTGACCCTTTGATAGAAACCAGGGAGTGTTGTTACAGGAGACAGAAATTTGTACTTGTCCACTGGGGTCTATTTTGTGGACCTCAGGTAAAATAAAAAGTTCAGGTGGACCATGCTTAGTGTCCCCGACTACTAGAATGTCCACAGACCTGTCAAAAGGTTTTTCAAAGTCCACATATATGTGTTGTTGATTTCCATTGCGGAAGTGGTGTGTATCAGTACTTACAAGACAGAGTCTCTTGTCTGTTCCGCTGTGTGGTGCGCAGTTACCATCCATGGCAGGGGTGGCAGGGCAGGGAGAGACGGCTGTAGAATTTGTGTCCTTGCGCGGAGCCGCGCCGCGCTTCACTGTCCGTTTCCCTGGTCCTTCTGATGGTGATGCTGGCAGGGACAGCCTGGGGGCACAGCCTCAGTATTTTTGTTAGTATTTCGCTTAACACGCTTTGGTTCAGGGCAGTCTCTGACTATGTGTTCAAAACTCCCACAATTATAACATCTCCGTGGAGGTTTCTGAGATGCTGCTAGTGCTTCTGCTACCCCTTTTGAAACTGCTTGGGCTATGGTTGCTTCAGGAGATGCTAATTTGGTGCAAGCCTCAATCATCTGATCGAGGGTAGGAGGTGGGTCTAGAGGAAGGGCTCGGAGGACTTTTTTACAACTCTCATTAGCATTCGCCATAGCCAATGCACGCAGGAGCTGCTTTTGGGCTTCTGAGTTCCCAACTTGCTTTTCAACTGACTCTTTTAGTCTATCGAAGAATTTTATAAAGGACTCATCGATAGTTTGTTTTATGGTGGAGAAATTTAGAGAGGGAGTGGAGTCCGAGGGAGTTGAGAGCAAAGCCCTGTCAGCTTCTCTTTTGATATCTTCTAAAATTAGTTCAGGCAATTGTCTCGCCTGATCCTGGGGTTTAACTAGGTTTCCTTCCCCACAAAGATCATCCAGTGTTAAGTGAGCCCTGTTAGGATCTCTGTGATATACCTGAAGGAGGTCTTTTAATTGTTTTCTCCAAGTTCTGTCCCACAGCATGTATTCCCCGGGTGACAGAAGGCATGCCATAAGATTTTTTATATCATGTGGAACTAATACATTTGCAGCAAAAGTAGCTTGAAGTAGATTCTTAAAATAAGGGGAGTCACGCCCAAAATCCTTCCCTGCCTTGCACATCTCTTTTATCTGTGCATACGGGAGGGCGTCCCACCGGGGGTTCCCTCCAGCTCTATTATAATGGACAGGCGCTGCAGTGACAGAGATTTTGTTGGCTATTTCCCAGTGCCCCTCGTGTGCGGCTTGCCTGCGTATATCGAGCCACGGGTCCTCTTCAGAGTCGCTGCTCTCCTCCTCCGAAGAGGAACAGGCAGCCCGAGGCCGGGACCGGGCACAGTGGGGACGGCTCCTCCTCCGTCGCTGGCTGGCTCCGTTGCCGTGGGAACCGGGGAGGGGCGGGGCCGCGGGAGTAGCACCGCCGGGGAGGGGGGGTGAACGAGGGAGGGACCCGCGCCGGGATGGGAGCTCCCCGCGGGGGGCAGGGCTGACGCAGGGACACCCGATACTGCGAGGAGTGGAGCCGACGGGACACCCGATACTGCGGGGGGAGGGGCCGACGCAGGGACAGCCGATACTGCGGGGGGAGGGACCGACGCTAACCCGGGAGTTTTAAACTGATAAGAATCAGGCATGCCAGCTTGTTTCTCCACGTGGGCGGCGCCATGTTGCCCCGCAGGAGGAAAGGGTAACGCGTGGTTTGTGCCGTCTCGCGAAAAACATGGAGTCGAGGTAGGGAGGTTTTGGGGAGCTGGGAAGAGGGTGAGGGGCAGGCTCGAGCCGGGCTGGCCAGACCCGGCTGGAGCAGGGGATAGGGGAGAGAGCGCTTCTCCCCCCTGGGGTTCTGGGGGTTTAGGGACAGCGAGGGAGGGAACAGACACAGGGGAGACAGCACAAGAGAGATCTGAATTTTTCGGCAGAACTGATTCAGTCTTAGCGTTCTTAACAGACTTGTAAATCACTACAAACAAAGGGAGAAAATTAGCAATCGTTTGATCCCCAGCCTGTGTGAGAACAGTTAGTTTCTCTCCGATCTTATCCCAGAAACTAAGAGACTGAACAGCAGCTACAGAAACATTTGGAAAGATGTTAAAAATCCAACGAACAAAACATTTTAAATTCCCCTTAGAAAACTGGGAATTATCTGACTTAAGGGTAGTTTTAAGGTAGGTATAAAGCTCTGATTGGGGACGGGTTAACTTCCCACCCATATTCCCCAAATAAATTCTTCCCAACACCGAAAGAAAGAATAAGGAAAAAAAAACAAAAGAAAAATTCACCCCGGCAAAGCCTCACTTACCACTTCGAGGCTTCCGAGAGTGTAAAAAAAAACTTTCGGCGTGGTTCTCTGGTGTTAGCCGATTTCTCCTGTCCCAGACAAACGGAGATTTCTCGGCTGCCTCCTTAAACAGATCTAATAAAACTTAGACCTGTTTTCGAGGGAAGTAGCTGCTCCGATCGTGACATCTATGGCATAAAGCCTTCCGAGACACTTTCAGGGATTTTTCAGGTCCCTGTATCGGGCGCCACTTGGGGCAGAGTGGGGGGAGGAGGGGTGGAACCAGGCCTCTGCGTTTACCGAAAGTGTCTCTAAGGCTATTGAGAGATCACTCCAGCCAGCACTGCCTGGTGCTGTACAGAACGACCCTTCTCACACCCGTGCCGGTGTATGGCACATATTCTCACTCACCCACAGAGTTGGATAGCTCGTGCGTCACCAGAGACAAAGAACTCAGAGCGCTCAGTCAGCTGGATATTCCAGAAGTTTATTCCGAAGGGGTCCAGGATGAAAGAGGAAGAGAGACCCTCGTTGTCTATATTTATAGGGATAGCTGGAGGGTCAGGTAAGAGGAGGCGGGGGGAACATCACAACCAATGGGGAGAAGGAAGGGATGGGATCAGGGCTTAGGTTACAGCTGGGGGGATTTACATAATTTGGGGAGGGACCATCGTGTTCTCCAGGGGGGGGACTAGGATGTCTCCCACCAGTGAAGCCCTGCTGTACTGGAACCACTCGGCTCCCCAGCAGTTCCTGAGGTGGTATTATCTACCACAACAATAAATTACTTTTGGTTTTACTACTTGAGCTTTTTTTCTTGGACACCCTGTACCCTTGGAGCCCCAAGAAATTTAGTAAACTTACTGTCCAGAGTACACAGGCTTCTTCTGTCCGGGTAGCTATTAAGATGTCATCGACGTATTGCAATAGCTTCCCTTCTTCAGAGGGGGCTTCCCAGGATTCCAGGTCTTTTGATAGTTGATCCCCGAATAAGGTGGGACTGTTCTTAAATCCTTGAGGCAACACCGTCCAAGTGAGCTGAGTTTTGCGTCCGCTTTTGGGATTTTCCCACTCGAACGCGAATATTTTCTGGCTGGCCTCGTGGAGAGGGAGGCAAAAGAAAGCATCTTTCAAATCTAAAACATTAAACCAGATTAGTTCAGGTGTTAGCTCAGTTAGTAGCATGTAGGGATTTGACACCATAGGATAAAGGTCCTCAGTTATTTTGTTTACTGCCCTTAAATCTTGTACCACCCGATATGACCCATCAGGTTTGCGGACTGGTAAAATGGGGGTATTAAAATCAGATTTGCACTCTCTCAATAGTCCTAGCTGTAAGAAGTTTTCAATCACTGGGCTAATCCCTTCCTTGTCTTCTTTCTTAAGGGGGTATTGTTTAACCCTGACTGGTTGTTTCCCTTCCTTCAATTTAATTTGTATCGGAGGTGCATTTTTAGCTCTTCCAGGTACGTTTGTTGCCCATACCCCAGGGAATACTTGATTCATAATTTCTTCACTAATTTCTCCCTCAGCTTCTGTGGCTGTTAGCATTAAACTTAGTATTTCAACATATTGTTGATCATTTACCTCCAGAGTAATTTCCCCGTCTTTAAATGAAATGGTTGCTTGTAACTGTTCCAACAGATCTCTGCCCAAAAGGGCTTTTGGATATCTGGGCATGTACAAAAACTTGTGAATACTCCATTGCTTTCCCAGTTTATACTTTAAAGGTTTGCAAAAATATGCTTTTTCAGATTGACCAGTTGCCCCTTGAACCATGATATAATCATCCCCCACCGGCATTAAAGCTTTATTTAAAACCAAATATGTTGCCCCCGTGTCCACCAAAAATTCTATTTCTTTTTCTTTTTCCCCTAGCTTCATTATAACCAGTGGATCTGCTAGGGTGGAGTCCTCCGGTCTTCTTCAGTCTTCTTTCATGTGTGCAATGACTCCTTCTCAGCCTCATCTTCTTTGCTGGTTGTTCTATTTTCTTTTTTTTTTAAAAAAAAGCAACATTAATTATAATAGTGTGTTATATTCTAAAAACCCATGTGGAGGCCATCTAATTCTGTCATCTAGCCCATACAAAGGCCACTACTAAGCTAAAAATTTAATAAGAATTCTTTTATCTTTTATACTTCTGCTCCCTGTAATTTTCTTCCAATGTGCTAAAACACAGGCAAATGGAGTTGTTTTAGGAACTTCTCTACTTTGCCCAGTTCCCATCTTATCTATTTCCTTCTCTTGGTTCAATCCCTTTTTTAGGCAAACCTCTTTTCACACTGACTTACTGGATTTTTTTTTTTGTTTTGTTTTTTTTCTGCTTTTTTTCTTTTTTTTTTTTCAATTTTCCTCTTGCACTAACCAGGTTTCAGAAACTAAATGACTCTTTCTACATACTAAGGCAATAACAGCTGCTTCTGACCACTCTGTCACAGCACACTCACACAATGCCCAAACCTTACAGTAATTATTTTTACATTCAACAGAAAGGTATTTTCAGCATCAAACAAGCATCTCATTTATTTCACTCAAAACCAAGCTGGTATGAGAGAGAGGAAGAAAAATAAATCAAGATTAATTACTGAGAGGGAGGAAGGGGAAAGAAAAGGAAAAGAAATAAAGGCAACCACTCTTTATATAGTCCTATGTTCACTAAGTAAATTAACTCAATATTCTACAATTCCGCTGCTAAAAAGAACTTGGTAATTTTGTCCACACAAAACTTTTATAGTGCACCACCTTATTCTGTTTACAACCTGCGCAGTTACTCTCTGACAGGTCAATAACAGATAGTATCTCTTAACTCCGCAAGCTTGCAAACCCACTAATCATACTGTGGCACAGCTATGTTCTTTTGATGTAGTCACCGAAAAAAAATGCCTCTAACTGGCCGCGGTAAGAAGTTTCTCTTTATTCACTTACCACAACAATTTCAAACAACTGCAAACACTCACTCACCTAAACACAACAATAAACACGTATAGAACACAACAAGCGCTTTTACGACCACAACAACAAAGTACAACAAAAATTCCAAAAACCCGCACACATACAACAAAGCTAATAATTCACAACCATACCCAAATATTCACTTCTATTAGACCACTTGCCTCACACTTCATCAATCAACCTCTCATTTGCTCGTGCAGACTAATCTGCACCCCACACACATACACAACACCGGTGTTAACAATACTTCAAACTAGTTCTCTTTCAAACTAGTTTCCTTAGGGATCCACTCGACCCACCACCAGGATCGCTCGCGGCCGCTCTATCGGACAGCGAATCCCCCCCTTGCCAGCTAAGGACGATGAATTACTTCGCCGATCTCCCTTAGCCAGCCCTAACCAGTCGCTTGCAAGCTCACCACTCAGGGACAACGCTGCGCACAGGACGTCTCTCTGTGTCTTACCAGCAGCCCTAGCCACGCGTATACGACTTACAGGCTTCCCTATAGCCAAAACACATACCGTTTGTCCGCTGTAGCAGGTGGTCGTTGTTTGCCCCCGCAGTGAGCGGCCGAGGAGCGGAGGTCCTCCAGGAAAATCCCGGGGCGCGCCTAGGATGTCAGCCCCTCAGTCGATCCTGCAGCCAGGCAAATCTTGTCCCATCTGGGGTGCCAAATGAAGCGCGGAATTGACTCCACAACTCAGATAGTTATGAAGTAGGTATGTGTTTATTCCAGCTGGGGTGCATGTCTTTGGAGGGGCTACCCCCCATGCACCCCAGCTGGAATAAACACATACCTACTTCTTAACTATCTGAGTTGTGGAGACAATTCCGCGCTTCAGTACTGTCAGCAGATTCCAGTTTGTGGCTAGCACAGGTTCTTCCCGTGGGAACATTTTGCTATATTTCATAAACAAGATAAAGTTTGGATGTTTTGCAAACAGTTTCTCCGGATTGAGTGAGTTCGGGCCTGGCCAATTGGGCCCAGGGGGAGGTCTCGGGCTGACCAATCTGGGGCACTTCTGTAGACTCTATATATATGGAATTCAAAAACAATAAAGTTCCTTTTCTCCTCTCTTCGCTTGTCTGAGAACTTGGGTCAGTCCTCAGCTAGCCGCTCAACAGCGACATCTGGTGACCACCGACGTGTGCTGCGCGCAGTTGCAGGTACGCGGCAGTCTTGCCCCCGGGCCCGGATCCCCCCCTCTGCCTGCCCTGAGGCATGGCTGATTCTGATTCGGACATGGACCTCCCCGTTCCTGCGGATGGGCTCTTGCGGGCTTTTCTGGAGGTCTCTGAGGATGACCCCGCGTCCGATCAGTCGCCGCGGGTCACTCGGGCCTTGTTGGAATGGGTCGCAGGCCACGTGTCCCGGGCCGTTTGGGATGTGGCGCTGGACTGTGAGTTTTGGTTCGTGGTCGGCCGCGCTTTGGCCATGGAGTGGATGCGGGGAGACGGCTCTACGATCCGCTTCCATGGGGTTTGGAGAGACATTTGGGACGCTTTGGAAGGGCAGGCGTTCTATGATTCGCAGCTCTGGGCTTGTACGGACGTGGGGCCCCTGCTCTCGACCGTGGGGCGGAGCGTGAAGGACGCGCCGGCCCAGACGGACTCTGACGTCCCGTCCCTGGCGGCGGATGCAGCCGCGGGGCCTCAGTATGTTTCTCCAGCTGATCTACCTAAGCGCACTTATGTCCACCCGACGGAGCAGCTGGCCGGGTTGCTGAAGAATGGAGGACCGCGGGTCGGCTCTGCCGCGGCCGCCGCGCAGGTCCCCCCGCCTTTGCCGCCGCGGAGTGCGCAGCCTCAGAACCCCCCCTCCCCTGCGGAATGGCGCCGGGCTGCCCCTCCCCCGTGGGCAGCCGGGATGCGCGGCAGGGGCTGACGGTGTGGGGGTGGGGGGTGCTGCGGAGGTCCCGGTTCCGGATCTGCCGGTGGTTTCGGCCGACGCGGGGGTTTCCGCGCGGGCGGCGGCTGGCTCGGGAGAGGCCGGCGTTTTGCCGAGCCCGGCGGGCGCGGCGGCGGCGCGGCCCCTGGCCGCAGTGGCCGCGGGTGCGGCCGATTCCGGGGGCGGTCGTGGGGCCGGAAGGGGAGTCGCCGGCGGGCGGTGCTTCCGCGGCGGGGGCTTTGACTGGCGTTCCCGCGGGTGCGGGGCCGGCCCGGCTTCCCTGTGGCCCGGCGGACGCGGCGTCCGTGCCGGGCGCGGCGGGTTTTCCTCCGCTTTCATTTTTTCATGATTTACTGGCCGAGGTGGCTGCGATTCGGCAGCGGATGGAGGTCTGTTCCTGCAGGCCCCACGGTCCGTGTGGGGCTGGCCCGGGAGTCCGTCCCCCGGGTCCCCGGATGGGGTCTGGACTTCCTGGCGGCCCGGCGGCCGGCGTGGTGCCGGCGGCGCGGGGCCGCTTTGGCCCTGGGCAGGTGCCGGTTCCTCTGCCGGGTTCTGTGACAAGTGAAGCCCTGGCGCGGCGTGCTGGCGCTGTGCCGGCGGGCTTGGCGGGCGCGCCTGGCGACGCGCTGGTGTCGCCGCCGTCTTCCTGCCCCTCCCCCGTCCCGGTCGCCGCGCAGTTTCTTAGCGCGGGCGCTGCCTCCGGTCAGTCTCCGTCCTATGTGATGGGGAGTGCTGGTTGCAAGCCCTGCTCGGACGACTCCGGCAGTGATGAGGACGGCATTCTTCCTCCTGGGCGGGGGGTTCGCGCGGGCGACGAAAAAGAGAGGGCATTGGGTCCTGGCTAACCCTTGGAGACGCCGCACTGGCGTAGGGCCTTTTCGCCCGCGTGACTCCCTGCAGTTCTGGGAATCAGTCAAGAAGGGTGCCCTGGAGGCAGGGGACTGGGACCTTGTAGGGAAGATTGGGGTGCCCAAACAGAGAGAGGGGTGTGAATCTGCTGTGGCAGGTTCAGATGGTGGTGGCTTCCCGCAAGGGGACGTTCAGGCTTTTCCTGTGTATGTGCCTGGCCCAGATGCCATGGACACGAGGAACAGCCACTCCACCATCGCATGGCGCGTCACAAACGATTTGGCAACCAAAGTGGCGACATTTGGTTTGTCTTCTCCTGTGGTGATGCAACTTCTTAGAGTGATAAATAGTGATTTGCTTGCTCCTTTTGATATTATGTACCTCGCTCAGGTGCTGTTTCACCCCATGCAGTACAACGCCTTTGAGGACAATTGGAAAGCGATGGTTGAGGAACAGGTGAGGAGGAATGCATCCTTGCCTGCCGAGGATCCTAGGCGCTTGATTGGGGCTGAGGTCCTCATGGGTAAGGGACCTTATACTAACCCCAACGTTCAGGCTGCCTGGGATCCTCGGATCCTGGAGCAAGCCCAACAGCTCGGTATGGGAGCCATTTTGAAAACTATTGAGATGGTTGCCCCGCAAACACGGTATACACAGATACGACAGGGGCAATCCGAACTTTACATGTCATTTCTTGAAAAGCTGGCAGCAGCTTTAGAAAAGCAGGTTGAGGATTCGTCCACGAGACAGATCCTGATGAAACATTTGGCAAGAGACAATGCCAATGACGAATGTAGAAGGATCATCAATGCCCTACCGGGGGATCCTTCTGTGCAGGAGATGATGCGAGCTTGCACCAGGGTGCAGTCAGAAAATCAGGGAAAAGTCGCCTTGGCTGCGTTTTTGTCCTCAGATCAGGGACCCACTGATCAGGATAAAAAACAGCCCAAATCTGGGAACAAACGGAAACGGGTCAAATCTAAACAGAAAGATAATTCCGGGAAGAAGGGAAATTCAGGGACCGAGACTCCTCAGTGTAAGAGGTGTGGTAGGCCAGGTCACACTTCAGACTACTGCAGGTCACAGTACCATGTAGATGGTCGACCCCTGTCGGGAAACGTGAAGAGGGGTGCAAAAAGGGGGATTTGCCCCCCATCACAACAGTTCCCCCAGAACAGGGTGATGGCTCAGGCTTACCCGGTCAATGTGGAGGAGGCACCAAAGGCTCAGCCCGGATCAACGCCTACACCGCAGCAACAGTCGTCTTAGAATCTGACGATGCCCACAGGATTCCCTTGGAGGTGGACGGTTCCCTGGATCAGGGGACTGGTGCACTGCTCACGGCAGGGCCTGAGGCCACTAGCCAAGGAATCCTGGTTCTTCCAGAGTTCATAGATGCTGGTTTCGAGGGCCAAATTCATGCTACGGTTTCCACTCCTGATCCTCCTGTCACCATTCCTGCGCACACTTGCCTTGCTCACTTGTTGCCTTGTAAGTCTTCCGTTCCCAGGGTAGACCAGCAAGCTGGCGGAGGTGACGGCACTGAACTGCCAGGACTTCCGCAGGTCTACTGGGCTGCATCTATCTCCAATGAGTCACCACAGATGACATGTACCCTCATCATGCCGAAAGCACGTCCACATCGAGTTCGAGTCCGAGGTTTGATCGATACAGGTGCTGATGCGACGATCCTTTCCGCCGCTTCGTGGCCTCCTACGTGGCCTTTGTGCCCGGTGGGACTGAATATCGCGGGGTTGGGGGGCACAACACAGAGTCGGTTGAGTAAGCGACCTGTGTTGGTGAAGGATCCAGAGGGACACACGGCCTCCATTCGGCCTTATGTCACTCCAGCTCCAGTGAACCTCTGGGGACGGGACGTGTTGGCAGCTTGGGGGGTGCGGATCACGACAAATTTTTGATAGGGGTCACTGTGTGCAAGGGCGCACCATATTCCACGCTGTCTTTACGATGGCTGACAAAAACACCAATATGGGAACCACAGTGGCCCTTGCCGAAAAACAAATTAGTCGCCCTTTGTCAGCTGGTTCAGGAGCAACTGAAACAGGGACACATTGAGCCTTCTACCAGTCCCTGGAACACCCCAGTTTTCGTGATTAAGAAAAAATCGGGGAAATGGAGACTGTTGCAAGATCTCCGGAAAGTCAATGCAGTGATGGAAAGTATGGGGAGTTTACAGCCTGGCATGCCTTCACCCACGATGATTCCCACAGAGTGGGAAATCTTGATCGTTGATTTGAAGGATTGCTTTTTTACAATCCCTTTGCACCCCAATGACAGACCAAAGTTTGCCTTTACTGTGCCTGCAATTAACAATGCGGAGCCTGTAAAGCGATTTCAATGGAAAGTGTTACCTCAGGGCATGAAAAATAGCCCGACTATCTGTCAATGGTATGTCGCGCAGGCCTTGTCCGGAATCCGTGAGCAGTTTCCTGAGGCACTCTGCTACCATTATATGGACGATATCCTGGTGGCAGCAGCCACCCAGGATGAGTTGCGGAGGTTACAGCCTCGACTGCTCGATGCCTTGCACTCCTATGGGTTGCAGGTTGCTCCGGAAAAGGTTCAACAACAGCCTCCTTGGAAATACTTGGGAGTCAAAATTTTGGATCGAACCATACAGCATCAAGAGGTGCAGTTCTCAGACACTATTAAGACTCTAAATGATGCCCAAAAGTTGCTAGGCATCATCAACTGGTTACGTCCGTATTTGGGACTGACCAATGCACAACTTTCCCCACTTTTTGATATTTTGAAAGGGGACTCTGACCTAAACTCGCCTCGACAATTGACTCCCGAGGCGCGACGAGTGCTGAACGAAGTGCAGCAAGCTGTTTCTGCTCATCAGGTTTATCGAGTAGATCCCTCTACTGATATCACTGTTTTCATTACTGCTCCAGACCTCCAACCTACAGGTATCATTGGCCAGTGGAACAAACAATGGGATGATCCTTTGCACATCCTGGAATGGGTCTTTTTGCCCCATCAGCCAAAAAAGACAGCACCCACATTGTTCGAATTGATTGCCTGCCTGATAATTAAATGCCGGTATCGGTGTTTACAATTGATGGCAGCTGATCCTGCAACGATTGTTGTTCCGATATCACGGGACAATTTCGAATGGAGTCTTGCTAATAGCGCTCCTTTGCAAAGTGCACTGCAAAATTTCTCAGGGCAGATTGCTTATCATCTGCCCAGTCACAAATTGCTGCAGCTGGCAAATTCAGTCAATCTCATGTTGCGGCCAAAGAACAGCCGGGTGCCGGTCCGTGGACCCACCGTCTTTACGGACGGTTCTGGGAAAACAGGAAAGGCCATTGTTACCTGGAAGGAAGGATCTGAGTGGCAGGTGCTGAAAGGCCACGAGACAGGCTCTGCTCAACTGGTTGAATTGAAAGCAGTTGCCATGGCTTTTCAGCGGTTCTCTCAGGTGCCTTTGAATCTGGTCACTGATTCTGCCTATGTAGCAGACATAACCAAACGTTTGGATTGTTCACTTCTAAAAGAAGTCAATAATGCGACTCTGTTTTCGCTATTGCAAACCCTGTGGAAGGCGATTCAGGCTCGAGTGCATCCATATTATATTCTGCACATTCGAAGCCACACCAATTTACCAGGCTTTATAACAGAAGGCAATGCCAGGGCTGACATGTTAGCCAACCCTGCATGGGTGGCACCTCAGCCTGACAAAATCGCACAAGCCAAGGCATCGCACAGTTTCTTTCATCAAAGTGCACATACCCTGCAGAAGCAGTTTCAATTGACGCCAACTGAGGCTCGTGACATTGTCAGTGCTTGTGCTGACTGCCACGGACTCGCTGCTCCTCTGCCATCGGGGGTGAACCCCAGAGGTCTAAAGGCCTTGCAGCTGTGGCAGACGGATGTGACACACATTCCAGAATTTGGCCGAGTCAAGTATGTGCATGTGTCTGTTGACACTTTCTCTTCAGCTATGTGGGCGACTGCCCATACTGGAGAGAAAAGTCGTGATGCCATTGCCCATTGGAAATTAGCCTTCTCGGTCCTGGGGGTGCCAGCCACTGTGAAAACCGACAATGGTCCTGCCTACGCCTCGCAGAAGACGCGGCAGTTCTTACACCTATGGGGTGTAGACCACACGTTCGGTATTCCGCATTCTCCTACTGGCCAAGCCATTGTGGAACGCGCTCACAGTACTCTGAAGCGTGTCTTGGAAAGGCAAAGAGGGGGAATGCATGGGGAAACACCACAGAGTCGATTGGAAAAAGCTTTGTACACAATCAATCACCTTACAGTGCCACCAAATTCGAATAATCCTGTGATTTTGAACCATTTTCTCTCATTGCAGTCTTCGGGCGAGTTGCGTTTGCCCCGGGCGAAGGTATGGGTACGGAACCTACTTACTAACACCTGGGAAGGCCCACATGAGCTTATTGCTTGGGGTCGAGGGTATGCTTGCGTCTCCACAGATACTGGGGTACGATGGCTGCCTGCAAAATGCGTCCGCCCTGATCTGCGGCTCCCGAGACAGAACCAGCAACCTCAAAATGACAACCAGGATGCCGAACACCAACCGAGCGATCCTTCTGATGATGACCAAGAAGCCGGTCCATCCACAAGCAGAGACTGAAACTCATTTATGGAGTCAGAAAGCAAGGACTTTGAAAGCATGTTTTGTTGAATTACAGATTTATATGTAGATTTAGTTTTATATATACTCTATCTAGGGTATTGCAAGGGGCCTCTTTGACCACCTTAATCAGCATCTGGTTCGGGCTCTGTTCGGTGGCTGGCCACCTCCGGACAGACTCCTTCTTGAGTTTTGACCAGGCTCTGTTTGGTAACTGGCCATTACCAAACAGATCCTTCATGCTGATCCACTGGGGCTCACAAGCAATGCCTTTTGATCTTAAACAAAAAGGGGGAGCTGTGGCTAGCA